>CM053252.1:4820127-4845884 GCA_028583405.1 Pogonophryne albipinna
GAGGGAAAACCCCAGAATCCATAATAAGGCCCCTTTAACAGCTAGACCTACTAAAACAAAAAGACAGCATGCTGTGATCGGCTTCATCCCGAGGCAAAGACATCATCCTCCTGCTCATTATTTAGTCAGAGGAATTTGATGGAATTAATAATTCAGTAAGATGAATTTATTACGCATCAGGTTGTCTGCATGGAGTCCATTTTCCTCTCAGCGTCACAAAGAGGAATCCCACCGAGCTCCTAAACGAACGCTTATGTAAAACCTCTTGTTCTGCTTTCACCCCCCCACACACACACACACACACACACACACACACACACACACACGTCCCTGACTCCCACTCTCTCAGCTGTTCCTCTCTGTTCATTCTCCATCTCTAGTATGTTCCTGTTTTAATTGATTTCTTTGTTCACTGGAAAACACAGAGTTTTCGCTCCTAATAAGTTACAAAATCTGCCATGAACATTAGCTTTGTAAGATGTATCGACTAAGATGGGATATTTAGATAAAGGAGATCTTGTAATGAGCTGGGAAATCTTATTTTGAACTATATTTGACCAGGATCCGGAGAGGGTTTAAAACCACAGCATCTTAAAAACTTTGTAAAACATGTCTTTGACTGAACAAGATACTGATGCATCGTGTAAAAACAAGACCCTATATTAGGGCTGTACCCGAATATTCGTTCGTTGGAGTAGTATTCGGGTTTCAATTTCGTTATTCGGATATTCGTTTTTTTTTAGTTTTTCTTTGTTGAATTTATTGAAATCTCCAATATCAACGTAAGAGCTTGTGCCTCTTCGGGGGGTGCTAACACTTAACCATCAACGTTATCGTTTACTTTCTCCGTATTTATATGTAAATATTACTTTTTTCTTCATTAATCTATGTCACGTTGTTTCCATAGCAACAACAACTTCCTGTCAACAGCGCTAACTCTCCTTCAAAATAAAAGCATGTCCATACAAAATAAGAAGTCAATCCAAATTACACTTAAGACATTTACAACTGCAACGAAAGTAACAAACACAATGCGATATCCTTTTCAATTTCAAAGAACACAAATTGGGTTACATTAACAAATAACTATAAAACAATAATACTGTAGAATAACCAAAATGAATGCCGTGAATAAACTGAAATACACGTGTTGAAGCGGTTCGCTGCTGATTACTACCGAATATCCGGAGCCCGAAAAATGGTATTTGGGACAGCCCTACCCTATATTTCACTGAATTGTTACTTCTTAAGTTATTATTAATTATATCAAGTGTAGGCATATTCTGACTAGAAATAAGACAAATATGCTTGGCAAGATTTCGATTTTTGGCAGTTTTTTCTCTGTTCAAAACCTCCTACGTGTGTTTTTTAAGACTCTCTATTTCCTCCGCTTCATTCAGACTTTCCCACGTCTCAGATATTTGCCCCCCCCACACATCCCATCTGACTCCCACTCTCTCAGCTGTCTCTCATGTTCCATCTCTAGTATGTTCCTGGTTTAATTTATGTCTTTGTCAACTGGAAGATAAGGTGTGTTCGCTTGTAATACGTCAATACATCTGCCAAAAGAACACGTGAACATTAGCTTGGTAGGATTTAGGACTAAGATGGGATATTTAGATAAATGAAATCTTGTAATGAGCAGGCAAGATAAGCCAGAAATGCTCAAAGGTTTTTCTGTCTTCTGATGAAAAGTGTGTTTTTTACAATCTACTCTTAAATACCACAGTAGCTTAAAAACCTTGTGACATGTAAAAAATGTCTTTAACTTAACAAGATACTGATGCATCGTGTAAAAACAAGACCCTATATCTCACTGCGTCGTTACTCCTTAAAGGTCCCATGTCATGCTTTTCCGGTTATTACCCGTCCCCTTGTGTGTTATCTATCAATCAATCAATCAATCAATGTTTATTTATATAGCCCAATATCACACATGTTACATTTGTCTCAGTGGTCTTCACAGTGTGTACAGAATATCAGTATGACAATACGACACCCTCTGTCCTTAGACCCTCTGTCCTTAGACCCTCACATCGTACAAGGAAACACTTCCAGAGAAAACCCACAGTTTAAAGGGAACATGGGAGAAACCTCAGGGAGAGCAACAGAGGAGGGATCCCTCTCCCAGGACGGACAGACGTGCAATAGATGCTGTGTGTAAATGTAGCTTGTTCTGCATGTGAACGGTCTGCAGAGTCACAAACCCTCAAAGTACACCCTGTAGCGAGTAAAACTCTAACACAGAGAAGACCTGTCTGTGCTGCCCCAGAACGCCTCGTTGGACATTTCTCTTTTTCCATTTGTTTCTTCCGGGAACCAAAATGGACCAATCCGGGGAGCTCCTCACACACCAGGACCTTTAGCGTACATGTTCAACTAACAGGGAGTCCCATTGACTTGCATAGAGCTCCCTGGTTGGTAACAGACGAGTTGGGATGGTGGAGAAATGCTCTCTGCAGACCCATTCTCACAGCGTTAGAAACATTTTTCTTCCTCAATATCAAGCCACACTTATTGTTCTTACTTCGACTGTGAGTGTGTGTGTGCTCAGGATGAGTTTCGCGCTGTCTCGCTGTATCGCCGACCCGGAAACCACACCAGTAAGCCAGCTCACTGAGCAGCGAGCCTCGCAACGTCTCGACCAATCAGAGCACAGTGGGCTCACAGGGGGGGGGGGGGGGGTGATGTGAGTTTGGAACATTGAACAATGTAAATCTATTCTAGTAGACCTCAACGATGGCATTATGATGAGTAGAAATGGCCATGACATGGGACCTTTAAGTTATCATGTCTTATATCAAGTGTAGGCATATTCTGACTAGAAATAAGACAAATATACTGAGCCATTTTTCTTTTTATGCAGTTTTCGCCTCTGTTCAAACCCCCCTACACACTCTCTCTTTCCTCCACTTCATTCAGACTTTCCCACGTCTCGTATATTTCTAATGTAAATATTATTCAGCTGCATTCCACTTCCTGACACCCGCCTCCAGCGTAGTGAAACTCATCACATCTACACTGTTTCCATCGCAGCTGAATGCACCGGGGACTTCCCTCGGAGGAGGTTTTTAAGAGAGGAACATGTTTTTCATTGATGCTTTCTCTCGTTTTATTGCATCCTTTTTCAATTTGATCACCCTGCATGTCTTCTCCTTATGCCGTGTGTGTGTGTTCTCTGCAGTATTGCCAGTGGTTTCGGTGGAGCGCTGTTCGTCTACCTGAACCGACTGATTGTTCAGTTCATCAGGAAACAGAAGGCCATCAACAGATTCCTCATGAAGAAGTAAGTGGAGTGGATTTGTGGAAAGTAACTAAGTACATTTACTCAATTACTGTAATTAAAGGGGCAAAAGACAGCTGTTTTACTTTATGACCTTAGAGTAGAAAGACTACTGGATTACTTTCTTAGAAATACCAAAAACATAGCAGCAGTTGGAACAATTGGTTACCTTTTCGTTAGATGTATTAACTTTTCAGACCCCTCTATTGACTTTATTTCTCAAAAGTGGCCGACGACACATATCGAGACTTATTGAGAAAGGACAACCAGCTTTTCAGACACTCTTAACCACTTTAGTTAATAAGAATAATCCCCACTTTCTGGGTAAAGTAACGGCTACATGAGAAAGAGAAATGTCTGTGTGCTCAAGCTACTTTTCAAATTCAGATTTTTCATAGAAAATCATGAAATATGGATCGTTTTTCTGTCAGTTTTTAGCTGACTTCCTCTGCTCTTTCTCCCCCCCCCCCCAGACGTCTGCTGTACCCCGCGCTGGTCACTTTACTGGTTTCCACTTTAACATTTCCCCCTGGTTTTGGACAGTTTATGGCTGGAAAGGTAAGTTCTGCACACCAACTCTGAACATGTTGTATTTCCAAATGCAGATTTAAAAAGGGAAAAGCAAACGCCTGTAGACCTGATGTGTGTGTCAGAAGTTAAACAATGTCTCCTACTCCAGATGTTCAGAATCATCTAAAAATAAGGGCGTTATTGGGTTAATCTTATTATGTCACTACCACTATAACATAACTAATAACACTAATAAACAACGTAAATAAGTCACGTTGTTTATTCGTGTTATTAGTGGTAATGGAAATGTGGGAAAGATTTGTGTTTAAAAGATATGAGTAACAGGAGCGGTGAGTCAGAGTAACTCACAGCAAACTCTAAGGATGACCTGGAATATAATTGGGTCATTATTTCTGTAAAAAGACATTGTTTTTGAGTTTTTAAAATGTCTTGTTTTTCTGCTTTATGAACAACAAGCCTTGCAACTCAGAAAACAGGTGATTGTGTAGTGGATACTCTTTGAGCCGTGATACTGGAGAGAGGCTGGGACTAATGTCCTCCTGCTCTAAAGGGTTTGTTGAAAGCCTTTTCAAGGGAACAAACACAAAAAGGAGACAGAATATGACGTCAGTTCTCCTCAGGTCTGAATGTTTTACTGATCTGTATAAACATATTTGCCTCTAATGAAAACATGTCTACACAACTTGTATGTGTGTGTTTCATTAGTGTCCACAGGAGACTGGGCTCAGCATAATGTCCCTTTAGCTCCTGGGGTGACGTGTGTGCGTGTGCGTGTGCGTGTGTGTGTGTGTGCCCTCCAATTAGACCACCTTCCTCCGTCTGATTATCAGAATTTGAAAAGGGAATATTCTGTCCATCCTCACACACACACACACACACACACTCTGCTGGTCCCTAATGAAGGGGTGACTCAGCTTTTCTTCAGCCCACACTGACCCCCTCCTCTTAAAGCCTCTTCTCTGTGGAACACACATTTTAAACTTCTGTATCTTCAGCCCGTCTGATTGGCTCTCTCCTCAGTCATCATTCCTCTGAGACATTATCCCCACCAGAGTCTCCAGATATCCGGCTTTTTAAACTGTGAAGGATGCATGAATTTGTCTTTTTGCAATCCTAAATCTTCCGTCTTTATGGACACTTCCAGCTCTTCATCTACCATCATCCGTCATGCGTTACGCTCTGCATTTGAAGGAGACATATTCACATTTACATCTGCAGTCCGATGCGCAGGTTTGATGTGCTTACAGATTACAGAAACATCCGTCATCCAGGCACATCTCAAAGTCTTCTCTCAGAAGGAAAATACATGTTTCAATATAAAAGAAACGGGCTACAAAACGAGCTGGCACTTATTTACCACAAGCTGGAAAACCGGAGCATCTTACCGAAAATGTAGTATTTGCACGTACATTTAAACTCATATTGGTAAATAAAACTAATAAGGCCATGAGAAGCTTTAATGTGATGTGTTTAACCCTCAGAGAGCATATACTGCTTTTAAAAGGGAAGACAAGACCAAGGCTGCACAAAAATGAATGTCTGTTTTATTATAGTATTTTACAGTAACAGCGATTCAGTTTGCAAAAGTCCTCAAACAAAATAGCACAAAGACGTAAATCAACATGTGAAATAAATTGAATGCATGGCTTCGAACTATATTCTTTTAAAGTTTTTTGCAGACTGAATATTGAGTGCTATTGCTAAAAAACTCACATTAAAATGTATCATCTGTGCTGTGGTTTAACTGTGTGTGTGTGTGTGTGTGTGTGTGTGTGTGTGTGTGTGTGTGTGTGTGTGTGTGTGTGTGTGTGTGTGTGTGTGTGTGTGTGTGTGTGTGTGTGTGTGTGTGTGTGTGTGTGTGTGTGTGTGTGTGTGTGTGTGTGTGTGTGTGTGTGTGTGTGTGTGTGTGTGTGTGTGTGTGTGTGTGTGTGTGTGTGTGTGTGTGTGTGTGTGTGTGTGTGTGTGTGTGTGTGTGTGTGTGTGTGTGTGTGTGTGTGTGTCCAGCTGACCCAGAAGGAGTCTCTGGTGACGTTACTGGACAACCGGACGTGGGCGAAGCAGGGCATCGCCGAGGAGTTCGACTACATCGGACACTCTGCGGCCTGGAAACACCCGCAGGTCAACGTCTTCGTCACCCTCGTGCTCTTCATCGTCATGAAGGTAGGAGAGCACACTGTCAGGAAGACGTTAACGCATGTTAGTCTATATTGTCTATGCTCTCATTTGGAAAACAAAAGTATCGCCCAGTATTCAAATCCCTTTGACCTTCATCTCGGGGATCGACCTTCAGCACATGGCTCTTGTTTGCTGCCGTTGCACAGGTAAGAACACATACGTTTTGCAGGGTCGAGCATCCAGTTCTCTGAAGTCACTCGGGAGAGATTGGAAATAAATGCTGAAATGTGTCTAACGGCCCGTTGAAAGCTTCACCATTCACTTTGAATGGGGTGACGTCACTTTTCGCCGAACTGCATTGTGGGAAGCGGAGCTTTGCTGACGTGGCTCGCTGCAAAAGTTGAGCAATGTTGAACTTTTGAAGCCTCGGCAGAAGCGTCAGCCAATTGAATCATATGCCAGTACAAGCTCTAGCCAATCAAACCGCTGCTTGTGTGTCCGGGGCGGGAGATTCATGTGATTGGTTGTTGGTCGAGTTTCAGACACGCCCGCCACCAAGCTTCAACGCACGCCACCGTGAGGACGGGCCGTGAGAAAGCTTAAGTTTCTCTGAAGGACGCAGACGTTTCTCCAGTGTTTCTGTAGAGACTGCAAATCTAACTCGGAGGAGATGGAGAGTTTATGAAGAGAAAGCTTACGTTTCTCTGGAGAACAAGGTTCAAGGCTTTTATTGGTCATACGAACATAGCTACAGTGGAGTTATGATGATGACAATCTGAGGTCACAGGCTCCTCCAACAGAGCAACACAGTAAAACTGATACACAGAAACAATAGTGCAAGTAAATACAAAAAGAAAAATAGTAAAAAAGTGCAATAAGGAAGGAAAAGTTTCTCTATATATAAGGCTCTATTTTCTTTGTCTTCCCATGTTCCCTTAGGGGCTGATTCATCTTCCCTCTGGTCACTACTTCCCCCCTCTATGCATTGGACAATGTTCCAACCCCTTCTTCACTCCCTTCCTCCACGTACTGTAGGATATGTTCTGGTTAGCCTCACAGTAGCTGATGGTGGCTTGATGGTATTACAGATAGTGAAGGTCATCCGGAGACACTTCATTGAACCTGAGGGTTTTTACATTGGAGGATTAAGGCTTTTTATTCAATACTGGACCGGTGCTAATTGGAAGGTTTTGGAAACAGGTCCCATCTCCTCTTGTCACTTCTGAGGTAGAAAGGGCATTTAAAGAAGGAGCCCCAATCTGCCTCGTTAAATTAGGAGGAAGCCATTTAAAGTTTGTTATGCCTTTTTGCATAGCTGATGCTAATGCTCATGGGGAAAAAGTACAACTTACTATATTAACTCAAGTACTGTAATAAGTACATTTGTGAGGTGCTTGTACTTAACTAGAGTATGTTTACGTTATAGGGATGTAACGATATATCGAATATCGCGATATCGTGATAAATAAATGTCTCGATACCGTCGTGAGACTGAAAAAATCTACCGCAATTTTTTAAAAACCTTTATTTAACCAGGTGGTCCCATTGAGACCACCTTTCAAGGGAGACCTGTCCAACATGGCAGCAAGTAGGTTACAACATGAACATGGTATTTACAGGGCTACATGTACACAGAGACATTGACAGGTACCAACAGCAGAGTTGGGTGTAACGTTACTGTAATAATATTACTTTGGTCGGTAACGGAGTAATGTAACGCGTTATCAAATCAGTAATCACACTACAGTTACCTACTAACATAAATAATTACTAGATTCTCCCTTTGACAGACAAGAGGGGTTTCCGCCGCAGGTTTATAGTTACGTAACATTTGTGCGACTTGCAGTGCTGCATAAACATGGCTGAGTCAACAGCGATACTTTCGAGGGGTGGAGGTGCCCATTATTTTGAGTTCGTCCGAAGAAAGGACAGGAATGTGACGGTGAGGTGCAAACTGTGTCCAGGCCAGAAGCTTTTATCCACGTCTGCAAACACAACGTCAAACCTCAACAAGCACCTGCAAAGACAACATGCTAACGTGAAGCTAATAGCTAAGGACCTCCGAACCCAGAGTGAGGATATCGAGTAAAGTAACGAGTGTAAGTGCGCCGCATTTGCGTTTCAGATGAGGCTCCCTCTGCGTGATCTGCCTGTAGGGAGGGGCGGCCCTGCGAGTAAAGTAACGAGTAAAGTAACGAAGTAAAGTAATATATTACTTTTTTTTTATAAGTAATATGAAATATATTACTTTTTTGGAGTAACGACCCCATCTCTGACCAACAGTATATTTATATCTCTGTCAATAAGCCTCACCTTCTTGGCAACAACTGTAATGTGTTTGAAGTGGTGGAGAGACAATGCACAGTTTGACCCACTGCTGTCACCCATGGCCAAAGCATATCTCTCTGTCCCAGCGAGTGAGTGAGTGAGTGAGTGAGTGAGTGAGTGAGTGAGTGAGTGAGTGAGTGAGTGAGTGAGTTAGAGTTGAGTTACTTGAAAAACTAAAGTGAAACTTGATTTATTCTATTGCAGGGTCTGATTATTATATTGTTGACACTTTAAAATACTACTATCCTACTAAAATGCTGCACAAATCAGATTTATTATTTAATAAAGAAAAAAAAAATGGCAAAATACAATTTTCCAAAAAAAACATTTAAATTTTTTTTTTCCAATTTTTTTTTTTCCAATATCGCGAGAAATATCGTACCGTTGACTTGTTATCGCGATATTATCGTACCGTGAGTTTTTGGTATCGTTACATCCCTATTACGTTATGATATTTTTACTCCGATATCGCATTTTTTACTTCACATCTTTTTTAATTGAATATCTTAAGTTACTATTTACTTTGCTTACTTTGATGTCTGATATATTATTATAGGTGTATCTACCCAGCAGTATACAGTACAAAGGAATGCATTTTAGTTGGAAACGGGCCGTACCACTTAAAGAGTACTTTTACTTCTGCTACTTTAAGTATATTTTGATGCTAATACTTAAGTACTTTTGCTTAAGTAAGATTTTGAATGCAGGGCTTTGACACGTAACAGAGTATTTCTACACGATAGTATTGCAACTTATTCGAAATACTTAAGAATGCACACTTTCCTAACTTTCATCACCCATCTGCACACATGTCATCGACACACACACACACACACACACACACACACACACACACACACACACACACACACATCACTCACAGTAATGGCTCAGTGTAATTACAGTCTTTGGTTTCCCAGCATTCAGCAGCAGATTGCTCTCCCTCTCCCGCTCGGTAATGAACGGTTCTTTTATTCATGGTGGCAGCCATCTTGTCTTTTTTTGCCACTTTTCATGCCAACATTTCAGTAAAGGCTTCCAGCTGCTAAACTTTTGAAATTAAAGTGTCGAGTTCCAGGAAGTCCATGTTGGCAGGTCAGCAAAAAAAGATTCTTACATAAAAAATGACGATAAAGAGACACGAAAACAACTTAAAGAGACTCGGAATGACCTCAAAATCACCAAAGACAAAAAATAACCAGAGACAGAATAAAGCAAATACAAAAAAAGTGATTAGAGAAACACAAGAACTATACAGAGAGACACACAACGATTACACAAATAAATAAAAGGTCACACAAAGACACTAAAATAATGACTTGAAAGACACACAAAAAAGATATAACATGTAAGGGTTAATGTGCAGCGAGGCGGTCATTATGGGTAAAAGAACACCCGACAGGCAGATCAGGATCCCGACGCGAAGCGAAGGAATGACAGTTCATTATTACTGTAAACAGTTACATCGAACAGACTTCTTTGTGCAGATGTGAGCGTCCTTAACAACGGTCAATAAGTCCTTGACAGCGGTCCGTCTGTTCTGGATTCACAACGTATCACGTGTTCTGAATTGACCAATCAGAATCGAGTATTCAACTAAGCCATGTAATAAACACAAATGAACAACACAGAGAGAAAATTAAACTACGAATAGACATCAAATGACTATAAAAGATATCTAGAAAGATTTAAAAGGACTACAATAAAACCCAAAATGACTGAAAAAAAAACAAAATGATAACAGGGAGACAGTCGATGATTAACAGGTGACTGAACATAGAAATAAAGAGACACAAAATGACTCAAAAAGACATGGAATAACTACAGCAGTAACTAAAAACAGGAAACAAAAGGTGGAAGTTGCTCTTTGTAAAGTTCACTGCAACTATTTTAGCTGAGACTGTGTGTAGCTTTTTAGCACACCTGAAAACACACACACATACACACACACACACACACTAAAAACTACTGTGACAACACTATTTTTAGTGTTGTGAAATTATTCTCATCAACAGCTCTCAAGGAGGTGTGTGTGTGTGTGTGTGTGTGTGTGTGTGTGTGTGTGTGTGTGTGTGTGTGTGTGTGTGTGTGTGTGTGTGTGTGTGTGTGTGTGTGTGTGTGTGTGTGTGTGTGTGTGTGTGTGTGTGTGTGTGTGTGTGTGTGTGTGTGTGTGTGTGTGTGTGTGTGTGTGTGTGTGTGTGTGTGTGTGTGTGTGTGTGTGTGTGTGTGTGTGTGTGTGTGTGTGTGTGTGTGTGTGTGTGTGTGTGTGTGTGTGTGTGCCCCTGAAGCCCCGGGCGTTAGACTGTCCTCTGAATATGAGGCTCTCAGATGACAGTCAAATTAAATGGAGTATAAATGTCCTGCAAACTGCGTCAGACCTCATATCCTTCACTTCTCCTTTCACTCTTCAGTTTCTTCCTGTTTGCAGTTATTTGTAGCTTCTTGGTCATCTTATGTAATCAGTATTTTGTTTACAATGTTTTACAAATCTGATGAAACAACAATCAATGTTCTTATCCTATACTGATACCAATGTTCAAAAAGCTCTTCATTCTTCTCATACTGCCTGTGCTGCAGCACCTCTTTTCACCCTCTGTCTGAAACCAGAGCCCTGTCTGCTCTGATTGGTTAGCTGGCCGGCTCTGTTGTGATTGGTCAACCGCGAAGAGATGTCCCGCCCCCTTAGCCTATCACGTGCAATGTGTTGGAGCGCTAGCTAAGCAACATTTGATATCTCCGTGGGGTTACAGGCTACGTTCTAAATATTTAGTTTATTTTGGGTTTTAACATGCACAGAAGATGGAGGCAGCATTTAAATAAAGATATTGCTTCATCATATTTAAAACTGTTAGTTTACAACCATGTGGGTGGATTATCTGTATGAGTGAGGGTTTCACCTTTGAATTACACTTACAGCTTGTTACTGATAGGGACTTCCTGCTATATATTTCCCTTTGTATTAAGTATTTGAACAGTGTGTTCCTATTGATAAGTACTTCTTCTAACACCGCACAGAACATACTGTTTAGAGTCGGTAGAGGTCCTGTTAATTTATTCCGGTAAATTATTCTGACCTACTAATTGACCTGACCGAAGTTATTGAGTCTATATAAGTTTACTGCTTGGCTCAGATCCACCAACGTCAGCAAGATCTCACCTCTATTAACTCCCCGAAGAACCAGGTTCAATTAACTGCTGTTTCTATTCAGACAACTCTTTTTAATCTGTTTAAGGGATCCCGAAGGATTTTGATATCAGTAAATGAGGTGTGTTCCTACCTAAATGTGAGTGTGGCAGGGTGCAGTCTTACCTTTGAAGCAGGAGAGGAGAGCACAGATTTTCTTTTAGTTGTCCCAGTCCAAAAGGTGAGATCAGTTTATTTGAAGAAAAATAGGTCCAAACTAATACAGGGTTTTTACCTTCTCTCTTTAACACATTATAATCATACGAAACATATCATGCTGGGGTTATATTTTTATCTAAAACCTTAATTCATATTTCTCCCATTTAAAGTCTAACTAAAACTATCAGTTCAAAGATCCCGTACGTAATAATTACGCATTTCAGGCAGAGTCTAACTAAAACTATCAGTTCTAAGATCCCGTACGTAATAATTACGCATTCCAGGCAGAGTCTAACTAAAACTATCAGTTCTAAGATCCCGTACGTAATAATTACGCATTCCAGGCAGAGTCTAACTAAAACTATCAGTTCTAAGATCTGTACGTAATAATTACGCATTCCAGGCAGAGTCTAACTAAAACTATCAGTTCTAAGATCCGTACGTAATAATTACGCATTCCAGGCAGAGTCTAACTAAAACTTATCAGTTCTAAGATCCCGTACGTAATAATTACGCATTCCAGGCAGAGTCTAACTAAAACTATCAGTTCTAAGATCCCGTACGTAATAATTACGCATTCCAGGCAGAGAGAACCTTACCGAGAGCTATTTACCCAGCTCTGAGGCCAGAGCCTACCGGAGAGAGTATACCAGGGGAAAACCCCCTTCTCTCTCTCGCTCACAAAAATCCAGTCTTTTTATGCTCAAAAAACCGGATAGAAAAACCCCAAAAACACCTCCTCTATTTACCAAACAATGAACCTAACTGGGCATGGCCACTGATGTACAGGCTGGACATATTCTATTTGCTATGGCATAAGACACACCTTCCCATGTTTGTGTAAAAAAGGACATGACCAAACATATTCTATGGCTATGACATAACCACCTTTTTGAGGCCTCAATGTGTTTCTCCTTAAGTGAGGAGCCCCCCCCCCCCCACTGTGAACTGCTGTGAGAGAAAAGGGGAAGAAACTGCCCTCTTCCTTATCAGTGACACCCATAACTCATAGACCTTACACACTCAACTTAACAACCACTTGTGTTTTGTTTAAGCTGTAAATATAGAAAAACCTAAAATATGAAGCATTTTCATTGTGGGTTATACAAGAATATAATTAATTATATTGATTATAACTAACTTTCGTTTTAAGTATTCAACATACTATGAAGCTCTCAACACCCTCTTTTTAAAACGCAAAGTTATCAAACAGCAACAACTAAAATTGTAAGCATACATACATATTCAAAAACCATCAAGAAGCATTCTCATTATGGGTTCATACAAGAATATGATTGATCATATATGATTTATAATTAACTTTCGTTTTAAGTATTCACTTCATATGGAGATCTCAACAATACGGACCATATGTCCAGCCACTGGTTGTGTGAATGTCTTAAAGTCCGTCTCCTCCTCATCGACCTCAAGCAGGGTCTGTGTGCGACTGTTTTTGCAGACATTGATCACATGACTTCAGTTGCCATGGTGAACTCTCCTTTCCCTTTGAGGACATAAGAAGCTGCAGCCAGTTTCCTGTCACCCTCACCTGTGTGCCGTTGTTGTTGTGTAAACAAGCAGCTGGTTCAGATCACCTCTGTACAGACGGAGTCTTAAGTAGTTTATGTAAGGAGCTCCATTTAAACACAAGAGGGGGTAGAGCGGAGGGGGGGTCTGCACAGATGGGGAGGTGAAAGGGACACAGGTGCATGAAGGTGCTCTGCTAACAACTTTGTTTTTGTAGTTCGACCCCCTCTTTCTGCACATCTAACAGGTGCAGCATTTGAACTCATTGAGGTAGTTTAGATACTGAAATTTGCATCAAAATCTTACAATTTGCCCCAAAAAATGCATACAAATGTACACATGAGATCAAAAATATTACAGTTAGCATAAAAATATATAAAGATGTGCTTGAAAAATATAAAAATGTGATCCAAAAAAAACATTACAATTTGCATACAAATTGAAAGTGGACCTATCATGCTATTTTTAGGCAGTAGCATAGGTCTCAGATATATACAAATATATAAAACATGTCCATGAAGTGTTTTGCTCAAAATACCAAACAGGTCACCCATTCTAGCCATGCCTCATATCCCTCTATTTCACTTCCTGTTTCAAAAGTGCTGATTTGGGTATAAAGCTTTAAAAAGGAGGGGTCTGAGCTCATGCGGGACCCGGCAGCTACTGTCTAAACTAAATGCTGCCGTGATGAAACGCCATATCATGGATTATCAAGGATCTGAAACAGTCTGGAGCTCAAAGGCTTTCTCTCTTGCCGGTTATACCACAAGGTGAGTTCCTTTTTACTTCCTGCTTCTTCACACACATGCTCTCCAGTACAGGTTAGCTCTGAGTGTTAGCGATGCTAATGTAAACACCGACCATATTACGTCCAAAACAGTCGGGCATTGTTTCTGATAGCAACGTTTCTGATTGGGCCGTGGGTCCACATTTCAAATATTACGTCATATCGGACGCAAATCTGGATCAGCTCCGTTGTTCCCCCGTTTTTAGAGATTTGGGTACGGAGGAAAAGAGAGAGGGTTTTGTTTTCTGATGCTGCGTGAGTTCCCTGACACACCGGGGACACATGTTGATGTATACAAGACATCACAAAGTGCATTTTGCATAATAGGAGACCTTTAAATATTGCATAAAAAATATAACAATTTGAATAAAAAATCTTAGAATTTGCTTTAAAAATATCACATTTTGATAAAAAAAACATTACAATTTGCATACAAATGTAAGATTTGCTTGACATTTTTTACAATTTCAATAAAAAAATCTAACAATTTGCATCAAAAAATATACTATTAGAATGCATTTACAGTCTATACATTATCCTCATTTGCTTTATAGAGTGCAACTTCACTAATTATGACCATTATTCCAGCCGATTGTAATTGACTGCACTGGAAGGTCTTTAATGAACACTTCCCATGGAGTCCATTGAGGTTTAAAATGGCTTATTGCAGAAGTACAAATGGATTAAATTGCATTATAGAGCAGTGTTTAAACACTTGTCCGACAGCTACACACCTCAGAGTTCAAGACCTTTGTAATAAAAGTAAAGTCTATGTTATGAGATCACACATCCTTTAAACCTTTCGAGCTCAGTTTTCAGTCTCCGTGTGTGGGAGGAAGAATTACAAAAGGAAGAAGAAGACGATCCAAGAGATACATTACTCTGTCTCTTTTTCCCATACGGCCCATTTTTGTGTATTAAACTGCTTTTTTGTTCTGGTAATCTCTGACGGCAGCTCTGATTCTCGTCTCTGAGTCACCAGGGCGAGCGGGGTGTGTGTGTGAACACCTACGCTCGTATGTGTGTGTATGAGGTGTGTGTGTGTGAGGTGTGAACACAGTGTATGGTTACCGGAGGAGATCCATTACTTCACCATGGCAGCCGTCTTAATTACAGCTAACTATAGACGCAGCGGAGGGAGAGAGACGGAGCAATGAGTGTAATTAAAAAGTCTATTTGAAAGCATGACATTATTACACAGAGGAAGTTTGTCTAATGGCTTGTACACCACTCAGATTTATACTTCTTCTTCTGTGCACGCAAACAATGAATGTCACGTTCAACTCTGCCGAAAGACTGGCCTTGTTCAAGTGAAGTGTGTGTCTGTCTGTCTGTCTGTCTGTCCGTCCGTCCGTCCGTCCGTCCGTCCGTCTGTCTGTCTGTCTGTCTGTCTGTCTGTCTGTCCGTCCGTCCGTCCGTCCGTCCGTCCGTCCGTCCGTCCGTCCGTCCGTCCGTCCGTCCGTCTGTCTGTCTGTCTGTCTGTCTGTCTGTCTGTCTGTCCGTCCGTGTGTGTGTGTGTGTGTGGCCTAGCATTACTATACTTGTGGGGACCTAAATCTGTTTACACAGTCACGTGTGGGGACTCGCCTCCCTTATGGGGACAAAATTGAGGTCCCCATAAGGGGGATCATTCATTTTAGGGTGAAGACTTGGTTAGGGTTAGGGTAAAGGTTAGGGTTAGGTTAAGGGTAAGGGTTAGAGTTAGGCATGTGTTGGTTATGGTTAAGGTTAGGATAAGTCTCTAGGAAATGCATGTAAGTCAATGTAATGTCGCCTGAAGTGATGTATACATGGTGTGTGTGTGTGTGTGTTTCTGTAATAGCCTAAATACATTTTGTAAGAGAGGGCAAAAATGAAAGTGGTTTTTTTGTGCAGAAATGCCCAAACTATTTAATATAAAGTGTGTGTGTCTCAAGTAACACACGTAACCATCTCGCTTAATATTTTGCAGTTACTCTTATTTTCTTACATACTTACATGAATAGATGCACTCCACTTGTTTAAGTAAAATATGAGGCAACAGGTGCAAAGGTACATGCCTAATATCCTCTTAAACAGGACAGTAAAGCAGGAAGTTAATCTCGTTCTCAGTTTCTCTCCCAGGCTTCCTGTGTGTTGCTGTGCACATTGTGTGAAAATTATAACTTCACATAAAGTTCAACAGAGCGCATGTTCACAGTGAAAACAGATTTTAAGCCTCATATTTAATTGTTCTTTTGGTTGTTTCCAGATTGAGCACGAAGCAAAATGTTGCCCCTCATTAGAAGTCGATTTGCGCAGGAATTTGTGTGTGTAGTGTGTTGGTATTTACTCAATTTGAGTCAAAAACCTTGGATGTAAAGTCTTCTCTCAAAATCAATGTGATCATGCACTGAAAATGTGCTTAGTCAGCTAATTCCAATGTCAAGGATATGATGATTGATCATATATTTACTGGATTTTAATGAGAAATGTAACTTCTAAGGAGTTCACACTAGTATTTATTAGATCTCTTTACTTTTACACCGTCTTAAGAATCAACTTTTTCTTTCCAAGCCCCCTTTAAGACTCATATCTGTGTAACCTTTTATTTAAACTTCCGATAATGCTCACACATTGTCAGTGGTGACATTTCCCTCCGTTTGCCTTTTCCTAATTAGCGTCTCTTCCGCTGGCCTGGCACAGTGACGGCCAATCAGTGGGCCGCTCATTACCCAGGGTTCATTGCAGGGTCTTTGTCAAATGAAGAGTGAAAGTGACAGCTCAATCTAACCTCAGCATAAGCTCCGCATGGCCGCCTCCTCACTTATAGAGGACTCAACTTTTCCATCATCAGGATGGCAGTGGAGAGTTAATTGAAATGCCACCATGTTCTATCTTTTTTTATGTCTTCTTTTTATTTAACTTTCTCTCATTTCTGCCTTAGTTCTGGATGTCAGCGCTGGCCACCACCATCCCTGTGCCCTGCGGAGCCTTCATGCCAGTATTCGTCATTGGTAAGAATCAGTGTGTGTGTGCCGGCCTGTGAGTGTGTGTTTGTGTGTGTAGTGCAATGTAAGTATAATTGTCTGTGAGAGTGAAGTTGCTGAGAGTTACACGAGTAGATTGATACCACACTTGTATATATGAGTTTTAAATGTAGCTCAGCCGTTTAGCCTAGCTTAGCATAAGAAGCAGTGTGTGTTAATGAGTGTGTGTGTTTGTATTTGTGTGTGTAGTGCAGTGAAAGTAAGTGCATCTGTGAGAGTGAGGTCAATGAAAGGTACAAGAGTAGATTGATACCACACTTGTATAAGTCCATTACATATGAGTTAAAACTGAAGCTACAGTTTTAATTTTAGCTTAGCCGTTTAGCATAGCTTAGCATAAGAAGCTGTGTGTGTGTGCATGAGTGTGTGTGTTAGAGCAGCCAAGGAATATGTGTCTGTGAGAGTGAAGTTGCTGAGAGGTACACGAGCAGATTGATACCACATTTATTATGACCAATTAGCCTAGCTTAGCATAAATACAGACTGGAAATTAGATAAAAACTGCTAGCCTGGATCGGTCCAAATATTTACACACCAACACTACAAAAGCGTACAAATTAACATAATATGCCACGCCTGTCTAATCAGTCACTGGGATGTAACCAGTACTTTTTATTCAAATACTTAAACTACTTATTCTGCACTTGTACTTCAATATTTACTGGTTATTGAACATTTGTACACCGCTTTATTATACTTCTTTCTTATATCACAAGTATTGTTCCCAGTGTTGATTTGTTGTCTCTGTTTATTGTGTGTGTGTGTGTGGTGTGTGTGTGTGTGTGTGTGGTGGTGTGTGTGTGTGTTGTTGTGTGTGTGTGTGTGTGTGTGTGTGTGTGTGTGTGTGTGTGTGTGTGTGGTGTGTGTGGGTGTGTGTGTGTGTGTGTGTGTGTGTGTGGTGTGTGTGTGTGTGTGTGTGTGTGTGTGTGTGTGTGTGTGTGTGTGTGTGTGTGGTGTGTGTGTGTGTGTGTGTGTGTGTGTGTCTCAGGGGCAGCGTTTGGCCGTCTGGTTGGAGAAAGCATGGCAGCCTGGTTCCCAGATGGCATCCACACAGATGGCACCATCTACCCGATAGTGCCGGGAGGCTACGCTGTCGTGGGTAAGTTAGAGTCACAGACTGGCACCCTACTCTCTGTTTTCTCACTTTCTAAAGTGTTATATAATGTTTTTGTTTTACTCTTTTCCTCAAAGCCATTTTAAGTTTTGCTCTAGCTCTTAAAATATAGGAAAAACATGATAAGGATTCACTTCCTGGTTCTTCTTTTTGGACATGAAACACTCAGTTAAATGGTTTTATTGAGGGTTTGCATTACAAGTCTTCTTATATATGTTTGATATAAAAAATATAACTCTTAAGTAGGGTTGGGAACCGAAACTCTGGAACCGATAAGAAAATGCCGGGTACCCGTACAAAATACACAATTTCGGTTCTGCTTAAAGGTTCCTAAACGCGGTAGACCCTGTATTCCAGCGGGTCCGTCTGCGCCTCGGCGCCCCGGTGGAATACAGCCAGGGTAAGGGAGGACTGGCCATCTGTGTGTTCTGGAGAATCACAGAACGGCCTGTCGTCAGCGGGCCGTTGACGACCGGCTCGGTACGCTGACGACCGGCACCGCCCTTTTTTAAACGGCATCATGTAAGTTGTGGCGACAGAGGTCCACAGTTGCCCCGCAGCGAGGCTCCTCCCGTAGACGGTTCACGAGCTCAGTCACTTCATAACTCCAAAGATGGGTCGCGGTAAACGCTCTAAAGTGATGCTCCACTACAGAAAGAAAAAAGACAAGGCACAGTGTAAAGCCTGTTAATAGCTCGCCACAGGCAAAGCTCAGTTATAATGAAGCACACCTATTGTGCAATACATTTGTATTACATGTATATTTTTTATTTGTAAAATCAGTTAAAGCTTAAAAGAATAAAGATATTTTTGTTATCTAAACGTTTGACCTCTTTCTTTTACAATTTTGGAATCGAAACGGGGATTCGATAAGAACCGGAATCGATACATTTCAAACGATACCCATCCCTACTCTTAAGTCACTTAACTTTTGTCCGGATTAAATGATATCTGTGATTGCATCAGATTTGTGATCCAGACGATGTGTTTTTTTACTCTACATTAGTTTCCTGTGAGGCATCAGTGGCTCCACTTGAGTAAAATAGACTTCTCTAGACACCGTTCAAAGAAAATAAATCAAGATCCATATTTCCTACAGCTCCAGGTTAAGACTCTAACCAGACTCTGATGAAAGGAGGCACAGGATATGATCAGACTCAAGCACTCGAGACAGAATCAAATTAAGTCCAGCAGAAGCTTGAAATATGCCTGCTAAACATTTCAGACACCATCCGACAAACAACACACTTTCACAGCCCGGGTGCTCAGGATCTACTTAAAAGTTCAGAAGTGGAAAAAGCATCTTGTGAATTTAAAACTAAGGAAAAGAAAGTGGACCAGTGGAGTTGTTATTGGCCCTGGATTCATGGAATAAAACGTGGCATAGAATCGAATGTATTCTCCAACTTCTGGCTCAGTTTCAGTGAATTTAATTGTTTAGGTATTTCCTATTTCTCTACTCAACATTATCCTTTTTCTACTACCTCTTTCAGGGAAGTTATGTGTCTGTCATGGTTTGTTTGTCAGCAAAACTACGGGTAAACTACTGGTTTATTTGGACGGATCTGACAGTTCGAGATGGGGAATTTGTTAAAATGAAAAAACGCAATTTTTAGGTCCTGCCAACGCTAGCTGTCTATCAGTAACACACTCACTTAAAGGTCCCCTATTATCTTCTTCAACATTATATCACAGGTCTCAGATATATCCAGAACCTGTCTCTGATTGGCTGAAACACCAAACAGATCATGGCAGCATTACCCATAATCCCCTCTGTTTCAGTCCTGTTTCCAAAGTGCTGATTCTCCTAACTTTAGATGAAAATAAGGAGCCCCTCCCCACGCCCCTCTGAGAGAGAGAAAGAACTCAATGGTGCTCTAGAGGAGATTCAGGTGATAAGGGGGGGGGGGGGTTACCTTGGTTGCTGATTGGCTAATGGTTACACAAGACAAAACATCGTTATGACATCATAAAGTGGCCAAAATCTGATCAGCTCATTTTCAGACAGGTTTTTATAGAAATGGATCAAAAAGAGAGAGAATCTTTGTTCCTGAAACTTTCAGAGTCTCTTTCCACAGAGGGGACACATGTTGATGTAGAAGAGACATGAAGAAGAGGGGACACATGCTGATGTAAAGAGACATGAAGAAGAGGGGACACATGTTGATGTAGAAGAGACATGAGAAGAGGGGACACATGTTGATGTAGAAGAGACATGAAGAAGAGGGACACATGTTGATGTAGAAGAGACATGAGAAGAGGGGACACATGTTGATGTAGAAGAGACATGGAGAAGAGGGGACACATGTTGATGTAGAGAGACATGAGAAGAGGGGACACATGTTGATGTAGAAGACATGAGAAGAGGGGACACATGTTGATGTAGAAGAGACATGAAGAAGAGGGGACACATGTTGATGTAGAAGAGACATGAAGAAGAGGGGACACATGTTGATAAGAACATGAAGAAGAGGGGACACATGTTGATGTAGAAGAGACATGAGAAGAGGGGACACATGTTGATGTAGAAGAGACATGGAGAAGAGGGGACACATGTTGATGTAGAAGAGACATGAAGAAGGGACACATGTTGATGTAGAAGAGACATGAAGAGGGGACACATGTTGATGTAGAAGAGACATGAAGAAGAGGGGACACATGTTGATGTAGAAGAGACATGAAGAAGAGGGGACACATGTTGATGTAGAAGGACATGAAGAAGGGGACACATGTTGATGTAGAAGAGACATGAAGAAGAGGGGACACATGTTGATGAAGAGACATGAAGAAGAGGGGACACATGTTGATGTAGAAGAGACATGAGAAGAGGGACACATGTTGATGTAGAAGAGACATGAGAAGAGGGACACATGTTGATGTAGAAGAGACATGAGAAGAGGGGACACATGTTGATGTAGAAGAGACATGGAGAAGAGGGGACACATGTTGATGTAGAAGAGACATGAGAAGAGGGGACACATGTTGATGTAGAAGAGACATGAGAAGAGGGGACACATGTTGATGTAGAAGAGGGACACATGTTGATGTAGAAGAGACATGAAGAAGAGGGGACACATGTTGATGTAGAAGAGACATGAGAAGAGGGGACACATGTTGATGTAGAAGAGACATGAAGAAGAGGGGACACATGTTGATGTAGAAGAGACATGGAGAAGAGGGACACATGTTGATGTAGAAGAGACATGGAGAAGAGGGGACACATGTTGATGTAGAAGAGACATGGAGAAGAGGGGACACATGTTGATGTAGAAGAGACATGAGAAGAGGGGACACATGTTGATGTAGAAGAGGGGACACATGTTGATGTAGAAGAGACATGAGAAGAGGGGACACATGTTGATGTAGAAGAGACATGAAAAGGGGACACATGTGATGTAGAAGAGACATGAAGAAGAGGGGACACATGTTGATGTGAAGAGACATGGAAGAGGGGACACATGTTGATGTAGAAGAGGGAACATGTTGATGTAGAAGACATGGAGAAGAGGGACACATGTTGATGTAGAAGAGACATGAAGAAGAGGGGACACATGTTGATGTAGAAGAGACATGGAAGAAGGGGACACATGTTGATGTAGAAGAGACATGAAGAAGAGGGACACATGTTGATGTAGAAGAGACATAAGAAGAGGGGACACATGTTGATGTAGAAGAGACATGAGAAGAGGGGACACATGTTGATGTAGAAGAGACATGGAGAAGAGGGGACACATGTTGATGTAGAAGAGACATGAGAAGAGGGGACACATGTTGATGTAGAAGAGACATGGAGAAGAGGGGACACATGTTGATGTAGAAGAGACATGAGAAGAGGGGACACATGTTGATGTAGAAGAGACATGAGAAGAGGGGACACATGTTGATGTAGAAGAGACATGAGAAGAGGGACACATGTTGATGTAGAAGAGACATGAAGAAGAGGGGACACATGTTGATGTAGAAGAGACATGAAGAAGAGGGGACACATGTTGATGTAGAAGAGACATGAAGAAGAGGGGACACATGTTGATGTAGAAGAGACATGAAGAAGAGGGACACATGTTGATGTAGAAGAGACATGAAGAAGAGGGACACATGTTGATGTAGAAGAGACATGGAAAGGGGACACATGTTGATGTAGAAGAGACATGGAGAAGAGGGGACACATGTTGATGTAGAAGAGACATGAAGAAGAGGGGAACATGTTGATGTAGAAGAGACATGAAGAGAGGGGACACATGTGATGTAGAAGAGACATGAAGAATAGGGGACACATGTTGATGTAGAAGAGACATGGAGAAGAGGGGACACATGTTGATGTAGAAGAGACACATGAAGAAGAGGGGACACATGTTTGTAGAAGAGACATGGAGAAGAGGGGACACATGTTGATGTAGAAGAGACATGAAGAAGAGGGGACACATGTTGATGTAGAAGAGACATGAGAAGAGGGGACACATGTTGATGTAGAAGAGACATGAAGAAGAGGGGACACATGTTGATGTAGAAGAGACATGAAGAAGAGGGACACATGTTGATGTAGAAGAGACATGAAGAAGAGGGGACACATGTTGATGTAGAAGAGACATGAAGAAGAGGGGACACATGTTGATGTAGAAGAGACATGAAGAAGAGGGGAAACATGTTGATGTAGAAGAGACATGAAGAAGAGGGGACACATGTGATGTAGAAGAGACATGAAGAGGGGACACATGTTGATGTAGAAGAGACATGAGAAGAGGGGACACATGTTGATGTAGAAGAGGCACATGTTGATGTAGAGAGGGGACACATGTTGATGTAGAAGAGACATGGAGAAGAGGGGACACATGTTGATGTAGGAGACATGAAGAAGAGGGGACACATGTTGATGTAGAAGAGACATGAGAAGAGGGGACACATGTTGATGTAGAAGAGACATGAGAAGAGGGGACACATGTTGATGTAGAAGAGACATGAGAAGAGGGGACACATGTTGATGTAGAAGAGACATGAAGAAGAGGGGACACATGTGATGTAGAAGAGACATGAAGAAGAGGGGACACATGTTGATGTAGAAGAGACATGAAGAAGAGGGACACATGTTGATGTAGAAGAGACATGAAGAAGAGGGGACACATGTTGATGTAGAAGAGACATGGAGAAGGGGACACATGTTGATGTAGAAGAGACATGAAGAAGAGGGGACACATGTTGATGTAGAAGAGACATGGAGAAGAGGGGACACATGTTGATGTAGAAGAGACATGGAGAAGAGGGGACACATGTTGATGTAGAAGAGACATGAAGAAGAGGGGACACATGTTGATGTAGAAGAGACATGAAGAAGAGGGGACACATGTTGATGTAGAAGAACATGAAGAAGAGGGGACACATGTTGATGTAGAAGAGACATGAAGAAGAGGGGACACATGTTGATGGAGAAGAGACATGAAGAAGAGGGGACATGTTGATGTAGAAGAGACATGGAGAAGAGGGGACACATGTTGATGTAGAAGAGACATGGAGAAGAGGAACACATGTTGATGTAGAAGAGGGGACACATGTTATGTAGAAGAGACATGGAGAAGAGGGGACACATGTTGATGTAGAAGAGACATGAAGAAGAGGGGACACATGTTGATGTAGAGAGACATGAAGAAGAGGGGACACATGTTGATGTAGAAGAGACATGGAGAACAGGGGACACATGTTGATGTAGAAGAGACATGGAGAAGAGGGGACACATGTTGATGTAGAAGAGACATGGAAAAGGGGGAAACATGTTGATTTAGAAGAGACATGAAGAAGAGGGGACACATGTTGATGTAGAAGAGGGGACACATGTTGATGGAGAAGAGACATGAAGAAGAGGGGACACATGTTGATGTAGAAGAGACATGGAGAAGAGGGGACACATGTTGATGTAGAAGAGACATGGAGAAGAGGGAACACATGTTGATGTAGAAGAGGGGACATGTTGATGTAGAAGAGACATGGAGAAGAGGGGACACATGTTGATGTAGAAGAGACATGAAGAAGAGGGGACACATGTTGATGTAGAGGAGACATGAAGAAGAGGGGACACATGTTGATGTAGAAGAGACATGGAGAACAGGGGACACATGTTGATGTAGAAGAGACATGGAGAAGAGGGGACACATGTTGATGTAGAAGAGACATGGAAAAGAGGGGAAACATGTTGATTTAGAAGAGACATGAAGAAGAGGGGACACATGTTGATGTAGAAGAGGGGACACATGTTGATGTAGAAGAGACATGAAGAAGAGGGGACACATGTTGATGTAGAAGAGACATGAAGAAGGGGACACATGCTGATGTAGAAGAGACATGAAGAAGAGGGGACACATGTTGATGTTGAAGAGACATGGAGAAGAGGGGACACATGTTGATGTAGAAGAGGGGACACATGTTGATGTAGAAGAGACATGGAGAAGAGGGGACACATGTTGATGTAGAAGAGACATGAAGAAGAGGGGACACATATTGATATAGAAGAGACATGAGGAAGAGGGACACATGTTGATGTAGAAGAGACATGAAGAAGAGGGGACACATGTTGATGTAGAAGAGACATAAAGAAAGGGGACACATGTTGATGTAGAAGAGACATGAAAGAGGGGACACATGTTGATGTAGAAGAGACATGGAGAAGAGGGACACATGTTGATGTAGAAGAGACATGAAGAAGAGGGGACACATGTTGATGTAGAAGAGACATGGAGAAGAGGGGACACATGTTATGTAGAAGAGACATGGAGAGAGGGGACACATGTTGATGTAGAAGAGACATGGAGAAGAGGGGACACATGTTGATGTAGAAGAGACATGGAGAAGAGGGGACACATGTTGATGTAGAAGAGACATGGAGAAGAGGGGACACATGTTGATGTAGAAGAGACATGGAGAAGAGGGGACACATGTTGATGTAAGAGACATGGAGAAGAGGGGACACATGTTGATGTAGAAGAGGGGACACATGTTGATGTAGAAAGGGGACACATGTTGATGTAGAAGAGACATGGAGAAGAGGGGACACATGTTTGATGTAGAAGAGACATGAAGAAGAGGGACACATGTTGATGTAGAAGAGACATGAGAAGAGGGGACACATGTTGATGTAGAAGAGACATGAAGAAGAGGGGACACATGTTGATGTAGAAGAGACATGAAGAAGAGGGGACACATGTTGATGTAGAAGAGACATGAAGAAGAGGGGACACATGTTTGATGTAGAAGAGACATGAAGAAGAGGGGACACATGTTGATGTAGAAGAGACATGGAGAAGAGGGACACATGTTGATGTAGAAGAGACATGAAGAAGAGGGACACATGTTGATGTAGAAGAGACATGGAGAAGAGGGGACACATGTTGATGTAGAAGAGACATGGAGAAGAGGGGACACATGTTGATGTAGAAGAGACATGAAGAAGAGGGGACACATGTTGATGTAGAAGAGACATGAAGAAGAGGGACACATGTTGATGTAGAAGAGACATGAAGAAGAGGGGACACATGTTGATGTAGAAGAGACATGAAGAAGAGGGGACACATGTTGATGTAGAAGAGACATGAAGAAGGGGACACATGTTGATGGAGAAGAGACATGAAGAAGAGGGGACACATGTTGATGTAGAAGAGACATGGAGAAGAGGGGCACATGTTGATGTAGAAGAGACATGGAGAAGAGGGAACACATGTTGATGTAGAAGAGGGGCA
>CM053252.1:4846884-4874384 GCA_028583405.1 Pogonophryne albipinna
TATTCATGTTGACGATGATAAAAATAGCCTTACTGTTGCATTTAACTCTATATTAGATTCTGTTGGTTTCTGTCAGAGTGTAAATAAACCAACCCACTGCTATAATCACACTCTCGACCTTGTTCTGACTTATGGTATTGAAATTGAGCAACTATTAGTCGAACCGCATAATCCTGCTTTATCTGACCATTTCTTAGTAACTTTTGAAGTACTGTTACTAGACTACAAAGCATTAGTCAAAAGCTCCTGCAGCAGAAACCTATCTGTTAGTGCTATAGCCAAATTTAAGGAAGAGATTCCACCAATACTTAACTCGATAGCATGTCTGCATGTAGGGGAGGAAACTTATACAAAATGTACACCACCCCAAATTGATCATGTTGTTGATAGTGCTACAGATGCGCTGCGAATAAAATTAGACTCTGTTGCTCCTTTGAAAAAGAAGAAAATAAAACAACATAGATTAGCTCCATGGCATAATGCCGAAACCCGCAAAATAAAGCAAAAGTCGAGACAACTTGAAAGGATATGGCGTTCCACTAAACTTGAAGAATCTCGTTTAATTTGGCATATTACTCTCAATGAATATAAGAAAGCACTGCGTAAAGCGAGAGCAGCCTACTACTCTTCATTAATAGATGAGAATAAGAATAATGCAAGATTTCTTTTCAGCACTGTAGCCAGGCTGACAGAGAGCCATAGCTCGATTGAGCCTTCTATTCCCATAGCACTCAGTAGTAATGATTTTATGTGCTTTTTTAACGATAAAATTGTTACTCTTAGAAACAAAATTAATGACCTCTTGCCTTTGACCAGTATAGTGTTATCAACAGCTCCCGGAAACGTAAGTTCTAATATTACACTAGATAGTAAACTAGAATGCTTTTCAGCCATTAACCTTGAACAATTAAATTCAATGATTCTCTCTTCTAAACCATCAACGTGTATGTTAGACCCAATTCCAACTAAGCTGTTGAAGGAAGTTTTTCCATTAATTGGCACTTCTTTATTAAATATTATGAATATGTCTTTATTATCAGGCTATGTTCCACAATCATTCAAAGTAGCAGTGATAAAACCGCTTCTTAAAAAGCACAACCTCGATCCAGAGGTTTTAGCCAATTATAGACCTATTTCTAATCTTCCGTTCCTCTCAAAAATTCTTGAGAAAGCGGTCGCAAAACAGTTGTGTGATTACTTAAAAAACAATGATTTATTTGAAGATTTTCAGTCTGGCTTTAGAACACATCATAGCACAGAGACAGCTCTGGTTAAAGTCACAAATGACATTCTAATAGCCTCAGACAAGGGACTTGTCTCTATTCTTGTTTTGCTCGATCTCAGTGCTGCATTTGATACTATCGATCATGATATCTTATTGCAAAGACTAGAGCACTTAGTTGGCATACAGGGAACTGCTTTAGGCTGGTTTAGGTCCTATCTATCTGAACGCTCTCAGTTTGTACGTGTCAATGATGAATCTTCCACGCAAACCAAAGTTAGCCATGGAGTGCCACAGGGCTCAGTGCTCGGACCTATTTTGTTCACATTATATATGCTTCCGTTAGGCAATATTATAAGGAATCATTCTGTAAATTTTCATTGTTATGCAGATGATACTCAACTATATTTATCAATCAAGCCTGATGAAATTAATCATCTAAATAAAATTCAAGACTGCCTCAAGGACTTAAAAACGTGGATGACCTTAAACTTTTTGATGTTAAACACGACCAAAACTGAAGTTATTGTACTTGGCCCGAAGAATCTACGAAACAAATTATCTAAAGATATACTAACTATGGATGGCATTAATTTGGCCTCCAGTGAGACTGTAAGGAATCTTGGTGTTATATTTGATCAGGATTTATCCTTTAACGCCCACATAAAATCAATTTCAAGGACCGCCTACTTCCATCTACGTAACATTGCAAAAATCAGGCATATCTTGCCTCAAAACGATGCAGAGAAACTAGTCCATGCATTTGTTACTTCAAGGCTGGATTATTGTAACTCTTTATTATCAGGGTGTACCAAGAAGTCAGTCAAGTCGCTTCAGCTGATTCAAAATGCTGCAGCTCGTGTACTAACCAGAGTTAGGAAAAGGGACCACATTACTCCTGTTCTGGCTGCCTTACACTGGCTCCCTATAGAACACAGGATAGAATTTAAAATTCTTCTTCTCGCCTACAAAGCCCTTAATGGGCAGGCGCCATCTTACCTTAAAGAACTCATTATACCCTACTGTCCTACTAGGGCATTGCGTTCCAAGAATGCAGGGTTGTTGGTTGTTCCTAGAGTCTCTAAAAGTACAATGGGAGCCAGAGCCTTTTCTTATCAAGCTCCACATTTGTGGAATCAGCTTCCAGTTTGTGTTCGGGCGGCAGACACCCTATCCGTTTTTAAGAGTGCGCTTAAGACCTTCCTTTTTGATAAATCTTATAGTTAGGGCTGATTAGATTCAGCCCCTAGTTTTGCTGATAGGCTTAGTTTGTCGGGGGACATCTTACTTCTTCCTTCTCTCTGTCTATACCTGTGTACTCTCATGTTCCGATTAACCCAGCTTCCCCAAATTTCTTTCTTTTTGGTGTCTATATACGCTGGGATCCGGAGTCATGGATGATCCTGCGGTCCTGTGTCCTGCATCGCGAGCCCTGGATCTTGAGTCGTGGCTGTGGTCATGGATCATAGGTCCTGGATGGATATCCTCGTGGATTCATCTTCCTATTATACACACATGCATTTCCAAACATTTGGACTACCTATGTTGCAAATGTATTATCATTTCAATTTACACACGGCATCTATTGCACGTCTGTCCGTCCTGGGAGAGGGATCCCTCCTCTGTTGCTCTCCCTGAGGTTTCTCCCATTTTTCCCTTTAAAACTGTGGGTTTTCTTCGGAAGTTTTTCCTTGTACGATGTGAGGGTCTAAGGACAGAGGGTGTCGTATTGTCATACTGATATTTTGTACAAACTGTGAAGTCCACTGAGACAAATGTAACATTTGTGATATTGGGCTATATAAATAAACATTGATTGATTGATTGATTGAAAATCCCCACAATGCTTTGCGCACGGACCAATTTCCCCAAATCTGTGGTGGAAAATGTAAGGCGGTGACCTCAGATCTGACCCCTGCACAGACAATGAGACAGACAGATATCTACCATACTCACATCATACAATACTGAGTGTGTGTGTGTGTGTGTGTGTGTGTGTGTGTGTGTGTGTGTGTGTGTGTGTGTGTGTGTGTGTGTGTTATTTATGTCTGAGAGTGGCGTAGCTCGTGCTCCTGGCAGTAATAAGGTCTCGCTTCTGAAGCAAGTGACTTGGAAGACATGTGCTACCAAGCAAGCGTCCTCGACATTGAGAAACACCGTCTGCATCTCATTAGCCACGCTGCTTCATTAGGGGATGAACGTGACGTGGTTCTACATCAACATGTGTCCCCTCTTCTTCATGTCTCTTCTACATCAACATGTGTCCCCTCTTCTTCATGTCTCTTCTCCATCAACATGTGTCCCCTCTTCTTCATGTCTCTTCTACATCAACATGTGTCCCCTCTTCTTCATGTCTCTTCTCCATCAACATGTGTCCCCTCTTCTTCATGTCTCTTCTACATCAACATGTGTCCCCTCTTCTTCATGTCTCTTCTACATCAACATGTGTCCCCTCTTCTTCATGTCTCTTCTACATCAACATGTGTCCCCTCTTCTACATCAACATGTGTTCCCTCTTCTCCATGTCTCTTCTACATCAACATGTGTCCCCTCTTCTCCATGTCTCTTCTACATCAACATGTGTCCCCTCTTCTCCATGTCTCTTCTACATCAACATGTGTCCCCTCTTCTTCATGTCTCCTCCACATCAACATGTGTCCCCTCTTCTTCATGTCTCTTCTACATCAACATGTGTCCCCTATTCCTCATGTCTCTTCTACATCAACATGTGTCCCCTCTTCTTCATGTCTCTTCTACATCAACATGTGTCCCCTCTTCTCCATGTCTCTTCTACATCAACATGTGTCCCCTCTTCTTCATGTCTCTTCTACATCAACATGTGTCCCCTCTTCTCCATGTCTCTTCTACATCAACATGTGTCCCCTCTTCTTCATGTCTCTTCTACATCAACATGTGTCCCCTCTTCTTCATGTCTCTTCTACATCAACATGTGTCCCCTCTTCTTCATGTCTCTTCTACATCAACATGTGTCCCCTCTTCTTCATGTCTCTTCTACATCAACATGTGTCCCCTCTTCTTCATGTCTCTTCTACATCAACATGTGTCCCCTCTTCTTCATGTCTCTTCTACATCAACATGTGTCCCCTCTTCCTCATGTCTCTTCTACATCAATATGTGTCCCCTCTTCTTCATGTCTCTTCTACATCAACATGTGTCCCCTCTTCTCCATGTCTCTTCTACATCAACATGTGTCCCCTCTTCTACATCAACATGTGTCCCCTCTTCTACATCAACATGTGTCCCCTCTTCTCCATGTCTCTTCTACATCAACATGTGTCCCCTATTCTTCATGTCTCTTCTACATCAGCATGTGTCCCCTCTTCTTCATGTCTCTTCTACATCAACATGTTTCCCCTCTTCTTCATGTCTCTTCTACATCAACATGTGTCCCCTCTTCTTCATGTCTCTTCTACATCAACATGTGTCCCCTCTTCTTCATGTCTCTTCTACATCAACATGTGTCCTCTCTTCTTCATGTCTCTTCTACATCAACATGTGTCCCCTCTTCTTCATGTCTCTTCTACATCAACATGTGTCCCCTCTTCCTCATGTCTCTTCTACATCAATATGTGTCCCCTCTTCTTCATGTCTCTTCTACATCAACATGTGTCCCCTCTTCTCCATGTCTCTTCTACATCAACATGTGTCCCCTCTTCTACATCAACATGTGTCCCCTCTTCTACATCAACATGTGTCCCCTCTTCTCCATGTCTCTTCTACATCAACATGTGTCCCCTATTCATCATGTCTCTTCTACATCAGCATGTGTCCCCTCTTCTTCATGTCTCTTCTACATCAACATGTTTCCCCTCTTCTTCATGTCTCTTCTACATCAACATGTGTCCCCTCTTCTCCATGTCTCTTCTACATCAACATGTGTCCCCTCTTCTCCATGTCTCTTCTACATCAACATGTGTCCCCTCTTCTTCATGTCTCTTCTACATCAACATGTGTCCCCTCTTCCTCATGTCTCTTCTACATCAACATGTGTCCCCTCTTCTTCATGTCTCTTCTACATCAACATGTGTCCCCTCTTCTCCATGTCTCTTCTACATCAACATGTGTCCCCTCTTCTCCATGTCTCTTCTACATCAACATGTGTTCCCTCTTCTCCATGTCTCTTCTACATCAACATGTGTCCCCTCTTCTCCATGTCTCTTCTACATCAACATGTGTCCCCTCTTCTCCATGTCTCTTCTACATCAACATGTGTCCCCTCTTCTCCATGTCTCTTCTACATCAACATGTGTCCCCTCTTCTTCATGTCTCTTCTACATCAACATGTGTCCCCTCTTCTCCATGTCTCTTCTACATCAACATGTGTCCCCTCTTCTTCATGTCTCTTCTACATCAACATGTGTCCCCTCTTCTTTATGTCTCTTCTACATCAACATGTGTCCCCTCTTCTTCATGTCTCTTCTACATCAACATGTGTCCCCTCTTCCTCATGTCTCTTCTATATCAATATGTGTCCCCTCTTCTTCATGTCTCTTCTACATCAACATGTGTCCCCTCTTCTCCATGTCTCTTCTACATCAACATGTGTCCCCTCTTCTCCATCAACATGTGTCCCCTCTTCTCCATGTCTCTTCAACATCAACATGTGTCCCCTCTTCTTCATGTCTCTTCTACATCAGCATGTGTCCCCTCTTCTTCATGTCTCTTCTACATCAACATGTGTCCCCTCTTCTTCATGTCTCTTCTACATCAACATGTGTCCCCTCTTCTACATCAACATGTGTCCCCTCTTCTTCATGTCTCTTCTAAATCAACATGTGTCCCCTCTTTTCCATGTCTCTTCTACATCAACATGTGTCCCCTCTTCGCCATGTCTCTTCTACATCAACATGTGTCCCCTCTTCTCCATGTCTCTTCTACATCAACATGTGTCCCCTCTTCTCCATGTCTCTTCTACATCAACATGTGTCCCCTCTTCTTCATGTCTCCTCTACATCAACATGTGTCCCCTCTTCTTCATGTCTCTTCTACATCAACATGTGTCCCCTCTTCTTCATGTCTCTTCTACATCAACATGTGTCCCCTCTTCTACATCAACATGTGTCCCCTCTTCTCCATGTCTCTTCTACATCAACATGTGTCCCCTCTTCTCCATGTCTCTTCTACATCAACATGTGTCCCCTCTTCTCCATGTCTCTTCTACATCAACATGTGTCCCCTCTTCTTCATGTCTCTTCTTCATCAACATGTGTCCCCTCTTCTTCACGTCTCTTCTACATCAACATGTGTCCCCTCTTCTTCATCAGCATGTGTCCCCTCTTCTTCATCAGCATGTGTCCCCTCTTCTTCATGTCTCTTCTACATCAACATGTGTCCCCTCTGTGGAAAGAGACTCTGAAAGTTTCAGGAACAAAGATTCTCTCTCTTTTTGATCCATTTCTATAAAAACCTGTCTGAAAATGAGCTGATCAGATTTTGGCCACTTTATGATGTCATAACGATGTTTTGTCTTGAGTAACCATTAGCCAATCAGCAACCAAGGTAACCCCCCCCCCCCCTTATCACCTGAATCTCCTCTAGAGCACCATTGAGTTCTTTCTCTCTCTCAGAGGGGCGTGGGGAGGGGCTCCTTATTTTCATCTAAAGTTAGGAGAATCAGCTCTTTGGAAACAGGACTGAAACAGAGGGGATTATGGGTAATGCTGCCATGATCTGTTTGGTGTTTCAGCCAATCAGAGACAGGTTCTGGATATATCTGAGACCTGTGATATAATGTTGAAGAAGAGGATAATAGGGGACCTTTAAGTGAGTGTGGTTACTGATAGACAGCTAGCGTTGGCAGGACCTAAAATGTATTGCGTTTTTTTCATTTTAACAAATTCCCCATCTCGAACTGTCAGATCCGTCCAAATAAACCAGTAGTTTACCCGTAGTTTTGCTGACAAACAAACCATGACAGACACATAACTTCCCTGAAAGAGGTAGTAGAAAAAGGATAATGTTGAGTAGAGAAATAGGAAATACCTAAACAATTAAATTCACTAAAACTGAGCCAGAAGTTGGAGAATACATTCGATTCTATGCCACGTTTTATTCCATGAATCCAGGGCCAATAACAACTCCACTGGTCCACTTTCTTTTCCTTAGTTTTAAATTCACAAGATGCTTTTTCCACTTCTGAACTTTTAAGTAGATCCTGAGCACCCGGGCTGTGAAAGTGTGTTGTTTGTCGGATGGTGTCTGAAATGTTTAGCAGGCATATTTCAAGCTTCTGCTGGACTTAATTTGATTCTGTCTCGAGTGCTTGAGTCTGATCATATCCTGTGCCTCCTTTCATCAGAGTCTGGTTAGAGTCTTAACCTGGAGCTGTAGGAAATATGGATCTTGATTTATTTTCTTTGAACGGTGTCTAGAGAAGTCTATTTTACTCAAGTGGAGCCACTGATGCCTCACAGGAAACTAATGTAGAGTAAAAAAACACATCGTCTGGATCACAAATCTGATGCAATCACAGATATCATTTAATCCGGACAAAAGTTAAGTGACTTAAGAGTAGGGATGGGTATCGTTTGAAATGTATCGATTCCGGTTCTTATCGAATCCCCGTTTCGATTCCAAAATTGTAAAAGAAAGAGGTCAAACGTTTAGATAACAAAAATATCTTTATTCTTTTAAGCTTTAACTGATTTTACAAATAAAAAATATACATGTAATACAAATGTATTGCACAATAGGTGTGCTTCATTATAACTGAGCTTTGCCTGTGGCGAGCTATTAACAGGCTTTACACTGTGCCTTGTCTTTTTCTTTCTGTAGTGGAGCATCACTTTAGAGCGTTTACCGCGACCCATCTTTGGAGTTATGAAGTGACTGAGCTCGTGAACCGTCTACGGGAGGAGCCTCGCTGCGGGGCAACTGTGGACCTCTGTCGCCACAACTTACATGATGCCGTTTAAAAAAGGGCGGTGCCGGTCGTCAGCGTACCGAGCCGGTCGTCAACGGCCCGCTGACGACAGGCCGTTCTGTGATTCTCCAGAACACACAGATGGCCAGTCCTCCCTTACCCTGGCTGTATTCCACCGGGGCGCCGAGGCGCAGACGGACCCGCTGGAATACAGGGTCTACCGCGTTTAGGAACCTTTAAGCAGAACCGAAATTGTGTATTTTGTACGGGTACCCGGCATTTTCTTATCGGTTCCAGAGTTTCGGTTCCCAACCCTACTTAAGAGTTATATTTTTTATATCAAACATATATAAGAAGACTTGTAATGCAAACCCTCAATAAAACCATTTAACTGAGTGTTTCATGTCCAAAAAGAAGAACCAGGAAGTGAATCCTTATCATGTTTTTCCTATATTTTAAGAGCTAGAGCAAAACTTAAAATGGCTTTGAGGAAAAGAGTAAAACAAAAACATTATATAACACTTTAGAAAGTGAGAAAACAGAGAGTAGGGTGCCAGTCTGTGACTCTAACTTACCCACGACAGCGTAGCCTCCCGGCACTATCGGGTAGATGGTGCCATCTGTGTGGATGCCATCTGGGAACCAGGCTGCCATGCTTTCTCCAACCAGACGGCCGAACGCTGCCCCTGATACACACACACACACACACACACACACACACACACACACACACACACACACACACACACACACACACACACACACACACACACACACACACACACACACACACACACACACACACACACACACACACACACACACACACACACACACACACACACACACACACACACACACACACACACACACACACACACACACACACACACACACACACACACACACACACACACACACACACACAATAAACAGAGACAACAAATCAACACTGGGAACAATAACTTGTGATATAAGAAAGAAAGTAGTAATAAATCAGTGTACAAATGTTCAATAACCAGTAAATATTGAAGTACAAGTGCAGAATAAGTAGTTTAAGTATTTGAATAAAAAGTACTGGTTACATCCCAGTGACTGATTAGACAGGCGTGGCATATTATGTTAATTTGTACGCTTTTGTAGTGTTGGTGTGTAAATATTTGGACCGATCCAGGCTAGCAGTTTTTATCTAATTTCCAGTCTGTATTTATGCTAAGCTAGGCTAATTGGTCATAATAAGTGTGGTATCAATCTGCTCGTGTACCTCTCAGCAACTTCACTCTCACAGACACATATTCCTTGGCTGCTCTAACACACACACTCATGCACACACAGCTTTTTATGCTAAGCTATGCTAAACGGCTAAGCTAAAATTAAAACTGTAGCTTCAGTTTTAACTCATATGTAATGGACTTATACAAGTGTGGTATCAATCTACTCTTGTACCTTTCATTGACCTCACTCTCACAGATGCACTTACTTTCACTGCACTACACACACAAATACAAACACACACACTCATTAACACACACTGCTTCTTATGCTAAGCTAGGCTAAACGGCTGAGCTACATTTAAAACTCATATATACAAGTGTGGTATCAATCTACTCGTGTAACTCTCAGCAACTTCACTCTCACAGACAATTATACTTACATTGCACTACACACACAAACACACACTCACAGGCCGGCACACACACACTGATTCTTACCAATGACGAATACTGGCATGAAGGCTCCGCAGGGCACAGGGATGGTGGTGGCCAGCGCTGACATCCAGAACTAAGGCAGAAATGAGAGAAAGTTAAATAAAAAGAAGACATAAAAAAAGACAGAACATGGTGGCATTTCAATTAACTCTCCACTGCCATCCTGATGATGGAAAAGTTGAGTCCTCTATAAGTGAGGAGGCGGCCATGCGGAGCTTATTGCTGAGGTTAGATTGAGCTGTCACTTTCACTCTTCATTTGACAAAGACCCTGCAATGAACCCTGGGTAATGAGCGGCCCACTGATTGGCCGTCACTGTGCCAGGCCAGCGGAAGAGACGGCTAATTAGGAAAAGGCAAACGGAGGGAAATGTCACCACTGACAATGTGTGAGCATTATCGGAAGTTTAAATAAAAAGGTTACACAGATATGAGTCTTAAAGGGGGCTTGGAAAGAAAAAGTTGATTCTTAAGACGGTGTAAAAGTAAAGAGATCTAATAAATACTAGTGTGAACTCCTTAGAAGTTACATTTCTCATTAAAATCCAGTAAATATATGATCAATCATCATATCCTTGACATTGGAATTAGCTGACTAAGCACATTTTCAGTGCATGATCACATTGATTTTGAGAGAAGACTTTACATCCAAGGTTTTTGACTCAAATTGAGTAAATACCAACACACTACACACACAAATTCCTGCGCAAATCGACTTCTAATGAGGGGCAACATTTTGCTTCGTGCTCAATCTGGAAACAACCAAAAGAACAATTAAATATGAGGCTTAAAATCTGTTTTCACTGTGAACATGCGCTCTGTTGAACCTTATGTGAAGTTATAATTGTCACACAATGTGCACAGCAACACACAGGAAGCCTGGGAGAGAAACTGAGAACGAGATTAACTTCCTGCTTTACTGTCCTGTTTAAGAGGATATTAGGCATGTACCTTTGCACCTGTTGCCTCATATTTTACTTAAACAAGTGGAGTGCATCTATTCATATAAGTATGTAAGAAAATAAGAGTAACTGCAAAATATTAAGCGAGATGGTTACGTGTGTTACTTGAGACACACACACTTTATATTAAATAGTTTGGGCATTTCTGCACAAAAAAAACACTTTCATTTTTGCCCTCTCTTACAAAATGTATTTAGGCTATTACAGAAACACACACACACACACACACCATGTATACATCACTTCAGGGGACATTACATTGACTTACATGCATTTCCTGGAGACTCATCCTAACCTTAACCATAACCAACACATGCCTAACTCTAACCCTAACCCTTAACCTAACCAAGTCTTCACCCTAAAATTAATGATTCCGCTCATGGGGACCTCCATTTTGTCCCCATAAGGGAGGCGAGTCCCCACACGTGACTGTGTAAACAGATTTAGGTCCCCACAAGTATAGTAATGCTAGGCCACACACACACACACACACACACACACACACACACACACACACACACACACACACACACACACACACACACACACACACACACACACACACACACACACACACACACACACACACACACACACACACACACACACACACACACACACACACACACACACACACACACACACACACACACACACACACACACACACACACACACACACACACACACACACACACACACACACACACACACACACACACACACACACACACACACACACACACACACAGACAGACAGACAGACAGACAGACAGACAGACAGACAGACAGACAGACAGACAGACAGACAGACAGACAGACAGACAGACACACACACTTCACTTGAACAAGGCCAGTCTTTCGGCAGAGTTGAACGTGACATTCATTGTTTGCGTGCACAGAAGAAGAAGTATAAATCTGAGTGGTGTACAAGCCATTAGACAAACTTCCTCTGTGTAATAATGTCATGCTTTCAAATAGACTTTTTAATTCCACTCATTGCTCCGTCTCTCTCCCTCCGCTGCGTCTATAGTTAGCTGTAATTAAGACGGCTGCCATGGTGAAGTAATGGATCTCCTCCGGTAACCATACACTGTGTTCACACCTCACACACACACACACCTCATACACACACATACGAGCGTAGGTGTTCACACACACACCCACGCTCGCCCTGGTGACTCAGAGACGAGAATCAGAGCTGCCGTCAGAGATTACCAGAACAAAAAAGCAGTTTAATACACAAAAATGGGCCTTATGGGAAAAAGAGACAGAGTAATGTATCTCTTGGATCGTCTTCTTCTTCCTTTTGTAATTCTTCCTCCCACACACGGAGACTGAAAACTGAGCTCGAAAGGTTTAAAGGATGTGTGATCTCATAACATAGACTTTACTTTTATTACAAAGGTCTTGAACTCTGAGGTGTGTAGCTGTCGGACAAAGTGTTTAAACACTGCTCTATAATGCAATTTAATCCATTTGTACTTCTGCAATAAGCCATTTTAAACCTCAATGGACTCCATGGGAAGTGTTCATTAAAGACCTTCCAGTGCAGTCAATTACAATCGGCTGGAATAATGGTCATAATTAGTGAAGTTGCACTCTATAAAGCAAATGAGGATAATGTATAGACTGTAAATGCATTCTAATAGTATATTTTTGATGCAAATTGTTAGATTTTTTTATTGAAATTGTAAAAAATGTCAAGCAAATCTTACATTTGTATGCAAATTGTAATGTTTTTTTTATCAAAATGTGATATTTTTAAAGCAAATTCTAAGATTTTTTATTCAAATTGTTATATTTTTTATGCAATATTTAAAGGTCTCCTATTATGCAAAATGCACTTTGTGATGTCTTGTATACATCAACATGTGTCCCCGGTGTGTCAGGGAACTCACGCAGCATCAGAAAACAAAACCCTCTCTCTTTTCCTCCGTACCCAAATCTCTAAAAACGGGGAACAACGGAGCTGATCCAGATTTGCGTCCGATATGACGTAATATCTGAAATGTGGACCCACGGCCCAATCAGAAACGTTGCTATCAGAAACAATGCCCGACTGTTTTGGACGTAATATGGTCGGTGTTTACATTAGCATCGCTAACACTCAGAGCTAACCTGTACTGGAGAGCATGTGTGTGAAGAAGCAGGAAGTAAAAAGGAACTCACCTTGTGGTATAACCGGCAAGAGAGAAAGCCTTTGAGCTCCATACTGTTTCAGATCCTTGATAATCCATGATATGGCGTTTCATCACGGCAGCATTTAGTTTAGACGGTAGCTGCCGGGTCCCGCATGAGCTCAGACCCCTCCTTTTTAAAGCTTTATACCCAAATCAGCACTTTTGAAACAGGAAGTGAAATAGAGGGATATGAGGCATGGCTAGAATGGGTGACCTGTTTGGTATTTTGAGCAAAACACTTCATAGACATGTTTTATATATTTGTATATATCTGAGACCTATGCTACTGCCTAAAAAGAGCCTGATAGGTCCACTTTCAATTTGTATGCAAATTGTAATGTTTTTTTTGGATCACATTTTTATATTTTTCAAGCACATCTTTATATATTTTTATGCTAACTGTAATATTTTTGATCTCATGTGTACATTTGTATGCATTTTTTGGGGCAAATTGTAAGATTTTGATGCAAATTTCAGTATCTAAACTACCTCGATGAGCTCGAATGCTGCACCTGTTAGATGTGCAAAAAGAGGGGGTCGAACTACAAAAACAAAGTTGTTAGCAGAGCACCTTCATGCACCTGTGTCCCTTTCACCTCCCCCATCTGTGCAGACCCCCCCTCCGCTCTACCCCCTCTTGTGTTTAAATGGAGCTCCTTACATAAACTACTTAAGACTCCGTCTGTACAGAGGTGATCTGAACCAGCTGCTTGTTTACACAACAACAACGGCACACAGGTGAGGGTGACAGGAAACTGGCTGCAGCTTCTTATGTCCTCAAAGGGAAAGGAGAGTTCACCATGGCAACTGAAGTCATGTGATCAATGTCTGCAAAAACAGTCGCACACAGACCCTGCTTGAGGTCGATGAGGAGGAGACGGACTTTAAGACATTCACACAACCAGTGGCTGGACATATGGTCCGTATTGTTGAGATCTCCATATGAAGTGAATACTTAAAACGAAAGTTAATTATAAATCATATATGATCAATCATATTCTTGTATGAACCCATAATGAGAATGCTTCTTGATGGTTTTTGAATATGTATGTATGCTTACAATTTTAGTTGTTGCTGTTTGATAACTTTGCGTTTTAAAAAGAGGGTGTTGAGAGCTTCATAGTATGTTGAATACTTAAAACGAAAGTTAGTTATAATCAAATATAATTAATTATATTCTTGTATAACCCACAATGAAAATGCTTCATATTTTAGGTTTTTCTATATTTACAGCTTAAACAAAACACAAGTGGTTTGTTAAGTTGAGTGTGTAAGGTCTATGAGTTATGGGTGTCACTGATAAGGAAGAGGGCAGTTTCTTCCCCTTTTCTCTCACAGCAGTTCACAGGGGGGGGGGGGGGCTCCTCACTTAAGGAGAAACACATTGAGGCCTCAAAAAGGTGGTTATGTCATAGCCATAGAATATGTTTGGTCATGTCCTTTTTTACACAAACATGGGAAGGTGTGTCTTATGCCATAGCAAATAGAATATGTCCAGCCCTGTACATCAGTGGCCATGCCCAGTTAGGTTCATTGTTTGGTAAATAGAGGAGGTGTTTTTGGGGTTTTTCTATCCGGTTTTTTGAGCATAAAAAGACTGGATTTTTGTGAGCGAGAGAGAGAAGGGGGTTTTCCCCTGGTATACTCTCTCCCGGTAGGCTCTGGCCTCAGAGCTGGGTAAATAGCTCTCGGTAAGGTTCTCTCTGCCTGGAATGCGTAATTATTACGTACGGGATCTTAGAACTGATAGTTTTAGTTAGACTCTGCCTGGAATGCGTAATTATTACGTACGGGATCTTAGAACTGATAGTTTTAGTTAGACTCTGCCTGGAATGCGTAATTATTACGTACGGGATCTTAGAACTGATAGTTTTAGTTAGACTCTGCCTGGAATGCGTAATTATTACGTACGGGATCTTTGAACTGATAGTTTTAGTTAGACTCTGCCTGGAATGCGTAATTATTACGTACGGGATCTTAGAACTGATAGTTTTAGTTAGACTGCCTGGAATGCGTAATTATTACGTACGGGATCTTAGAACTGATAGTTTTAGTTAGACTCTGCCTGAAATGCGTAATTATTACGTACGGGATCTTTGAACTGATAGTTTTAGTTAGACTTTAAATGGGAGAAATATGAATTAAGGTTTTAGATAAAAATATAACCCCAGCATGATATGTTTCGTATGATTATAATGTGTTAAAGAGAGAAGGTAAAAACCCTGTATTAGTTTGGACCTATTTTTCTTCAAATAAACTGATCTCACCTTTTGGACTGGGACAACTAAAAGAAAATCTGTGCTCTCCTCTCCTGCTTCAAAGGTAAGACTGCACCCTGCAACACTCACATTTAGGTAGGAACACACCTCATTTACTGATATCAAAATCCTTCGGGATCCCTTAAACAGATTAAAAAGAGTTGTCTGAATAGAAACAGCAGTTAATTGAACCTGGTTCTTCGGGGAGTTAATAGAGGTGAGATCTTGCTGACGTTGGTGGATCCGAGCCAAGCAGTAAACTTATATAGACTCAATAACTTCGGTCAGGTCAATTAGTAGGTCAGAATAATTTACCGGAATAAATTATCAGGACCTCACCGACTCTAAACAGTATGTTCTGTGCGGTGTTAGAAGAAGTACTTATCAATAGGAACACACTGTTCAAATACTTAATACAAAGGGAAATATATAGCAGGAAGTCCCTATCAGTAACAAGCTGTAAGTGTAATTGAAAGGTGATTCATACAGATAATCCACCCACATGGTTGTAAACTAACAGTTTTAAATATGACGAAGCAATATCTTTATTAAAATGCTGGCTCCATCTTCTGTGCATGTTAAAACCCAAAATAAACTAAATATTTAGAACGTAGCCTGTAACCCCACAGAGATATCAAATGTTGCTTAGCTAGCGCTCCAACACATTGCACGTGATAGGCTAAGGGGGCGGGACATCTCTTCGCGGTTGACCAATCACAACAGAGCCGGCCAGCTAACCAATCAGAGCAGACAGGGCTCTGGTTTCAGACAGAGGGTGAAAAGAGGTGCTGCAGCACAGACAGTATGAGAAGAATGAAGAGCTTTTTGAACATTGGTATCAGTATAGGATAAGAACATTGATTGTTGTTTCATCAGATTTGTAAAACATTGTAAACAAAATACTGATTACATAAGATGACCAAGAAGCTACACATAACTGCAAACAGGAAGAAACTGAAGAGTGAAAGGAGAAGTGAAGGATATGAGGTCTGACGCAGTTTGCAGGACATTTATACTCCATTTAATTTGACTGTCATCTGAGAGCCTCATATTCAGAGGACAGTCTAACGCCCGGGGCCTCAGGGGCCCACACACACACACACACACACACACACACACACACACACACACACACACACACACACACACACACACACACACACACACACACACACACACACACACACACACACACACACACACACACACACACACACACACACACACACACACACACACACACACACACACACACACACACACACACACACACACACACACACACACACACACACACACACACACACACACACACACACACACACACACACACACACACACACACACAGTGTCACAGTAGTTTTTAGTGTAAAATAGTTGCAGTGAACTTTACAAAGAGCAACTTCCACCTTTTGTTTCCTGTTTTTCTAAAGTTACTGCTGTAGTAATTCAAGTCTTTTTGAGTCATTTTGTGTCTCTTTATTTCTATGTTCAGTCACCTGTTAATCATCGACTGTCTCCCTGTTATCATTTTTTTTTTTTCAGTCATTTTGGGTTTTATTGTAGTCCTTTTAAATCTTTCTAGATATCTTTTGTAGTCATTTGATGTCTATTCGTAGTTTAATTTTCTCTCTGTGTTGTTCATTTGTGTTTATTACATGGCTTAGTTGAATACTCGATTCTGATTGGTCAATTCAGAACACGTGATACGTTGTGAATCCAGAACAGACGGACCGCTGTCAAGGACTTATTGACCGTTGTTAAGGACGCTCACATGTGCACAAAGAAGTCCGTTCGATGTAACTGTTTACAGTAATAATGAACTGTCATTCCTTCACTTCGCGTCGGGATCCTGATCTGCCTGTCGGGTGTTCTTTTACCCATAAGGACCGCCTCGCTGCACATTAACCCTTACATGTTATATCTTTTTTGTGTGTCTTTCAAGTCATTATTTTAGTGTCTTTGTGTGACCTTTTACTTATTTGTGTAATCGTTGTGTGTCTCTCTGTATAGTTCTTGTGTTTCTCTAATCACTTTTTTTGTATTTGCTTTATTCTGTCTCTGGTTATTTTTTGTCTTTGGTGATTTTGAGGTCATTCCGAGTCTCTTTAAGTTGTTTTCGTGTCTCTTTATCGTCATTTTTTATGTAAGAATCTTTTTTTGCTGACCTGCCAACATGGACTTCCTGGAACTCGACACTTTAATTTCAAAAGTTTAGCAGCTGGAAGCCTTTACTGAAATGTTGGCATGAAAAGTGGCAAAAAAAGACAAGATGGCTGCCACCATGAATAAAAGAACCGTTCATTACCGAGCGGGAGAGGGAGAGCAATCTGCTGCTGAATGCTGGGAAACCAAAGACTGTAATTACATTGAGCCATTACTGTGAGTGATGTGTGTGTGTGTGTGTGTGTGTGTGTGTGTGTGTGTGTGTGTGTGTGTGTGTGTGTGTGTGTGTGTGTGTGTGTGTGTGTGTGTGTGTGTGTCGATGACATGTGTGCAGATGGGTGATGAAAGTTAGGAAAGTGTGCATTCTTAAGTATTTCGAATAAGTTGCAATACTATCGTGTAGAAATACTCTGTTACGTGTCAAAGCCCTGCATTCAAAATCTTACTTAAGCAAAAGTACTTAAGTATTAGCATCAAAATATACTTAAAGTAGCAGAAGTAAAAGTACTCTTTAAGTGGTACGGCCCGTTTCCAACTAAAATGCATTCCTTTGTATTGTATACTGCTGGGTAGATACACCTATAATAATATATCAGACATCAAAGTAAGCAAAGTAAATAGTAACTTAAGATATTCAATTAAAAAAGATGTGAAGTAAAAAATGCGATATCGGAGTAAAAATATCATAACGTAATAGGGATGTAACGATACCAAAAACTCACGGTACGATAATATCGCGATAACAAGTCAACGGTACGATATTTCTCGCGATATTGAAAAAAAAAAAATAGAAAAAAAAAAATTGAAATGTTTTTTTTGGAAAATTTTATTTTGCCATTTTTTTTTTCTTTATTAAATAATACATCTGATTTGTAAAGCATTTTAGTAGGATAGTAGTATTTTAAAGTGTCAACAATATAATAATCAGACCCTGCAATAGAATAAATCAAGTTTCACTTTAGTTTTTCAAGTAACTCAACTCTAACTCACTCACTCACTCACTCACTCACTCACTCACTCACTCACTCACTCACTCACTCACTCACTCGCTGGGACAGAGAGATATGCTTTGGCCATGGGTGACAGCAGTGGGTCAAACTGTGCATTGTCTCTCCACCACTTCAAACACATTACAGTTGTTGCCAAGAAGGTGAGGCTTATTGACAGAGATATAAATATACTGTTGGTCAGAGATGGGGTCGTTACTCAAAAAAACTAATATATTACATATTACTTATAAAAAAAAAAGTAATATATTACTTTACTTCGTTACTTTACTCGTTACTTTACTCGCAGGGCCGCCCCTCCCTACAGGCAGATCACGCAGAGGGAGCCTCATCTGAAACGCAAATGCGGCGCACTTACACTCGTTACTTTACTCGATATCCTCACTCTGGGTTCGGAGGGTCCTTAGCTATTAGCTTCACGTTAGCATGTTGTCTTTGCAGGTGCTTGTTGAGGTTTGACGTTGTGTTTGCAGCAGTGGATAAAAGCTTCTGGCCTGGACACAGTTTGCACCTCACCGTCACATTCCTGTCCTTTCTTCGGACGAACTCAAAATAATGGGCACCTCCACCCCTCGAAAGTATCGCTGATTGACTCAGCCATGTTTATGCAGCACTGCAAGTCGCACAAATGTTACGTAACTATAAACCTGCGGCGGAAACCCCTCTTGTCTGTCAAAGGGAGAATCTAGTAATTATTTATGTTAGGTAGGTAACTGTAGTGTGATTACTGATTTGATAACGCGTTACATTACTCCGTTACCGACCAAAGTAATATTATTACAGTAACGTTACACCCAACTCTGCTGTTGGTACCTGTCAATGTCTCTGTGTACATGTAGCCCTGTAAATACCATGTTCATGTTGTAACCTACTTGCTGCCATGTTGGACAGGTCTCCCTTGAAAGGTGGTCTCAATGGGACCACCTGGTTAAATAAAGGTTTTTAAAAAATTGCGGTAGATTTTTTCAGTCTCACGACGGTATCGAGACATTTATTTATCACGATATCGCGATATTCGATATATCGTTACATCCCTATAACGTAAACATACTCTAGTTAAGTACAAGTACCTCACAAATGTACTTATTACAGTACTTGAGTTAATATAGTAAGTTGTACTTTTCCCCATGAGCATTAGCATCAGCTATGCAAAAAGGCATAACAAACTTTAAATGGCTTCCTCCTAATTTAACGAGGCAGATTGGGGCTCCTTCTTTAAATGCCCTTTCTACCTCAGAAGTGACAAGAGGAGATGGGACCTGTTTCCAAAACCTTCCAATTAGCACCGGTCCAGTATTGAATAAAAAGCCTTAATCCTCCAATGTAAAAACCCTCAGGTTCAATGAAGTGTCTCCTGATGACCTTCACTATCTGTAATACCATCAAGCCACCATCAGCTACTGTGAGGCTAACCAGAACATATCCTACAGTACGTGGAGGAAGGGAGTGAAGAAGGGGTTGGAACTTGTCCAATGCATAGAGGGGGGAAAGTAGTGACCAGAGGGAAGATGAATCAGCCCCTAAGGGAACATGGGAAGACAAAGAAAATAGAGCCTTATATATAGAGAAACCTTTCCTTCCTTATTGCACTTTTTTACTATTTTTCTTTTTGTATTTACTTGCACTATTGTTTCTGTGTATCAGTTTTACTGTGTTGCTCTGTTGGAGGAGCCTGTGACCTCAGATTGTCATCGTCATAACTCCACCGTTGCTATGTTCGTATGACCAATAAAAGCCTTGAACCTTGTTCTCCAGAGAAACGTAAGCTTTCTCTTCATAAACTCTCCATCTCCTCCGAGTTAGATTTGCAGTCTCTACAGAAACACTGGAGAAACGTCTGCGTCCTTCAGAGAAACTTAAGCTTTCTCACGGCCCGTCCTCACGGTGGCGTGCGTTGAAGCTTGGCTGGCGGGCGTGTCTGAAACTCGACCAACAACCAATCACATGAATCTCCCGCCCCGGACACACAAGCAGCGGTTTGATTGGCTAGAGCTTGTACTGGCATATGATTCAATTGGCTGACGCTTCTGCCGAGGCTTCAAAAGTTCAACATTGCTCAACTTTTGCAGCGAGCCACGTCAGCAAAGCTCCGCTTCCCACAATGCAGTTCGGCGAAAAGTGACGTCACCCCATTCAAAGTGAATGGTGAAGCTTTCAACGGGCCGTTAGACACATTTCAGCATTTATTTCCAATCTCTTCCGAGTGACTTTGCTCCAGAGAAATGGATGCTCGATGTTCTTACCTGTGCAACGGCAGCAAACAAGAGCCATGTGCTGAAGGTCCATCCCCGAGATGAAGGTCAAAGGGATTTGAATACTGGGCGATACTTTTGTTTTCCAAATGACAGCATAGATAATATAGACTAACATGCGTTAACGTCTTCCTGACAGTGTGCTCTCCTACCTTCATGACGATGAAGAGCACGAGGGTGACGAAGACGTTGACTTGCGGGTGTTTCCAGGCCGCAGAGTGTCCGATGTAGTCGAACTCCTCGGCGATGCCCTGCTTCGCCCACGTCCGGTTGTCCAGTAACGTCACCAGAGACTCCTTCTGGGTCAGCTGGACACACACACACACACACACACACACACACACACACACACACACACACACACACACACACACACACACACACACACACACACACACACACACACACACACACACACACACACACACACACACACACACACACACACACACACACACACACACACACACACACACACACACACACACACACACACACACACACACACACACACACACACACACACACACACACACACACACACACACACACACACACACACACACACACACACACGATACATTTTAAATGTGAGTTTTTTAGCAATAGCACTCAATATTCAGTCAGACTTTTGCAAACTGAATCGCTGTTACTGTAAAATACTATAATAAAACAGACATTCATTTTTGTGCAGCCTTGGTCTTGTCTTCCCTTTTAAAAGCAGTAGATGCTCTCTGAGGGTTAAACACATCACATTAAAGCTTCTCATGGCCTTATTAGTTTTATTTACCAATATGAGTTTAAATGTACGTGCAAATACTACATTTTCGGTAAGATGCTCCGGTTTTCCAGCTTGTGGTAAATAAGTGCCAGCTCGTTTTGTAGCCCGTTTCTTTTATGTTGAAACATGTATTTTCCTTCTGAGAGAAGACTTTGAGATGTGCCTGGATGACGGATGTTTCTGTAATCTGTAAGCACATCAAACCTGCGCATCGGACTGCAGATGTAAATGTGAATATGTCTCCTTCAAATGCAGAGCGTAACGCATGACGGATGATGGTAGATGAAGAGCTGGAAGTGTCCATAAAGACGGAAGATTTAGGATTGCAAAAAGACAAATTCATGCATCCTTCACAGTTTAAAAAGCCGGATATCTGGAGACTCTGGTGGGGATAATGTCTCAGAGGAATGATGACTGAGGAGAGAGCCAATCAGACGGGCTGAAGATACAGAAGTTTAAAATGTGTGTTCCACAGAGAAGAGGCTTTAAGAGGAGGGGGTCAGTGTGGGCTGAAGGAAAGCTGAGTCACCCCTTCATTAGGGACCAGCAGAGTGTGTGTGTGTGTGTGTGTGTGTGTGTGTGTGAGGATGGACAGAATATTCCCTTTTCAAATTCTGATAATCAGACGGAGGAAGGTGGTCTAATTGGAGGGCACACGTACACACGCACACGCACACACACACACACACGCACGCACACACACACACACACACGAGTCACCCCAGGAGCTAAAGGGACATTATGCTGAGCCCAGTCTCCTGTGGACACTAATGAAACACACACATACAAGTTGTGTAGACATGTTTTCATTAGAGGCAAATATGTTTATACAGATCAGTAAAACATTCAGACCTGAGGAGAACTGACGTCATATTCTGTCTCCTTTTTGTGTTTGTTCCCTTGAAAAGGCTTTCAACAAACCCTTTAGAGCAGGAGGACATTAGTCCCAGCCTCTCTCCAGTATCACGGCTCAAAGAGTATCCACTACACATTCACCTGTTTTCTGAGTTGCAAGGCTTGTTGTTCATAAAGCGGAAAAACAAGACATTTTAAAAACTCAAAAACAATGTCTTTTTACAGAAATAATGACCCAATTATATTCCAGGTCATCCTTAGAGTTTGCTGTGAGTTACTCTGACTCACCGCTCCTGTTACTCATATCTTTTAAACACAAATCTTTCCCACATTTCCATTACCACTAATAACACGAATAAACAACGTGACTTATTTACGTTGTTTATTAGTGTTATTAGTTATGTTATAGTGGTAGTGACATAATAAGATTAACCCAATAACGCCCTTATTTTTAGATGATTCTGAACATCTGGAGTAGGAGACATTGTTTAACTTCTGACACACACATCAGGTCTACAGGCGTTTGCTTTTCCCTTTTTAAATCTGCATTTGGAAATACAACATGTTCAGAGTTGGTGTGCAGAACTTACCTTTCCAGCCATAAACTGTCCAAAACCAGGGGGAAATGTTAAAGTGGAAACCAGTAAAGTGACCAGCGCGGGGTACAGCAGACGTCTGGTGGGGGGGGGGGGGGGGGAGAAAGAGCAGAGGAAGTCAGCTAAAAACTGACAGAAAAACGATCCATATTTCATGATTTTCTATGAAAAATCTGAATTTGAAAAGTAGCTTGAGCACACAGACATTTCTCTTTCTCATGTAGCCGTTACTTTACCCAGAAAGTGGGGATTATTCTTATTAACTAAAGTGGTTAAGAGTGTCTGAAAAGCTGGTTGTCCTTTCTCAATAAGTCTCGATATGTGTCGTCGGCCACTTTTGAGAAATAAAGTCAATAGAGGAGTCTGAAAAGTTAATACATCTAACGAAAAGGTAACCAATTGTTCCAACTGCTGCTATGTTTTTGGTATTTCTAAGAAAGTAATCCAGTAGTCTTTCTACTCTAAGGTCATAAAGTAAAACAGCTGTCTTTTGCCCCTTTAATTACAGTAATTGAGTAAATGTACTTAGTTACTTTCCACAAATCCACTCCACTTACTTCTTCATGAGGAATCTGTTGATGGCCTTCTGTTTCCTGATGAACTGAACAATCAGTCGGTTCAGGTAGACGAACAGCGCTCCACCGAAACCACTGGCAATACTGCAGAGAACACACACACACACGTTAACACACACACGGCATAAGGAGAAGACATGCAGGGTGATCAAATTGAAAAAGGATGCAATAAAACGAGAGAAAGCATCAATGAAAAACATGTTCCTCTCATAAAAACCTCCTCCGAGGGAAGTCCCCGGTGCATTCAGCTGCGATGGAAACAGTGTAGATGTGATGAGTTTCACTACGCTGGAGGCGGGTGTCAGGAAGTGGAATGCAGCTGAATAATATTTACATTAGAAATATACGAGACGTGGGAAAGTCTGAATGAAGTGGAGGAAAGAGAGAGTGTGTAGGGGGGTTTGAACAGAGGAGAAAACTGCATAAAAAAGAAAAATGGCTCAGTATATTTGTCTTATTTCTAGTCAGAATATGCCTACACTTGATATAAGACATGATAACTTAAAGGTCCCATGTCATGGCCATTTCTACTGATCATAATTCCATCGTTGAGGTCTACTAGAATAGATTTACATTGTTCAATGTTCCAAACTCACATCACCACCCCCCCCCCCCCCTGTGAGCCCACTGTGCTCTGATTGGTCGGGACGTTGCGAGGCTCGCTGCTCAGTGAGCTGGCTTACTGGTGTGGTTTCCGGGTCGGCGATACAGCAGGACAGCGCGAAACTCATCCTGAGCACACACACTCACACACAGCCGAAGTAAGAACAATAAGTGTGGCTTGATATTGAGAAAGAAAAAGGTTTGTAACGCTGTGAGAATGGGTCTGCGGAGAGCATTTCTCCACCATCCCAACTCGTCTGTTACCAACCAGGGAGCTCTATGCAAGTCAATGGGACTCCCTGTTAGTTGAACATTTACGCTAAAGGTCCTGGTTTGTGACGAGCTCCGCGGATTGGTCCATTTTGGTTCCCGGAAGAAACAAATGGAAAAAGAAAAATGTCCAACGAGGCGTTCTGGGGCAGCACAGACAGGTCTTCTCTGTGTTAGAGTTTTACTCGCTACAGGGTGTACTTTGAGGGTTTGTGACTCTGCAGACCGTTTACATGCAGAAAAAGCTACATTTACACACGGCATCTATTGCACGTCTGTCCGTCCTGGGAGAGGGATCCCTCCTCTGTTGCTCTCCCTGAGGTTTCTCCCATGTTCCCTTTAAACTGTGGGTTTTCTCTGGAAGTGTTTCCTTGTACGATGTGAGGGTCTAAGGACAGAGGGTCTAAGGACAGAGGGTGTCGTATTGTCATACTGATATTCTGTACACACTGTGAAGACCACTGAGACAAATGTAACATGTGTGATATTGGGCTATATAAATAAACATTGATTGATTGATTGATAGATAACACACAAGGGGACGGGTAATAAACGGAAAAGCATGACATGGGACCTTTAAGGAGTAACGACGCAGTGAGATATAGGGTCTTGTTTTTACACGATGCATCAGTATCTTGTTAAGTCAAAGACATTTTTTACATGTCACAAGGTTTTTAAGCTACTGTGGTATTTAAGAGTAGATTGTAAAAAACACACTTTTCATCAGAAGACAGAAAAACCTTTGAGCATTTCTGGCTTATCTTGCCTGCTCATTACAAGATTTCATTTATCTAAATATCCCATCTTAGTCCTAAATCCTACCAAGCTAATGTTCACGTGTTCTTTTGGCAGATGTATTGACGTATTACAAGCGAACACACCTTGTCTTCCAGTTGACAAAGACATCAATTAAACCAGGAACATACTAGAGATGGAACATGAGAGACAGCTGAGAGAGTGGGAGTCAGATGGGATGTGTGGGGGGGGCAAATATCTGAGACGTGGGAAAGTCTGAATGAAGCGGAGGAAATAGAGAGTCTCAAAAAACACACGTAGGAGGTTTTGAACAGAGAAAAAACTGCCAAAAATCGAAATCTTGCCAAGCATATTTGTCTTATTTCTAGTCAGAATATGCCTACACTTGATATAATTAATAATAACTTAAGAAGTAACAATTCAGTGAAATATAGGGTAGGGCTGTCCCAAATACATTTTTCGGGCTCCGGATATTCGGTAGTAATCAGCAGCGAACCGCTTCAACACGTGTATTTCGGTGTATTAACGGCATTCATTTTGGTTATTCTACAGTATTATTGTTTTATAGTTATTTGTTAATGTAACCCAATTTGTGTTCTTTGAAATTGAAAAGGATATCGCATTGTGTTTGTTACTTTCGTTGCAGTTGTAAATGTCTTAAGTGTAATTTGGATTGACTTCTTATTTTGTATGGACATGCTTTTATTTTGAAGGAGAGTTAGCGCTGTTGACAGGAAGTTGTTGTTGCTACGGAAACAACGTGACATAGATTAATGAAGAAAAAAGTAATATTTACATATAAATACGGAGAAAGTAAACGATAACGTTGATGGTTAAGTGTTAGCACCCCCCGAAGAGGCACAAGCTCTTACGTTGATATTGGAGATTTCAATAAATTCAACAAAGAAAAACAAAAAAAAAACGAATATCCGAATAACGAAATTGAAACCCGAATATTACTCCAACGAACGAATATTCGGGTACAGCCCTAATATAGGGTCTTGTTTTTACACGATGCATCAGTATCTTGTTCAGTCAAAGACATGTTTTACAAGGTTTTTAAGATGCTGTGGTTTTAAACCCTTTCCGGATCCTGGTCAAATATAGTTCAAAATAAGATTTCCCAGCTCATTACAAGATCTCCTTTATCTAAATATCCCATCTTAGTCGATACATCTTACAAAGCTAATGTTCATGGCAGATTTTGTAACTTATTAGGAGCGAAAACTCTGTGTTTTCCAGTGAACAAAGAAATCAATTAAAACAGGAACATACTAGAGATGGAGAATGAACAGAGAGGAACAGCTGAGAGGGTGGGAGTCAGGGACGTGTGTGTGTGTGTGTGTGTGTGTGTGTGTGTGTGTGTGTGTGTGTGTGTGTGTGTGTGTGTGTGTGTGTGTGTGTGTGTGTGTGTGTGTGTGTGGGGGGGGGGGTGAAAGCAGAACAAGAGGTTTTACATAAGCGTTCGTTTAGGAGCTCGGTGGGATTCCTCTTTGTGACGCTGAGAGGAAAATGGACTCCATGCAGACAACCTGATGCGTAATAAATTCATCTTACTGAATTATTAATTCCATCAAATTCCTCTGACTAAATAATGAGCAGGAGGATGATGTCTTTGCCTCGGGATGAAGCCGATCACAGCATGCTGTCTTTTTGTTTGAGTAGGTCTAGCTGTTAAAGGGCCTTATTATGGATTCTGGGGTTTTCCCTCCTGTAATAATAATAATAATAGATTTATTTTGTTAGCGCTTTTACAGGTGCTCAAAGACGCTTTACAGATATAGTGAAAAGAAAAGAAAAGGAACAACAAATAAATATATAGTTAAAGTTAAAGTCAAAAGTCTGTAGTTTGTTATATAGATTTTTAGTGCATGTTAACGGTCTGCAGAGGCTAAAATCCCTGCTTGAAACACCACCATTGGACTCCTTTGTTTACTTCCAGAACATATTGACAACATTAAGTAACACTTGCTTTTCTATTGGCTAGCGCTCCAACACATTGTACGTGATAGGCTAAGGGGCGGGACATCTCTAAGCGGTTGACCAATCACAACGGAGCCGGCCAGCTAACCAATCAGAGCAATGGAATGATTATTATTTCCTTAACATTTAAACTTCTCTGCAGCGCCACGATACTTAATACACATATTTTGTACCTGCTTTAATTTGACCAAATATCAATGCATTGCGATTTGGATCTGGCACTTGTTGAATTAATAAAGTGTCGATCAATTGTTCAGCTTTCATTTTCTTTTTCTTTTGTATTTCTTCCCTTTCTGTAAGTAATACTCATGTTTGGTTTAAATATGTTTTGTAAATATTTTTGTATCCACTGTGTTGAATACAAAAAAAAGAAAGTTGATTAAAACATAAAGAAAAATATTTTCAAACGATAACATATTTTTAAGAAAATCCCATTTCCTC
>CM053252.1:4876884-4889384 GCA_028583405.1 Pogonophryne albipinna
TATCGATTAATGAAACGATTAATCGACTATTCGGACTATTACTGTATGCCTTGCACAATTTCTCAAACGCTCTGATTTAGCCATCAACTTTTAGATTTAGCTTGAGGTTGTTTTAGGCATGTGGAAACTAACAATGAAGACAAGATGAATACTTGATTCAAAAATACATATATTATAAATTAACTAAACAAATTGTGAACAAAACTAACATTGCTTTTTATTTAAATTAAATAAATAATATTTCACATCAAAAGAAACAACAATGTTTTAATAAATCGTATTAAATAATCTGATGACAGAACTGTAAACAGAATAGCTGAAACTTGAACAAACTAAATAACTGAGTTTCCTCTAATCATTAACCCATGTTTGTATCATTGAGTTAACTCCGTGTGTTGCTGCTAGCATACATAACACCTGACGTGGAAACGTTACTCGTGGATGGAGCAACAGAGCTACAAGAAAGACAGTGGAACCCGGTGCATTCCTCCGTCTGGATGTGGAGCACTTTTGATAAATGTTTAGACAAACTGCTCGTGTTACCGCCCTTACATGCTAAACTCTATTGGTAACGAGCATTCTCCACATCGAGACGGGTAACATTTAACCACCTTGGAGCGCTTCTCTCCGCCATCTCCTCCGTGTGTTGCTGCATGTAGCAGCGGCGTGTGTAAACTGCCCCGCCCCCCTCGCACACAGACGGGGAGAGAAAGATCTCGTCTGATCGAAAATACATCATAGACGCATTTATTTGTCTTTTTGCATATTAGAAACGAGTTGGCGACACTAAGACTGCGATATAATGTTTTTGTAGCAATAATACATGACATATATTTTTTGAAAATGTCTCCAGTACGGATAAAAAGGCCGATAACGTTGGAGCTTAACGGCGCGTAAAACACATGTGATGACGTCACCAACGAATCGACGACTGAATTAGTTGGCAACTAATTTGGTCATCGATTTTAATCGATTAAGTCGATTAGTTGTTGCACCCCTATTACCAACCCATGCTCTAATGCAGTGTTTCTCAAACTTTTTCATACCAAGGACTTAACCAATAAAAAAACACTCGCGGACCACCTAACTCCACAAATATCCAAAATCACATCGTTTTTATAGAACGGATTACAAATCGCCTGAAAACGGTACAAACAAGTGGCAACATGTGTGATGAAGGTGTTGCGCTGGGCTATATCATGCAATCGAAAGTGAAACTTAAAGAGCCTGTGACACGAGTTTCCCCCATCATCCAAACCCATCAATTTGAGTAAATATTGTCCCCTTGAAAACCGTTACTGAACTGATTTTGGATATTTGTACTTTGATAACCATTAATCTGCCCTTCAATGTTGACCATTTTCTGGATCTTCTCGGGGATTCTTCAAGTCCCGCCAAATTATGGGTGACGTCATTGCGGGCACAGCGCTCCAGCTGCACCGTTCAGGATCCCAGCATCTGCATGTAAACACACGATGGCGCACACAGCAGCAAACTCAGACAGCGATGACAGTTTAATTTTGAACGTGTCTGAGAGCTCATATGAGGCTGAAGGATCGGTTTATGTTGTATCTGTTAGAAGTTTAGGAATTAGGTGCGTCAATATGGGCGATCATACGGTCATGTAGCCAGTGGTGGAATGAGACTAAAAATCATCCCGGGACTCTCGACCGGCCCACTTCGGTACCGCTAGTAAATTGTCAACTGGGGGAGTGGGGGATGTCGGGGGCGGCGGGGGCTGTAGGCTGGGGAAGGCTAAGCCTTCCCAAATATTTGTGTCACTGCATCCTGGTAAAATACAAATATAATGTATAATGTCTGTGTCTTTGACATTACCGCTGCTAGCCACCTGTGCCCTGTACTACGAAGCCAGTTCAACATACCCTGGATATGTTTGAGTAACAAACTAACAACAACAAACTAACAAACAAGATCTCGCAAAGCGGTCCTACGACGCTGGTTATTAACTCGGTAAATCAAGCCAGGGTTTCTCTCTCCAGCTGAGAGCGCGTTCACGTCTAAGACACGAGTGGATCTGACTTTAATTACATTTGACTTGAGTGTTTCGTCAACATAATGTGTTGCTTAAAATAATACTTCTGCATACAGTATGTGACACTGTAAGTGTTGCACGGCCAGATACGGCTGGAGAAGCTGACTCGGATAAGGAAATATATGATATATTATGATATTATATGATCGATGATCTGATTGATGATGTAATATGAATGATAAGTGCGACACGTCGGCGTCTTCTCTACATACGGCAGTTTAAACTGTATTTCCTTTATCCTGTAATATAACTTGAGAGATTTAAACTCCGCACACTGAGTTGATCTCTTTTCTATAGACGCCGGAGGCGGGCAGCGTCAGGTAAAAGAAGTTATTTAGCCTTCCCAAACCTGAGCCTCACGCGCCGCCTATGGGGATGTACTAGTGACTTATCCGACCGGCTCACTTCGGTACCGGCCCATCGGGATTCGTCCCGATGGCCAGTCCGCCACTGCACCCAGCCCACGTAAACTGTCAACGGGGGGAGCCTCGCTGCGGGGAAACGGTGGACCTAGTGTCCCGATCGGAGTGGGAATAATAATCATAATAATAATCCGTGCATTTTATCCATTAATTTCCCAACATTGTGGTAAAAAAAAACACACGTTTAATCCATGTTGGTGTACTACAACTACAAAAAGCATCGGTTTGTTTTCTCATCAGGAAATGCAGACCGGCTCAAACAAACGATTTTTAATCATCATCCTCACGATCATTTAATGTCTCATATGTTCGCCGAATTGACATGAAAGCACTAATAAATGTAGTTTAATCCACTTGAGTTTACAACTACAAAAATAATCGATTTGTTTTTATATCACATCCTACGGGAGGAAATTCAGCAGCTCTCACTACCGATTTGTAATCCTAATTTAATCATCATCTTCACCACGATCATTTATGTTTATGTTCGCCGAATTGACATGAAAGCACAGACAAATATGAATATACTGTAGTCAACTTCATTAAAACGTTATTAACGTGCCTAAACTCAGTAATTCACCATTTCTACGCATGACAACACACTTTGTCCGTGTTTGGCTCTCTCACCGCACAGTGAAGCGTTCCCGCATTGACGTCACTTCCGGCTTCCCCCAAAACTTCAAAATGACTCGAAGGAATTTCCCCGCGATGTTCGAAATTATTGATATTTATCGGAACGGTATCGCATCTTCTTTTTTAAACTGACGGTTCGAGATGACTAGTAGCCCAATATTTCATTGCACAACAGTTGTTGGGATGCTGTCACAGGCTCTTTAAGCCTGCTCCATTGCGGAGATATTCCCGCGAGAGTGCGGGAAACTTAAATGTATTTATTTATTTCAAATGTGAAATGTTACCAATATACTCACGGACCACTAGGGGGCGCTCACGGACCACCAGTGGTCCGCGGACCACACTTTGAGAAGCACTGCTCTAATGTAAATGAAATCAGAAATGGACCAATCAGCAGAGAGGACTCACCCAATGACGGCGAAGGCAGGAAGCTCCTGGAGGTCGAAGGGGAAGTCGAGGCGGAAACGCGTTTTAAAAAGAGCCGTGATGGTCTCTGGAGAAGAAGGAGAACAGAAAGAGATCAGGAACCTGTCAGAGTGTCTTCCAAACTAACAGACGAGTTTAAAACATACTTATGTCGAGTATAATGTCGCCGTAACTGTCCTCAAATACAGCTGCATAACATTGTAAAAAGGTAAATATTGCTTTGCACCACTGGAAACATGTCAATAAGTCAGCTGTCAAACATATATATAATAACCATGTGAGCTTGATAAGATTACTGAGGGCTTCCGTCACGATAATTCAACATTTCTCAGCTTCATTTACTTTATTAAGATGTGAGAGTTTCACTAGTTATTAAGACACTTGTGATGCTAGAAACCACATTCCTGGTAGTTTGACAGACTGAAAGGTGTTTTGAATCATTGACCTTCGTCTCGGTTCCACACGGCCAGAACTCTGAAGATGAAGGCACTGAAGGTCGCTGCGAAGAAACCTCTCCAGTAGTTCCTCACCGCGAAGAACGTGGACGTTACTTCAATACTGAACAACACACCTGCAACACACACACACACACACACACACACACACACACACACACACACACACACACACACACACACACACACACACACACACACACACACACACACACACACACACACACACACACACACACACACACACACACACACACACACACACACACACACACACACACACACACACACACACACACACACACACACACACACACACACACACACACACACACACACACACACACACACACACACACACACACACACACACACACACACACACACACACACACACACACACACACTTATTGTACTTTTACTCCACTGCATGTATTTAATACCTTTAGTTACTCTACAGATCTGGATGAATGATGTGAAATATAATCAAGTGTTAAATCAGACTTTAGTTCCACCTGGAGTAAATCCACAAGCTACCCTGCAGTCTACAAAGTCATTCAGACTAGCTGCACCTTCACCAGCTTTGAGAACACTTTACTGATCAATCATTATAAAACATATCATATATATTATTCTGAAATGGACCAATCTGCACAACGACTACTTTTACTGTCTTTCACTATATTTTGATGAGAATACTTTTCTACTTTCACTTGAGGAACATTTTGAATGCTTTTACTGTAACAGAGTATTCCTACACTCTGGTACTTCTACTTTTACTCAAGTACAAGACCTGAGTACTTCTACTTTTACTCAAGTACAAGATCTGAGTACTTCTACTTTTACTCAAGTACAAGATCTGAGTACTTCTACTTTTACTCAAGTACAATATCTGAGTACTTCTACTTTTACTCAAGTACACGATCTGAGTACTTCTACTTTTACTCAAGTACAGGATCTGAGTACTTCTACTTTTACTCAAGTACAAGATCTGAGTACTTTTACTTTTAATAAGTACAGGATCTGAGTACTTCTACTTTTACTAAGTACAGGATCTGAGTACTTCTCCTTTTACTAAGTACAGGATCTGAGTACTTCTCCCTTCTCTGACAGGTACACATCTGACTATTTTAAATATTCTCTTGATTTCCTTCATTTGTTGAGTTTCTTTTTTACTCTTCTGCTTTTTTCCTACACCTTAGTTTTGACATGTTTGCGTTCTGTATCCGAGTCACATGACAGCATGAGGCATTCAATTAATTATTTGAAATTATACATTTTTAACCAATTATCATTTTGAGATTTAAAATTGCAATGTGAGAAAAAAGCATTTGGAACATTTTTGAAACGTGATCTAAGACTTTTCAAAGAAACAAATCTCACTCTGGTTTCTATTAACTTATGTTACTTTCTTTAGTTGAGCTCACCTCCAATAGGGGCAGCGAAGCAGCATCCCACCCCCACTGCACAGGCTGCTGCCAGCATCTCAATGTTCCTCGACTCGTTCTGACACACACACACACACACACACACACACACACACACACACACACACACACACACACACACACACACACACACACACACACACACACACACACACACACACACACACACACACACACACACACACACACACACACACACACACACACACACACACACACACACACACACACACACACACACACACACACACACACACACACACACACACACACACACACACACACACACACACACACACACACCTTATTTTACATCAAGGCACCACGGGAATAAACAGATTGTAGCAGATTGTCTAATTATTATGTAATTAATGTGATCTGAAGAGAAACACAGATTCTTATTATTTCAAAGTAATGGTAAGCAACTGTCCGCTTATTGAAAGACACCTGTGTGTGTCTCTTTCAAAATGACTGTGCTTGATCATTTAAGTTATGACCATATTTTGGTTTATTTAATAAAACAACAGAGGCTTCAATTTGGTAGTTTTGACTGGGGTCCAATCAAAATACATTTCCATCTTTAAAGCATTCATCAAAACAGAGAACATGAAGTTATTAGGAACGCATTCACCTACAATGAAATGACAAATCATTCTTTAAAACCACTAGAACGTGCACAGTCCATATCAATCCTTCATTCTGCATTTAGGAGAAGAATAATGATTTTTTTTTTATCAGGATGCAAAAATGGTGCATCATGGGAAATGGAGTTTCTTTTTGGACATGCTTACTCTTACTCACCTTTAATATCATGAGACTGGGTTCCTTACGCAGCATGACAGTAATACAGACAGGTAAGAGTTAGTGTGTGTGTGTGTGTGTGTGTGTGTGTGTATATTTCTCCTGAGCTACCTACCTTACAGTGTAGGGCTCTTGATAAGCCCACTAGTCTGCAGCTCACTCATATATCACACACACACACACACACACACACACACACACACACACACACACACACACACACACACACACACACACACACACACACACACACACACACACACACACACACACACACACAGCGCAATATGTTAATCAGGAGAGAATATTTCAAAGACTGCCTATAGGCTGGAATATTTCCACTTATTTAATTCCAAATCCCTTTGATAGAAGTAGCAACAGACATTCATTTGTATATAACTCATCAGTATACCGTAGCAGTTGATCGCACAACGTGATGAATAATGACACATAGTGGACAAACCCTACAATGTTTTTGATATTTGGTCTATTCGAAAGTCACATTAGCAGAAGCTTTATGAAGCTTACTGCTTATTTGTGGGAACGTTGTATTATAATATCACCTCAGGGTATATGCAGGAATCCTGAAGTCAAATTTAAGACCTTTTTTAAGACCCTTTCCATACATTTTAACACCTCATCTCCACTTTGAGTTATAACCGGTTGCCTTGGCGACACACTTTACCTCACATTGACTATATTCAGTATTGATTGTCCTTCCTCCTGATCTTCCAACCATTTGGACGCAGACTTGCATTTCCCCATAACGATGTTGCTTAGCAACCGGCGTAAACGGACCTTCGCGCGCTATCAAGCAGTGAGCGTGCGATGTCCTGTTCAGATGACGTCACATCCAACGGGACGCCATCAATAAACTACACAGAATCACACGACACACCTACGCCATGATTACATTCAGGCAGACTGTAGAATACAACCTCTTTGGACAATTTATATACTTATTGAAAACAAGCTACGAAATGTAATACCTTGGGAAATGCCCTTTAATCATTTTGAATAGCCTTCATTTTCGCTAAATTGATTTATCAACTTTTAATACTCTTTAGGACCCCGCGGACACCCTGCACCTACAACTAGGCATAGGATATATATTTACTATATCAGTATTGGGATATGAGAAATCATCTTAGAGGTTGGGTGATAATATATATAATATCTTTATCCTGGTTTAAATGTTGTATCTTTCTGATTTGTTTGATTATTCATTTAAAATCTCATTGTTTAAATATGTTTGTAAAAGTGCTAACGGTCATCTCGGTTTGTTTTTGTTTACTCTTTATTTCCAAGTGATGTGAAATGCCTTTGTTTCAACATGCAAGTTTGAGATCAACTAGTATATCTTATAAAACTCAATATATATCTGTTCTGCGTTTTCTACATTACTCATCCCTTCAAGTTATTTGATATAACATCTATCTAAAAGCACGCTGGAGCAAAGCGCTGGTTTCACAGCCTGCAGGCTCCATGTTTCAAAGTGAGGAGATCCTGCTGCAGAGGGACCTTCACACCTCGCCATTAATATGCATTAAAGTGCAGCACAACCCTAAGGAGAGGAGGGGGGGAGGATGATGAGGGCGATAAAGAAGATTAAAAGGTAGGAAGGCTGATCGAGAAACGACAAAGTAAACAGGGGGAAGACGGAGGAGATGCGTGTGTTCCAACTGAAGCCTCTTGTGACATTTAGAGCCGTTATCATGAGGTAAGATACGATGATAACATTCATTACTCCCCGTAGGAAGACATTACGGTGTTGAATTGATGATTTTAAGAATATATAACGGGAAAGAAAAACCGATAGCTTTATCTGTGTGTGCTTTGTGTCAGTTGGACGTCAATGGGTTTGCATTCATGTGCTTTTAATTGATTAAATATGTGCGATATTAGTTTGCTGTAATTGTGCTCATGTGATTTGTCCGTGTTTATGTTCTCTGGAATAAAGCAATCAAGATGGAAATTAGCTCTTGTGGCGAAAAGATGGGCTCAAGTGCTCGTGTTAATTAATGTGCATTGTTCCTTCTTTAATCAATAAATACAAAAGTAAATACTGAAGCTGCTAAACGCAAAATAATCCTAGAAAACAGCAAATTAAAATCTAACTGTCTGACTTCCTGACTTTCCATCCACTATAATTAAAAGACCGTCTCTGCGTCTTGGCCATGTGTCGCACTGGAACACACCGCAAAGACTTCAGCCGACGGCCAAGTAGCACGTACGAACTGTGCATGCGTGAGTGGCAATAACTCTCCTTACCAGCAGGCGGCGGTAGTGTGTATTCGTCATTCAAAAGAGGCAACCGGAAGACAGACTGCGTGATATAAACAAACAACAAATAGCGTGTGCGTTCCATTTTCTCTCTACAGCGAGAAGCTCACGGGGCTTTCCCGAACCTGTGTCGAGAGCTGGAGTTAAATGAAATCTCAGATCTGCCTTCTTAATAGTATGCATACACTGATTGGCTAGCTGAACAGCCAATCAGAGTGATTTCTTTGGCCGACGGCCTCCCGATTCAACATGTCGAATCGGCACGGCCGAAAAGACACGACGGTGCAGCACATACCAATCTGAGTAGGGCGACACGACGCTCATCGACGGCCCGACATCTATCGACACCGACTTTATTTATTTTTCCCTCTATGAACCCTCCACGGCTCCGTAGAGATTAAAGTCAGAATTCTGACTTTTTTCTCCGTAAAAAATATTGTGTTTTTAGTTCTGAGAAAAAAGTCAGAATTCAGATTTTTTTTTTTTTAATCGTCAAGAAATGTTTTTCATGCTAATGTTTTTCATGCTAATGTTTTTCATGCTAATGTTTTTCATGCTAATCCTCTTCCGTACAATACTTTAATACTTTTACTCAAGTAAGATTTGAAATGCATTTTATACAAATGAGTTTTGATACATTACATTTTAAGAGAGTCTGAGTATTTCTTCCACCACTGAAGAAAGTAAGTGCACATGAGTCGAAAGTGAAGTGCAGATACTTTGGAAGATTACAGTAGACTCTGGCTCCTACAGACAGAAAAAGCACGTCTCACTTCCTGCCATTTACCTGCAGCCAAAGCTAAACTTAAATGTATATCAGAATGCTGCACGTTTCTCCACGTCCTCACCAATAACTTCACATTATCTCTAAGACGGCACTTTTTCAAAGGCTCAAATCACTATCAAGTGTTTCCCTTATCGTCTAACATCATGGATGGCCAATCACGTTTGCATCGAGTTTATCGAATGCATCTGACTGTACTCCCTTTCATCAAAGGACTCTCTGTCTCTCGGCCCTCCCTCTAAAGCCTCCCATCTCCCCGACATTTCATCCCTCACATCTTCAGAAAACATGGAGATGAGAGTGAATATTTCCCAGCCGGCCTGCAGCTCTAATCCCAGCAGACGGAGAGGAAGAAGTAAACGATGCTTCTCTTTCCATCTCTATCTGGCTGCATCTCTCTACTTTTGAAGATGAAAATATCTCATTAGCTGACAAATAGTGTATTGATTAAACATTTATAAGATACTCCTGGTAGTTGACTTTACGTGGGATGGAAGGAATTGATGCCGAAGGAAAAAGGGGAAAAGTTGCATTTATTTCCAACTCATTTCCGACTTTTGAGCTTGAGGGAAACTTAAAAACAAAAGCCTCTTATCTGGTGTTGAAGCTCAGGAGTTCAGAGCAGAAAATAATAAAGCAGAACCGGGCTGCGTCTCTGAGGCTGGAGCCACACGAGGACGATAACGCAAACGGACCGAAATCGATATCAAAAAAGTCTTCCGTCCACACGCAACAGGCCCCAGAAACGTGTCCGTTCACACGAGACCGCTCGAAAGCGCTGGAGACGCTGTAGTACATATGCCGGGCCTGTAAGTGGCGCTGTAGTCTGTCACAAAAGCAACGAAGAAGACTTCCGGCGGATGGTTGCCCTTCTGTTTATTCTCCGCGGTGGACGGCGTGTGCTCCTGCTGTAATTCTCTCCGGTAGTCCACCAGCAGATGAGAAACACCCACCTCTCCGCCTCTTCCAAGGGACGAGGGAACCGTGCAACAGAGTTTCCGTTAGGGTTTAAATCTTCCGGACAAAATTAGAAAAGTGCCGGTCAAAGGTCTTCTTTGTTATTTATTGAGCTTTAAAACAAATTGATAACGACTTCTAATAATAAAACACGGAGCCTCTCTTTTCCTCCCCCTCTCCTGAGAGCCCAGCAGCTGATCTCTGAGCAGGAGCGGTGGGGAGAGGCGGGGCTATTGCGTCATCGTTATCAGGAAATTATCGTATAGGCGTAAACACGGAGCCGTTTCTTTCGCAGATCTACCCACCTTGGGACCCGTTATCGTTATCTGCGTTTCCATGTCGGCCTCGTGTGGCCGAACCGTCTATCTGATAGAGAACTGTAGCGCATACGACTGTTCTCGTCCTCGTGTGGCCGGGGCCTAAAACTGTCCAAAAAAACCTCTTGAGTCTCATGCATTCCCTCTGTTCTTCTCCTGCTTCTCTGGCGAATCACCTGCTGTCAACATCCTCAGTTATTCTGTGAGCACCGCCTGAAGATATCGACAGCTGCTTTTTTTTTCATGCATTTTTCATGATCAGGGGATTGATGCAAAATCGCTCGAGCTGAATTAAAGTGTTCTCTTCCGTCTGATTTTTGTTCGACCCTCAAATCATGTTTTTTCTGGCTGCTGTTACCGGGCAGATTAGTGGAGCGTTTAGCGGCTCAAGTCGGGAATCTGACAATAAAAATGATAATGTTGCTGCGGAGAGGATGATTGGCTGCAATCTGCCGGCCCTGCAGGACCCTCAGGGGGGGGGGGGGGGGAGATTGTGCCGGACCCCTGCGATCCTCGACACAAACATTTTCGATCCCCAACCCTCGGGCAGCATGAGGAGCCCTAAAAAGGTGCGCCATGAAAACAGTTTTCCGACTGAAATTGGCCTCATCAGGGACCTACGGGACTCTAAACCCCATAAAGACATATATATGTGTGTGTGTGTGTGTGTGTCTGTGTGGTACATTAAAACATATATTGGACCATTATCCCTGTTCATTGCACACACTCTTTTTAATTTGCAAATCCCACTATCAATATTTTTTTGCATATTATTTTATTGTATATTATTTTTTTTACATTTTTGGTTATTAATATTTATGTTTTTCCTCTTAATATTTATATGAACTAATAATTTTTTTTTTAAATGTTCTTTTTTTTTGCATTTCTTTTTTATATAATTAAATATCTGCGCTGTATTTTTTCCCTCTAAATATGTTTAAAGTATGCTCTCACCACACAATAAAGTATGTTAGTGAAACCCAGCTTGTTAATTCTCTGATACTTGCACACACTTCCTTTCAAATGGACTTTTGCACACCCCACTATCAGTATCTTTGCATTTCCTGCCCAAATTGAACCTATATTTTGTAGAATCTTTATGGTTTATTCTCATATTTGTTATGCATTTTGTTATGCATTTTGTTCTTTTCTATTTGTATTCTGTCTGTATTTTTATTTCCTCTTAGTATTTGTATAACATGCACTAAACACCAAACACATTGCCTGTCAAAGTGGAAACCTGCGTAGTAACTGGCCTTATTCTTCTGGATGTGTAAATAAAAAGGATTTTTCAATATATAATAATAATAATAATGTAATTGCATGGATGAATGCACTTTGGATAAAGGCGTTAGCTAAATGAAATGAATAAGAAACTATTTTTGTTCTCCATCTTAACTTGAAAAGTGATATGTCAATTCTGTGGTCACATATTGTTTCTGCTGCCCCCATGTGGCCAGCAAGTGAATTGCTGCTGCCCATCAAGCTTATTAATAAAAGTGAATAATAAAAACAGATGTAATCATTTCACACACTCACATACCTCACTCATATCACTGTTTGGCTGTGGAGACGATGAAACAGTGATATGGTGATGGAAAGTGGAGAAAGAGGTGGATATTGTTTCTCAAAATGGTGGATGGAGTGCACAGTGTATTTGGAACAAGATGTGAAATAATAATGAATAATAGATGTTTCAATTTAAAGTTTTGGCAGTGGGAGAAATGGAGAAAAAGTTAGAAGAGTGTTATTGACTTTTTACAAAACTAACCTCATAGATTCCTCCAAACAGAGACATGAACTTGCTGAGGAGAGCGGCACACAAACTGGCGATGTGTACGAACGGACCCTGAAAAAAACAACATAGAAAACAGGATAACAAGTTATTTTTCTGTCATGAAGAATCAACACACTGTCAACA
>CM053252.1:4893035-4913035 GCA_028583405.1 Pogonophryne albipinna
TGTTTTCTGGTTGTGTTAGCCACTAATTAAAAGTACCTAATCAAATGAGCAACATTGGCATGTCTGCGGGGGTAAATTGTACCACAGTATCTCTGCTCTTCAGGCTCTCCCGGGCAAACCAACAACATAAAACATTAATTGGATTAAATGTGATTCAGTGTGTTTGCAGTGACCGCCGTCTGCCCTCTCTGTGGTTTCTGAGGGTTTATCTGTGAGATACACAACCTATGATTATTGTTATTGAATCTGAATTGTTTTTTGTGTATTTGGAATTGTACGATTATTTCTGACATGAGCGGCTTTGAAATATAGGGGTTCAAAGCTTTTACTTCCTAGACTGCAATACATGTAGTTGGGGTTCATTTTATTGGTTAAAGGTCTGTCAGGGTTGGGGAAAAATAGGACCCAAATGCAGATTGAGGAGGGAAGCAGATTTCAAAATGAAACAAAAGGCGAGCTTTATTGACAAAAGCAGAAAAAAACAAGAATCCATGAACAGGTACGAGGCACGAGGTAGCATCCAAACAAACGGTGACTGTGACCAACATGAAAGGAGACATGAACGACAAATAATGAACCAACACCGAACACAGGAAGAGACTAAATACAGGGAGGGGTAATCACGAGACGAGAAACAGCCGGGCAGGGAAGGAGAAACACAAGGGCAACAGGTGAACACAATCAGACAATCAGACACACCAGGGAAACTAACGACAGGGAGGAAGACCAGACACAGGGAGAACAGGATAGCAAAATAAAACCATGACAAGACAGACCAAACAAAACCGTGACATAAAACTAAGATCGTGACAATGTCATGCTTTTCCGGTTATTACCCGTCCCCTTGTGTGTTATGAAGGTTGTTCTGCATGTAAACGGTCTGCAGAGTCACAAACCCTCAAAGTACACCCTGTAGCGAGTAAAACTCTAACACAGAAAAGACCTGTCTGTGCTGCCCCAGAACGCCTCGTTGGACATTTCTCTTGTTCCATTGTTTGCTTCCTGGGTTCTGTGACGTGTGAACTCCCAAATCAACAACAAATGACCGGATTGGCCCAAATGGACCAATCCGCGGAGCTCCTCACACACCAGGATCCCTTGGCTAACTAACAGGCAGTCCCCATTGACTTGCATAGAGCTCCCTGGTTGGTAACAGACGAGTTGGGATGGCGGAGAAATGCTCTCCGCAGACCCATTCTCACAGCGTTACAAACCTTTTTCTTATTCAATATCAAGCCACACTTATTGGTTTTACTTCGGCTGTGAGTGTTTGTGTGTGCTCAGGATGAGTTTCACTTGTTCTCGCTGTATCGCCGACCCGGAAACCTGTCTGCTCCTCGCAGCAGTACTGACAATTTTTTGATAACGTACAACCAAAAGGAATAGGTACATAAGCTCTTGAGTCCTTATCTTTTCAATATGCCGTCTACAGTCAAAGTTATAAAAAGCACAGGAGAAGCACGTCCATAATGTATCCACATTTCTACACGCTGAAATGTAGGCCTTCACATCTGGCATCTTTAAAGTGGTCACAGTATTTTAGTTAATAATAGTTATGATCATTTTAGGTAAGAAACATTCAAACAAGTTGTGCAGTTAACCTCAGCGAGCTACTTTATTTGACAAGGGTATCTGAAAAGAGAATTTTTGACAAGATTAGCTCTTGCAATATTGTCTTTAAAATGAAACCTTTTCCTGTTTCAAATAAAGATCCATCAATGCATGTTAACAGAAACATTCCTGGTACATGTTGCCAAGGCTTTTGTCTGACATTTTAACTTTTTCTGGACATTTTAAAGAAATGTCAGCGGTAGCGGTCCCTAGCTAGCTGTACACAGGAGTCTTTGTGTATGTAAACAAAGCACAGAGAAGATCGGATTCAAACACACACACAGAACTAATGTGACTTCACTCTGTACTACTTACTGATCTTTACAAAGACAACAGTTTGCTTGCTGCTTGATTGATGCTCTGAATAAAGTCGATAACATGCAAAGTGTTAATTCTCATATCTAAAGACTTTAATAACTACCTCTCTGAAAGGTCCCAATGTGTTCACTTTGATGGGCTGTCTTCTGAGTGATTGCTAATGGTGTTCCTCAAGGTTCTGTTTTAGGTCCACTTTTATTCTCCATCTATATCAACAGTTTAGGTGATAATGTGGATGAAGCTACTTTACATGTGTATGCGGACGATACCGTGATGTACTTTGCAGGTCCTTCCATTAAGGAGGCTGGTGTTAAATTACAGGCTGTTTTTAACATTATTCAGGCTCAGCTCTCTGAACTAAAGCTTCTTTTAAATGTTGAGAAAACCAAGGTAATGCTCTTTTCAAAAGCTAAAAAGACACCAGAGCCTGTTTTAGATATTGTTACTATGCAAGGACAAGTACTTGAAGTGGTTACCTGTTATAAATACCTGGGTATCTGGCTTGATGATTGTCTCTCTTTTAAACTTCATGTCAATAATCTGCTTAAAAAGCTGAGGGTTAGACTAGGTTTCTTCTCCAGAAACAAGTCCTGTTTCTCGCTTGAGGCCAGGAAAAGGCTCTGTGACCTTTTGACCTGTGCTGGACTATGGTGATTTGTTGTATATGAATGCACCTGCCAATTACCTGAACAAGTTAGATGCCGCCTATCACAGCGCACTGAGATTTGTTACAAACTGTAAAGCACTTACTCATCACTGTACCCTGTATGCCAAGGCGGGTTTGCCATCACTTACTGTAAAGAGGCTCAGTCATTGGTACACGTTTATTGATAAAGCTTTGTTGGGTAAACTCCCGTATTATATCTGCTCTCTGATAACACAGAGAGTTGCAAGCAGCTATTGTCTGAGATCGCATGATGTAGTCTTGTTAGATGTGCCAAGAGCAAGGACTGTCTTAGGTAAGACAGCTTTTACGGCGCAGCTCCACTTGCTTGGAACAATCTTCAGCAAGAATTGAAACTGAGCAATCTCATTCCTCTGCATGTCTTTAAAGCTAAATGAAATGCTCGTTGATACTATGGGCACTTGTAAATGTCTATAACTATGTAAATGTATCCTGTAAATATAATGTATGATGAGTTTATTGTTTTTATGTGGAACCTATATGCTGCAGGTCTCCCTTGAAAAAGAGATCTATGATCTAATGGGACCAATCACGTTAAATAAAGGTTTGAAATGAAATGAAATGAGCAATGGAATTAATATAGGCAGAGTTTGGTTTGTACGAGTCAGAATGGGTCTGATATCAGCCAATACATATCAACTATGCATATGTTTTAATTTAGAGAATATTGACTTCTCCAACACCCGAATTCCCCCAAAAGGCAGAGGGCATGACCTCGGGGTCCTCAATTTTACAGCAACGGTATCATGTGAGTAACTGATTCAGAGCAATAAGTCTGATTGAAGCGTATAACCCTGAGGTCACAGCATGCTCATGGGAAACCGTTTCTTTCCTGCATGTTTAAGAAAAACACGTATTTTCTCGGCTTATTTTCATCTTTTTGACATTCGTTCTGCTTTTTAGTCGCCAATTAAAAAGGATACCATTACATTTATATGCAACTGGTACCATTTAAATGATGTTACCGCAACCTACCATTTAAGCAAAGCAACCTTTTTTGATATGTTTTGCTGATGTTTGTCATCATTTCTGGCTTTAGCTATAGCCCGTCTCTGGCCGCTTTGTGTCCTCATGCGCTGATAATTAGCTCGAGGTTAGCATGATACGGAGCCTGTATCTTAAAAGTCAAACAGGATTTATGGGCCCTGATTGAAACCAGAGTGTTTTCTCTTCTATACGATTTGGTTATTAGCAGATCATAAAGCCCTGATGACATAATGTGGTTAGCATGGTCACATTCTGGTTTACCAATCCCCCCCTCTCCCCCTCTCTCCTTAGTTTCTCCTGCTTTTGGTCTCCCTCGTTCTTTGGTCGCAGTCGTAAGCGGTTGCATTCCTGAGCCGCCCGTTGCAATAACAGCTCGGCGCTTTAAGCAAACTCTCCTCACCGCAAACAACTCCCTCCTCCTCCTCCATTACCTCGTCAGCCCAGTCCTCCACCTCCACCTCCATCTCAAATGTTCATTCCATCATCTCTTATGATCTGGGAGGAGTTTTTTTATTATAGCAAAACCATGAAGAAGCAGCCTTGGTCTGGATCCAGAGGCTAATGCTTTGTTTCCGACACACTTAAAACAGAAAGACAGAGAGAGAGAAGTCCTTTCTTTCTTTCTTTCTTTCTTTTCTTTCTTTTCTTTCTTTTCTATCCATACTACCCTCGCCCTCAAGAGGAGCTCCACCCAAGCTACTTCACCATATAGAGAGAATGAAGGGAAAGAGGAGAGAAGGGAAAATGCTTAGTGCCCAGACCATGAAAGAGAGCCTGTGGAGTATTACGAAGAAAAAAAAACACACTACATGTCAGACGATGGAGGAGCCTAGGTCACACACACACACACACACACACACACACACACACACACACACACACACACACACACACACACACACACACACACACACACACACACACACACACACACACACACAAAAACACGCACGCACACACACACACACACGCACTCACACACGCACACACACACATTTTGCTGTACTGGAAATGAGAGGGCCCCCACCGTCTAGCGTGCAGAGTGCTGGAGAGCTGGTTATCTCTTCAAAGACCCCTGCAGCTTTCCCAGAAGACATCATCCGCGTGTCTAACTCCCTCCAGACCCTGCTAACACTGCCGCCGCTGTGTGTGTGAGTGTGTGTGTGTGTGTGTGTGTGTGTGTGTGTGGGTGTGTGTCAGCGTTTGTGTGCACACACTTCAATGGTGTGATTAAGCTCCCAAAATTGGAAACAAATTGCTCTCAGGTGCAGATACTTTGGGATGAGATGATTTTTTTCTTCACAGCTCTCCGTCGGTTTCCCCCCAAATCGCAGAGTCTCCTCTTTCTTTCCCAGCATGTCCTTTTCTCCCCCTCGTATCCTTTTACATCCTCACCCCGTGCCCCCTCTTTTCATTCCATCACGTTTTCCTCCGTCCCCTTTTTTTGGGGAAAAGACTCTCCACTGTAGTGTTGGGCAGGGAAAAGGCTGTTTCTTTATAAGTACAGAATAGATTACTTCCAACTGGGCTCGGAGGCAACTCCTCTGCACCGATATCAAAGCCTGTTTGCTCCCATCGTAGGGAGACAGACTCCCCCTTCCTCCCCTCGCTGCCATAAGGACTCCTTTATCCTCTGAGTGTGGAATGTGTGTTCTTCTAAGAGTTTAGTGGGTACATTTTGAAGTGGTACTTATGAGGCATTAGAGGTTAATTGTGAATGCAGGGTAATTATAATTAGAGGATTATGTCATAAATATAATGAACAAGAAAAATGTAGGAATTTAAAGTTGCATCGGTCAAGCAATGACGGAAAACTGTAACTACTATCCAGTAGATGTAATCTAGGTGAATGTGACCAGTCGTTTATTTGAATGTAATCCCAATATACTCTACTGCAGTATTTTAATTGCAGCAAGTACAATATTAGTTTAAAGGGGCCCGATATGCTAATTTCAAAGTTTCATAATTGTATTTGTGCCTTAGGTCTGACATGTCTCTATGTTTTAATGTTCAAAAACAGAAACTTTTACATTTTAGCCATTGACATGCACAAAAACCTTTATAACACACTTACCCCTCGATTCCACCGGGTCCGTCTGCGGCGCGGTTTTGGTCCGGTCTCCTCCGGCGTCATACCCTACCGGGCGCGTTTCAGAAGCATTTCAGAAGCGGAGCGTCTTGCCTGCCGGCTCGCAGTTTTTGTTGATTTGGGCATGTTTCCTGGACAGGCTACTTTGTACAGACAAAGTTCATAATAATTGTAATATCCCAGTTATAAACGACATGAATCAAAGATGTGTTGCTGCATTTTAGTGGTAAAAAAATGCATTCATCATCATAATTATTCTATATATATAATTTACACAGTGCCTGTAAACCGGAGGAGAACGCTGGCATTTCTCCTCCTACTTGAAAGACTACGGAGTGATAGGGTCTGCAAAATAGTTTATTTGGGGATGGGCCGGATGCTGTCACCGGTCCACTTCCTGCCCGGTGCCTCTGCAACGCCTCGCGTCGAAAATAGACTTGCATCCTATTTTTAGCGGAGCTCAGCGCCAAGACGCTTCTGGGACGCTTCTGAGCCGTAACGCGGCGCGTCTGGTGGAAGCCGTAACGCGGCCGTAACGCGGCCGTAACGCGACGCAGACGGACCCGGTGGAATCTAGGGGTTCAGGATAGGGGAAACCCCAAAAGGTCTAATAGGACCCCCTAAATATGTGTTGAAATACAATTTTGAATGAAGTATTGTGAAGTTGCAGAGATATCCCGGCCTACAATTTGTATTCTACATATTTGACCAATATATATGTTTGGTACAAATCCTCTGGAGAAATTGCACCAGTCATTTTATATATTTTTCAATAATAATGTGAATAATGATAAAAAAAAACATTGAATCTCAAATTCCGTGAATCATTTGGCTATTGCTATTTCCTAAATCATAGGAATTAGACTTTGTTCTTTTGTTCATATCTGTGGAAACCAGCAAATTACTTAATTAATTAAAGATCACATATTACTCATTAAAAAGCAAAAGACATTACTTTGCTTACTACTTAACAGCTAATTGAATTAGGTGCATTACTTGCTGCTTGACTTGTGTTACTCAGCACAGCTCCATCAGGCGTGTCTTTGAATGCATCGTCTCAAACTCTGCAGTGATGAAGAGAGAAGGACAGATCCGTGGAAACTGCATGACATGTATTATCAATGCTGCTCGATATCTGTGTTCTCAGGTAACTATGGTTCAAATTCAATCACTATAATACCAGGCTAGTGTGCATTCATGTTCGTGTACACTGCCAACACAGTAGTAAAACCTCCTTTTGCTAACTCTTGTATTATGTTCACAATTTGGAGCCTTTGGTTCTGTTCGCATCACGACCCGGGACATGTTTGGGGATTAAAAAGCTAAACAAAAATACAAACACAATCCCTTACAAACATTGTCTTCATCTCGATCCCTAACAAAATAGATGTTTTTTTACCATAAATATTTGCATATACTCTCTGCTAGATCACACTGAACAATAACAATAAAACAATGAAAGTATATTTTGTTTTTGTATTAAAGTTATCGTTATTTAATATAATTCACTATGTAACACTTAATGGCTATAGCGCTCAACACATTGTACGTGATAGGCTAAGGGGCGGGACATCTCTTAGTGGTTGACCAATCACAACAGAGCCGGCCAGCTAACCAATCAGAGCAGAGCTCTGGTTTCAGACTGTGGCCGTTTCTCAATCGCGAGGATGCTTGCTTGGTAGCACATGTCTTCCGAGTCACTTCCTTCAGAAGCTAGGCAAGAATCCTTCCTGGCATTCGGAAAAACGAAGAGTGGAACAGGCGAGCAAGTGTGCAGGTGTGCGTCACATGAGAGGCCCCGCCTTACATTTTCCGCCACAGATTTGGGGAAATTGGTCCGTGCGCAAAGCATTGTGGGGATTTGAAGGACGCGAAGTCTACCCATGTGCAGCCTAGAAATTACCCCCAAACCAAGGACGCGGCCTCGGTGGAATTCCAAGTATGCTGGAGATTGGAACAGTCCTTCGGCGGCACTCGATGACGTAGCATCCTTGAAATATTGGCTTGGAAGCCAGTTTCCTCGAGATTGAGAAACGGCCAGAGGGTGAAAGAGGTGCTGCTGCACAGGCAGTATGAGAGCTGTTTGGACATTAAAGCATGGAGACATGTCCCAGTAGAACACACATTATAAATAAGAACCTGAACGTGAGCATTAGATGTCATAATATATCTTTCAACCCCGTACATTTCCTCCTGTTGCTGTTTTGTCCCAGGCTGACCTCCAACCTCTGGTGATGATCCCCCGCAGAGAGGATGATGATGTTGACTCACCGCTCTGCGTGGTCTGGTACCGGGCAGAACATCTTCTATCTGCACTGCTATCTCTGTCCGCCTGCCTCTCGGCCATACTGAGGAGGAGGACTGGTGATTTCTGACGACAAACACACACTCTTATAGGGACTGTGTGAGATAGAAAGCAAACACACACTCTTATAGGGACTGTGTGAGATAGAAAGCAAACACACACTCTTATAGGGACTGTGTGAGATAGAAAGCATAGGCATGTCTATACTATCTGACATCCAGGGGATTGTTTTGAATATGTAGCTGAAAAGTGAGTCTGAGTTTGATAGAAGCTCCAGGCTTTTTTTAGGGAACTCAGATTGAAATACAGTTTTTGTGCAGGACTTTCCTCGCAGCACATTAAATAAACACTGTTGATGTTATCGAGCGTGTGTGTGTGTGTGTGTGTGTGTGTGTGTGTGTGTGTGTGTGTGTGTGTGTGTGTGTGTGTGTGTGTGTGCGTGTGTGTGTTCTGAGCTGTACGGTGAGCCAGGTGCGGCTGGGAGTCCCTCACATCAGAGGTCAGAAGTTCAAAGGTCAGATAACTCCCTCCTGATATTGCTCCGCGGGGCCCGGCCTCTTCTAAGGAACTGAGATAAAGATAAGGCACCATCTGATCCACCCCCCCCCCCCCCCCCCCACACACACACACACACACATACACACACGCTCAGGCGGAGATGAAAGCGGAGAGGCTCGTTGAAAATGACTTTCTTGTCGTTGCTTCAACTTTTAATTCCCTTAATTGATTTTCCCTTCCCGCGGAGGTAAGGGTTTGCAGACACAAAACTAATTGATTTCAAATTCTAATCCCTCTTACCGCAAAGCCTTCAAGGGGCCTCCCCGCCATCGATCTCCAATCCATCCAAACTCAATTAATGTGGAGGAGGAGGAGGAGGAGGAGGAGGAGGAGGAGGAGGAAGAGGAGGAGCTCTTTCTTCTTCAATTTCACTCTCTTATTTTCTCCGCTTCTGCATCACAGATGATTCTCATTCCTCTCCTGCTCTCCTCTTCTCATCTACCTGCTTCATATATATATGTGTTACTCAGCCAGTGTTCGTGGGTCTGGTGAACCCGATGCCTTTTTGCTCTTCATTTCAACACAATCAAACTATTTTATGTTAAAATACTCAACATACTTCATCTCAATTCCATGCAATATAAAAAGCATAAAGGTTAATATTTGCCCTTTCACATTTGTTTGATCACATGAATGAATGAAAGTGCTACTTGTTGTTTTGCCCGCTGACCGGCTGGTCCTGTGGCTCGTCTTTTGTTGTTGCAACTAGCTGATGCTCAATCTCATCCTCTTCTTCAAAGTCACAGTCAGATCCTCACATTCTGAAGCCTCTTCCTCTTCATCATCATCATCAAATGGTTCTCTCTCTTCCAGAATCATTTGCAAGGCCTTCTGAGTCTGAGCAGAGAATCGTTTGGCCATCCTTGATCAGTTGTGATAAGGACTCAAACTGGCAAAGCTTTAGTTATTGTGTCTCACCCCAAATGTACAGCACACACCAACCAATAACCAACACATGCCTAACCCTAAACCTTAACCTTACCCTTACCCTTAACCTTACCCTTACCCTAATCCTAAACCTAACCAAATCTTCACCCTAAAATTAATGATTCCCCTCATGGAGACCTCCATTTTGTCCCCATGAGGGAGGCGAGTCCCCACACGTGACTGTGTAAACAGATTTAGGTCCCCACAAGTATAGTAATCACACACACACACACACACACACACACACACACACACACACACACACACACACACACACACACACACACACACACACACACACACACACCCGAACACCCTGTATGTAATGTAAATGTATAGGGGGGGGGGGGGGGGGGTACAGTGGGTGGTCATTGAAAATGTGTTCTGATATATGTTCTTCACAGAAAAAGAGCCAAGGCCAATCATATCATTTTTCTTTAGCTAAATAATGAAAACGGGTTCCACAGACCCGAATACCATACAAGGGATATATATATATTTATTTATAAGCGTTCTTAGTGAATGATGTCTCCAATATGAAACTATTGCCATGCCTGCTAAGTATTGTATTCTCACATGGCAGGGTAACTAAAATAATAACAGTGGCAGATTTACAACTCAAAAATTATTTGTCTCATTTTTTATTTCGTCATTTCTAGCCATGACTTTTGGCGGCTGAAATGTTCAGTTGCAAGCACGCTAAACCTTTAGCTACATGAGTTTCGGAAACAATGTCTATTGTTTTCGCAACAAAGTATTCTAAGTACCATCCATACTTTTATGAGAACACATTTCCCTGTTTGGCTAATTATTAACATTGTGTTGATCATTTGAACAGTAGGATTTTACTTTTAATGTTTGCCTGTAGTTCGAAAACCACAAAAACAGATCAGAGGTGCTAATGTTGCTAACAGTCGGCTATGATTGGACGATGGCTGTTGGGGGGGTATTTAGCAAACAATACACATTGTTGTTTGTTCTCAATTCCTCTTGTAATTTTAATGAGACACATTCAAAATAGAGTCTGACACATCTGATATGTAAGATCTTAAAAACTGCTTTGTCATTTGTAAAGATTAAAGTATTGATAATGCCATTAAAAATACATGTTCTCTAAATGGATGCAGTTATGATGTACAAAGCTTTTTAGACACGGTAAGTATTTTTGCTGGATCACATTGGTGCCTCTTTCACTTCCTGTTGTGTTTCTATTATCATCTTCATTCCTTCAGCACTTACTCCTGACCTTTCATCCCTCAAAGACAGGTTGCTGAGAGTGACTGGATTCTGTTTCAAAGCTATTCCAGTGTGCGACATGTTAGAATAATATATCCCTCAAGTTGAAATCTACTGTCAGTTTGACCTAAATTTCTCTTTGCATGAATCTGTTCTTGATTTTGTATCCTCGCAGGAACTGTAAACACATGATTGTACATCCTGTAACAGATTTGAAAGATGTTTTGAAATGCTATATCCAACTCATAGACAATCTCTTTTAACTTCTCATGAATGCTTGAACATTTCTCCTGAAACCCCCTTTTTCATTATGTTGTGTTTTTTGCAGGGCTTAATTTTATGGCTGTCTGAATGCTTTTGGATGTCCCCATGGACCTTGGCAGCCTTTTAGTAAACTGAAATGTAATAGCTCTCTGTTGCTCTTCCACTCAAACTTCAAAGGCCGCAAACTTTGGCACTGGGTAGGCATTGAAATTAATTGTTAAAAATATCCTCCCGCAGTAGTTTATGATGCATAGTGTGTGTGTGTGTGTGTGTGTGTGTGTGTGTGTGTGTGTGTGTGTGTGTGTGTGTGTGTGTGTGTGTGTGTGTGTGTGTGTGTGTGTGTGTGTGTGTGTTTGGGTTGACATCATAGCCTGGGGGAGAAGATTTATGAGTGTGTGAATGAGGGTGTGATTATGGCCCAGATTTAGTGGTGAGTAAGAGAGACATGGCAGACCCCCGTTCAAATGCCTCGGGTCAACCTGACCAGACAGTTTTTAGATTAGTTTGCCTTTGAGCTAGTGTGTACTTAACCCTTAGATCCAGCTATTCCTCAAAAAAACATGCTTTGGATATCATGCCATTCAAATTGTATACATTTTAAGAAATTGTAGTTTTCGTATCACTACCCCAAGCTTCCATAAGTGGGTCAAAAAGGACCCGCATGCATTTTCTATGGAATTTCGTTTTTTTTTCAAAATGTAACATTTTTTTCTACAATTATAAATAGTGAAAAATTAAAGGTGGGGTAGGTAAGATTGAGAAACCGACTCAAGATACACTTTTTGTTATATTCCATGGAATGCTCTTAACATCCCGATAGCAATGAATATATTAAATCCTTTGACAATCAAAACATAAAAAAATATCATCTGTGGAAGCCGTGGTACTGTAAAAAGCACGACCAATCATCTGAGCCGGCTAAAGTAACTGGATGGCCTACCTGCCTGTCAGCCTTCCATCTGTGCACAAACTGATCTCGTGCCCTCATTGGTCATGTGCACGTTCGTGTGTGTTGGAGGAGGGGCTCTGTAAGGAAGTGGCAGATTTGTTCAAGCTGTGTATTTTCAAATTCTAGCGCACTCCAGCTGGTTTCTCCAAAATTACCTACCCCACCTTTAAATATAACATATTTCTAGAGTGAGCCAAAATATAATACTAAATATTATACAAGTGATTTTTCTTAACCAAAATGACAAAAATGGCATAAAAACACATATTGTTCTAATACGGGTCCTTTTTGGCCCACTTATGGAAGAGTGTAGGGTCTAGTCACTCGGGCATCTAAGGGTTAATCTAATCTGATAACACAAATGTATTAAAAAGGGCCTTTCGTTGACCTCACATCTGGTGTGACGGGGCTTATATCTGGCCATTTTTTGTTTACTATGGAAGGTTTTACTCAAATGTAATTGTCTATTTAGAAAAAAGTGTGTATATATGACAATAGAGGGGGTAGAGGGTAAGTACATATTGAGCATTACAGACCTGATTCCATCCTTTAAAGAGGACATGCTATGCTCATTTTCAGGTTTCATATCTGTATGTTGTGTCATGTGTAAACCACTAAAACTGAACAGAGGCGCTAGAATCAACTCTGATTAACACAATTTCACAGTAGCTGTCTATTTTTTGAGAATTTAACACATTAATTGGTTCGTTTTAGAATAGATATAAGAGACACATTGGTGAAAGGGGGATGGGGAACATCTTACAACAAAAGAACATTGTGTTTCCTGCTCTTATGGATCTTTGAATGAAAACAGTCAGATATGAGCGGGCTGCCTGTAATACAAGATCTAGTACGGTCTCACATTTAAAATGGCCTCTATTGGATTAGACTTTTCTCCACTGAACAATATAGTGAGTTGTTTTTTATTATTCTACCATCAAACCTGAAACTAAAAACGCTCCCCAGCTTGTTTATGTCATGCTGCTGCTAAACGGTGTCCAGGATATTTCACATTGGTTTCATAATAATACACAGATGACCTTTTACTGAAACCCTTTATATGGTTGCAGTCGTTCCACAAATGCCACAATTTAATAACCATTCAATCTTTCTATTCCCACAGTGTATTATTTTTCATTATGCTTGTACTTATGGCTTTCTTTCTTCAATGTTACGCTGTTAAGGACTCTATTCCTGGAATGGCCTCTGTGACGTTTTTTCCAAATGATTTTGAGTGCCTGCCAAGCTGATCCCCATCCTTCCTTCTCCTCAATTTCTTTTTTTGGAGACAGGAGCGATTGGAGCTGATGGATTTGAGCTGGGATTGGGAACGACAGGGCCATTTTACCTCACCGTAAAAGTGACGTCTTCAGTGCTATCCCTTCCTAAAGGCTGAAACCACAGCTGGCGGCGCTCCAATGATATGAGACGAGGAATGACAACAGTAAGAGCGGCAGAGGGTGTGCGTTTTGGCGTATGTGTGAAACTATTCTCTGGGTTTAGTCGAATGTAAAAGCGTACAGGCGTGCATTTGTTCATAGTTTTTTCTCCATCTGCTCCAGTGTGCCTCATGGCAGGATGTCAGCCATCGTTCACACACCGACCCTGATTGCAGTTCCCATTATAATATAAGAGGACACCACTCATATGGAAGCCATCAAATCATAGCAAGACAATTGGCTCAATCTACAAGGCTGATGTTGATGAATCTGTCACGGTCCGATCTGTCCTGGATTTTCATAAAGGATGTGTTTTTCTATGGCTGTATGTTGGAGAGAGGAGTGTAACTAAATGCTCTGATTACATCAGGCAGACACGGACACACCGGCAGAGTATATTCTTTTATTCAGACTTTTGACAGAACTCCTGGGATCCAAGAGAACAAGAGCCAGGCAGGAATCACTGCTCGCCCGACAATGATGATGGACTTTGGACGAGTACATATCGTACATATCCACTGATGACATTACTTGGTGTTCACAGTCACGGTCTAGAGACTAAGACTCACCGATTAGGTTTCACATTTTATTTGGTATTCTTGGAAGCAGTTGGGTACAGTGTTTATAAAAATAAATGCTTGAAACCCAACACGTGCATTTTAGAATATGATTCAATGGAGAATTAAGAGTCGAATGGTTGGCTTTGGCTACTTTTGTTAAAGAAAATAATTCTGTACCCATTAAATGCCGATTTACTGTTTGTTTATGTACAATGAGTGACTTTCATTGCTGTTGTTGTTGGCTTGGAATATTGCATCAATATATATCTATGTCTGTATGTGTTTCATTATGATATCAAAATGAAATCTGTATAATTACTTTATCCTATAAATTAAACAAAGTATTTAGAATACATGGAAAACAAAACAATTGCACTAATTAGTTTGGAAAAAAATAATAATTTCATAGCTTTGTCCGTAAGAAGATTGATATCATATATGTGTGTTAAATATCTGGCTACAGCACAAATAGCATCATTTTGGGAACAGCTAGTAAGGGGGTGTTTCTCAATGTCGAGGACGCTTCCTTGGTAGGAAAAGTCCCTCAGAGTCAGGTCCTTCAGAAGCGATGCAAGAATCCTTCCTAGCCTCGGAAAACGAAGAATGGTGTAACAGGCTAACAGGTGTGCGTCATATGCGAGGCCCAGTCTTAAATGGAGCGCGATTTCCGCCAAAGATTTGGAAATTGGTCCGTGCGCAAAGCATTGTGGGGATTTTAAGGCCACGGAGGATACACATGTGCAGCCTCGAAATTTCCCGCAATGAAGGACGCCGTCCTCGGTAGAATTCCAAGTATGCTGGACATTGGAACAGTCCTTCGGCGGGACTCGATGACGTAGCATCCTTGAAATAGTGGCTCTGGAGCAGCCTTATATTTTATACACACATAAAAGCAGGATTATTAGCTTTTTTTTGGTCGGAAGCAATTCATTTCATTATAATTATCATTGTCGTTTCATTACGTTAATCTTGTAGTAAAAATCAGCTACTGTGACAGCCTTACAAATTAGTATATTAATAGAGTGCCACAGTGACGCGTCCTAAAACCCGGAAGTAAGCTGCACATGGGTTCCTTCCCCAAAAAAGCAATGAGATTTCTCCATAGGATTTTGGAAAATAGTTGGAAATAAGGTCAGTGGTTGAAACACATTGAAGAGACGGATCACGTTTTGTTCAGTCGGATAATCTCCACATGTCTACTTTTATAATTTTTGAATCGATTAGATTTATGAACCCATGCGCAGCTTACTTCCGGGTTTTAGGACGCGTCACTGTGGCACTCTATAGGACATTTTAATGGTTAATGTCATGGTAAAGAAGCCTGATGTCTTTTAGGGGAATTATATACTTTCAGATGCAAAAACTATGTAAATCCAAATCTTCCATAAGAAAGTCAGTTTTTCATAACAACAGTACATCGGAATATAGATGTATTACAAATATATGGTGGACACTATTATATCATGTAATACACTGTTGTTCTTACATTGTTGAGTTGGGTAGTGCAAGCACAGCAGTGACGTGCGGTGAGGTTCATGGCTGGTGAGGCACTGACTCTTTCAGAGTCAGATTTACAAATATTATATTTTGACCTTAATCGAAATATTCTGTTATTTTCAAAAGCTTTTTTAGTCTGATGCTTTGATTCATTTTAAACCAAAGGATACCCAACATCTAAACATTGGATTGTTCTTTCTTAGTAAGATCCCATGTTCATTACAATTGGGGTCTTACCTTGACTTGAAGATGAAGTCCATGCTATCCTTCTGGACAACAATCTCTATTACTTCTTTGTAAAAGTCCTCCTCATCTTCCTCTAGTTTCAAAAGTCTAGTTTGTTGTTTGCGTCTACCGTCTCTGCGTAGAATAACAGGAGCAACAAGAACCTGTGGGCTCACTTGCGCCCCCTTCAGTGAGGCAGAGGTTGTGGCTGCCTCCCCCTGGTGCTTTTTTCATTGCCGTTGTATGATGAGACCAGCGAGCCTAAATATCATATATACGTGAAATAAGTTATTTAGAGACTATGGATGGCGAGGATAAATGTAATAAAGGGATCTACAAGCATTACATTGGTGACATACAGTGAGATGGTGCAGGCATGCGCTTAGGGCCCGCTTTCCAGACAGTTTCTGTGGGGTGACGCATTCTGAGGTGAGGCAGAGCTCATCTGTGCCTCACCTCACCCCACAGTAACTGGCTTCAGCGCGCTCACAAAATAAGTGCCCGCGTTAAATTAGTGCCCGCGCTCCAGCCAGTTACTGTGGGCTTCTGTGAGGCAGAGCTCGTCCCTGCCTCACTTCTCATCGCTACCCGTAGTTGTAGCGGAGCTCGGCCAATTTTGCTGATTTTGACTATAAAAAGCGATTGGAATCAAATATAAATCACATTTACAACACAGATCAGTAGAGACATTTTATTATTATTACTATTTAGTTTTTCCGTTACATTGGAGTATGACAGGTGAGGCTCTGCCTCCCCTGCCTGCACGTCGCTGAAGCACAGTGTGTCATCCCTGGCTGACCTGAAAATGGCCCGAGATAATGACAACACCACTGTGAAAGCTCGGTGGTTAAAAAAAAAAAGGAAAAGGCTATATGCTGTAGTCCAATATGATGTGTCGTCTGATTTAGACCAGGCGAGGACAAGGGACGGGAAGACAGGGGGCAGGGAGGATGAAACGAGAGTAGCAGAAGAGAAAAAAGGTCTGGGAGAAAAATATGGGAGCTATCAACACTCACCTCGGCTGAAAAACAGAGCAAGATGAAAGCGAAAAGCAGAGAGGAGAGACTGACAGGCACAGACAGACAGAGAGTGAAGGTTAAAATGACAGAAAGACAAGTAGGCGGGGGTACAGAGAGAATGGGTGGGGGGTGAAAAGTGGACAGCTGCGATGAAACAAGAGACTAAAAAGAGACATAAGGAAAGACAGAAGGACTCAAGGGACCACCAGCATTCATGGCAACAGATAAGAGTTTTAAGTGGACTTAAAACAGACTGCTGTGGGTTGGATTGTCAAACAAATCAGGTTCTGTGTCTTTTCCAAACCACTTTCCACAGCCCAAGTGAAAAACATCATGGCGTTGAGGGAAGATGTGAAGGAGAGTTCATCTGGAAAAGAGGAACATTTAGGAAAAGAGACTTACACTGGGAGACGTCCTTCGATTGTGTCTCTGGATGTTACTGATTTGTATCGTGGTAAAACTAAAGATGTCCCTGGATTGACTGAAAGTGCATCAGATACTTCGCCCCATGCGTTTAATACTGTTGTTTCAAGGAGGCTTTCTAAACATCGACTTCAATGAAAAAAAATACTTTATTTAAGGTTGGAATTAAAGTAAAATACTATTCCACATATTCCACATATTCCACATTGTACTTCTTGTACTGTAATATATTCATAACTTGTTAGGCCTACACATCTACTTCTGTACATATCACCATCCAAATGTTGAACTTAAAACACTTAAAATACTCAAATCATTAAACACTTTCAAACGTTTCAATCATTTTGCTGTAATGGTCTTAACTTAACATGTTGTTGAAACTTCAAAACTTATAGCACATTGGCTAGTTGTGGAATAATAAGGAAAATGTTTAATAAGTACTATAACTTTCATGATCTACAGTACATGATTGGTTGTTTCCGTGGACGGCTGAATAATGCTTCACTTTAAAGGTCACCTATTATGCAAAATGCACCTTTTGATGTGTTTTATACATAAATATGTGTCCATGGTTTGTAAGGAGAATCACAAAGTGTCAGGAAATAAAACCCTTTCTCTTTTGCTCTTTACCCACATGTCTAAAAACCCACATGTCTAAAAACCCACATGTCTAAAAACAGGGGTACAATGGAGCTGATCTAGATTTGCTGACGTCATTACTGAAATGCGTGACGTGTTTTAGAAGTAATATGGTCCGTGTTTACATTAGCAAGCATCGCTAAAGCCCCGGACACACCAAGCCGATTTTGGCCGTCGATGGATGTCAGGCCGACGTTGATTGTCCTGTCGCCCTACTCAGATTGGTGTGTCCTGCACCGTCGTGTCTTTTCGGCCGTGCCGACATCTTTTTGGCAGAAAATCCAAAGGCAGTCGGCCAAAGAAATCACTCTGATTGGCTGTTCAGCTTAGCGAATCAGTGCATGAGAAGCGAAACGGAAGTGAGGGACCCAAACAAACTATTAAGGTTTCATTTAACTCCAGCTCTCGACACAGGTTCGGGAAAGCCCTGTGAGCTTCTCGCTGTAGAGTGAAAATGGAACACACGCTATTTGTTGTTTGTTGATATCACGCAGTCTGTTCTTCTTCTCTCGGTTATCACGCAGTCTGTCTTCCGGTTGTTGCCTCTTTTGAATGACGAATACACACTACCGCCGCCTGCTGGTAAGGAGAGTTATTGCCACTCATGCATGCGCAGTTCGTACGTGCTTCTTGGCCGTCGGCTAGGGGTGTAACGGTTCACAGAAGTCACGGTTCGGTTAAAAAAAAAAAAGTCCCAAATGCATAATTTTACTCTAACATTTTGTATTACACAGTTAAAAACAAACCACAAACAGTAACACACACACTCAGATGGCCATATTATTTATAACGGCTGATGTCAAACTAAAAGGTTAAATAAGCTGTTCAACTAAAAAGAATGTCTTGAAAATATTAAAATAAATAATAAGAAAGTGTTTCAATCACAATCAATAAACAATGATAAAACAAAATAAAATCTGTACCTTTAGGAGCAATGTCTAACATGTGTAATTAACTTGTGAGTGTGTGAGGCCATTATGCCTAAATAAAGGTACTCAAGCTTTACTCTATGTTCAAGTTGTTCTTCAAAAAGATGAGTTTGTCTACGTTGTCAGCAGTGAGGGCAGATCTGTTGGCGGTAACTACAGTATGTCACCTGCCGTCGAGAAAACCCTCTTGCTGGGGACTGAGACTGACTCGGATGTGATTGAGCATGTTTGACGTGTTACCACTAGCATACCGCACCGCTGTCGAACAACGCCGACACACCGTCCTCGTCCGATCCACAACTCGCACCCCATCATTGTTGTAGTCCACAGGGAACCCGAAATGTTCCCACACACCTGATTTAAAAGAAGCAGGTGGGTCTTCTAGCTGTGTGTTGTGTGAACTCGCCATAGCTACTCACTTTTCTTCTTCATGTATTGTGTTCGTTTTGTTGTGTTTTGTTCTTGTTCTTCATTTGTTATTTACGGGCGGCTGGCTTTTAGGCGCAATACCGCCCCCTGGATTATATATAGTGTAATACTGCCCTGAGTGACAGACTTTTTTCCCACTCGTAAAAAAAAGGCCTATTCGCCGTGTTACTGCGTGTGCCGAACCGTGACGTCCGAACCGTGACGGTACGGGACGAATACGGATACCGTTACACCCCTACCGTCGGCTGAAGTCTTTGCGGTGTGTTCCAGTGCGACACATGGCCAAGACGCAGAGACGCGAGGCGACACAACAGTCGGGTCCGTCTGTGTCAGTTCTTTGGTGTCAGCTTGCTGTGTTAACACTCCGGGTCATTTTTCTCAGCCAGGAACCTTTCTAAGCAAAACTAGTATGAACAGAAAGAGTCTATAGGAGAAAAACCACTGAGCAACCTGATAGTACTGTAGTGTTTCTGAAAGAGCAGAGCTGCATGTTTCTATCTGTCAGGCCGGCGGCTCAGCAGTCATTAGTGCTCATCTCTTAAAATTGAGATGAGACCACGAGGAACCCTTCACTGTCCAAACACTGCTGTCTGCACTGCCAGAGCAAATGAGAAACAGGGCCAGGAACACTCATCCATAATTACATGCATGAACAAAAGTGCTTGTTTGGTGAGATTGTTTGCACTGAATTGACCAAAGAACTTTTAAAAGTACAGAACAAGCTATTTTTGAGCACTTTAGACTTTGTGCTGTTGCATCTGTATGAATGTGTGGGTGTGTGATGTGTTCCCGTGAACTGTTTTCATAGAGGGAATATGAGTCAGAACAAAGCAGCTGGCGATACGTAGGATCTCTATGTGTGTGTGTGTGTGTGTGTGTGTGTGTGTCTGTGTAAGTGTGTGTGTGGGGTC
>CM053252.1:4918035-4955535 GCA_028583405.1 Pogonophryne albipinna
TTAGGAGGGGAAAGAAACACCACGGTCACACACATGGGGACAAACATATCACAGTCACAGAAAGGACAAGAGGTGGCCCCATCTGTTGACCTGCATTTGTTTTCCATCTTGTTTTTGTTCAGTGGTGCCCCCGTCGTCCTCCTGCGCGACATTATACATTTATAACCTCATTTCCCAGCCTCACAGAACGCCCTTGCTTGCTAATGTCTGACCTCCATTGCTCTACTCTTTCGCAAGCTATGCACGTTCTGAACCATCCTAACATCCCCAAAGTTTGTTTATTTTGAATGTTCCGAATTGTATTCTCTACAGTCAAAAGTTGAGAAAAAACAACAACAAAAGAGACCAGTATTAATAGTCAACCTTTTGCGGTTACCAAATGTGAGAATCTATATATTACCCTCATATTCATAACAGTTAACTGTTCTTTATTATAGAATATAAGTTATTTATTCTCATTGCATCAGGTACAACCACATTAAAAGAGCAATCCAGCATGTTCACATATCAAACAAGAGGAACATATATATATATACTTATACAAATAAACATCCATACATACAATACAATTGACAGGAAATACCATTTACAATGTATAACAAAGACAGGAAGTAAGATTTTCAATGTCTGAGTTGAATCTGTTAATAAATAAATAAATACAGGAATAAATATGTTTTTATATGTGTGTTGAATTGTATATTGCTATTGGGCACCTGTCCCTAACAAACTCATCAAGAGCACTTCTTAACACATGCGATAATCTCTCCTATTGCAAAATAGACATGCCTGCATGCTCTGATACAATAACACCATAATCCCATTAAAGCGTCAGAAGTGTCTTCTACTCAACGTCCAAAGCAATCCATGCCATCAGCTCTGTGGTTTCCCTGTGGTTTCAACCTTCACCCCCGCCCCCAAAAACAAAACATTACACAGAATGATAAACATGAAAAGGTGAGGTAGCACAAGGGGGGGTGAATCACCTCAATGTCAGCTGCCCTCTACTGTAGGTGAGGAGGACGTAGCCTCGGTGACCTCGAGGGAGGAGACGCTCAGTCAGAGTCGGGGCTAATTGTCCTGTTTGTCTGCAGTCTCGATGTTTTCCTCCCGCTGTGACCCCTGAACCCTCAGAGGTGGGGTCCCAGGGGGGATGAAGAGGGGAGGTCTCACTGCAACATGTGGCCGCCTCGTTTGGGCCGAGCCAAACTGTTTTCTCTTTAATTGGCCGTGCAATCTGCCACGGCTGGGACGGATTACAGGGAAGGATTCTTTCTTTGAAACGGAGTGGCAAGGCTGGCATGAGGAGGAAGAGAGCCGGAAACAACCGGATCAGCGTCAAGACGTTGGTACAATTTAAAGGTCACCTATTTTATACATACACATGTGTCCCCTCTTTTTAATGTCTCTTCTACATCAACATGTGTCCCCTCTTCTTCATGTCTCTTCTACATCAACATGTGTCCCCTCTTCTTCATGTCTCTTCCACATCAACATGTGTCCCCTCTTCTTCATGTCTCTTCTACATCAACATGTGTCCCCTCTTCTTCATGTCTCTTCTACATCAACATGTGTCCCCTCTTCTCCATGTCTCTCCTACATCAACATGTGTCCCCTCTTCTTCATGTCTCTTCTACATCAACATGTGTCCCCTCTTCTTCATGTCTCTTCTACATCCACATGTGTCCCCTCTTCTTCATGTCTCCTCTACATCAACATGTGTCCCCTCTTCTCCATGTCTCTCCTACATCAACATGTGTCCCCTCTTCTTCATGTCTCTTCTACATCAACATGTGTCCCCTCTTCTTCATGTCTCTTCTACATCAACATGTGTCCCCTCTTCTTCATGTCTCTTCTACATCAACATGTGTCCCCTCTTCTTCATGTCTCTTCTACATCAACATGTGTCCCCTCTTCTTCATGTCTCTTCTACATCAACATGTGTCCCCTCTGTGGAAAGAGACTCTGAAAGTTTCAGGAACAAAGATTCTCTCTCTTTTTGATCCATTTCTATAAAAACCTGTCTGAAAATGAGCTGATCAGATTTTGGCCACTTGATGATGTCATAACGATGTGTTGTCTTGTATAACCATTAGCCAATCACCAACCAAGGTAACCCCCCCCCCCCCCCTTATCACCTGAATCTCCTCCTAGAGCACCATTGAGTTCTTTGTAACCAAATGTCTCTCAGAGGGGCGTGGGGAGGGGCTCCTTATTTTCATCTAAAGTAACAGACAGAGAATCAGCACTTTGGAAACAGGGCTGAAACAGAGGGGATTATGGGTAATGCTGCAATGATCTGTTTGGTGTTTGGAGGCAAACACTTCAGAGACATGTTTTGTATATATCTGAGACCTATAATATATTGATGTAAAACAGAGTAATAGGGGACCTTTAATTGTATTAAGTTCAAATATGAGAAATGGAAATCCTGACTTGCTCAAAGCAGCAGGACAAGGATGTCCTTCTTGCCAATATGCAAAATACAAGCATGCCTCACTACTTTAGTAAAACTGCAACAAGAGAACATCTTGACACCTGAGTTGGGTGGTATTTCCTGTTGGAAAGTGAATGATGGCAAGCATATAACACGAGTAGGGATTGTTGGCTGAGTAAAGCAATAGGAATTGGGCCCAAAAGAGGCAGTTTTATTTGATGGGTGAAATGTAGGGGAGGGAGTGTTCAAAATCTGTGACACTTTTATTAGATTTTTTTATGTGCAACCTTTAGTGCTCGATGAGGTCACCACTCAAGATTCTCTGTTTTCCAGGAAGTAGGCTAAACTTAATGAGATTTTGATTTCAAATAGAAGAATCTAATATATTTGTTATCATAAATTAAACTAAATAGCAGCAACACAAAATACTGCAGCCGTCTAATAAATTAAACCTCTGTGTCCTTGCCCTTTGTCCTCGCACTGTAAACCAAATCACAACTAAAATGCAATGGTCTAGGAAAGTGTTCTGGCTGGGATTGTAAGTATTAAACCTTACATATCAGTTAAAGAAAGTCATTTGGAAATAAATGCTATACGTCACTCTTCTGCTAGCTAGCTGCAAAAGCCATCCACAACTACTTTTAACAAAATAAAATATGTCAGACTTCCATGCACAATGCTGACTGACCTTGACATTGTTTATGTTGTTATCACAAAACCTGCAATTGTATACAACATATCAACTTAATTACAAAGGCAACATGCACTTTGAAAGGTTGCTGACATGAGCGGGAAACAAATGATTAGCATTAGCAGCTAATGCTAACTTTGTCTGGCACAATACTCTTTAGATTTGACAAAATTAAGACAGATGAAGATGACCAACGTACCAATTGGGTAAACAAAACTCAATCAGCAACCTTAAAACACGCTGTATTGTATTCTTGCTCTCAATAAGTATTACAGCGTTTACATCAGTTGGCCAACTTAGCCTGTACTTTGAGACAGCGAGCAGTTGGTGAAGAGAGGAAGGGCGGCGGCACATTGCTTCTTGGTGCTGTATTTGGATTTTATGACGGTTCAACCTTTGCAACTTGCCGCCACGTTTCTGTAGGCTATGTTAATCCTAGAAGGACATCCATCCACAGGCTACTTCTCGCAATATGCGGTCAACATTTCCTCCAAGGTTTTCTTGGCCATGTATGTACTCGAGATGTAAGTAAATGCAAATGAATAGCGGCAACATCTTGAGGCCATTTGGACTGGGTCAACAGAGATGAATGGATGGAGCCAGAGTGACAGATGTTGAAAGAGACACTGAAGGAGAAACAAAACTGGGAGACATATGAGTTGGTACAGTAAGCAGCCACGAATACTGAGTTTGAGACAGACCGAGGAAGGAGAATGGGATTGAGGAAAGTGGGCAGATGTGGCCGGATACTGACAGAAGGGCTGGAATGCGCTGATGGACCATTCCTGGGGAAACATCTTTATTTAACGTACAGTACACACATACAGTACACACACACTTTCACGCACAGCTGTGTGTTCTGCCACAATATTGTTGCGCAGCTGGTTGCTTCTACAACTTTTTCACTACTGCATTAACGCTAATCTTTGACCAACATGTCGAAAAGCTCTGTTTTAAAAGAAGCCAGTGTTTACGCAAAGCATACCGCAGCTTATCAAAAGTATTCGCCCTCGCTGTGTCCTCTCCTTTATTGGTTCGCCTGTCGAGTGTGCATGCGTGACATTCCCAGCTGTCTCTCCATATCCCTCCGACTGTGGAGTGTGTCTGAGTGTGTCTCCCAGGCCGTGTTATAATTTCCTGTGTGTGTTTGCAAAATCATGCGCCACTGTGCTAATCTATCCTTGATGTGCTTCTTTGGCCGTGCAGATGCATCGACGGCAATGTGTCAAATCTGTTTACTTCCTTTGCCTTTGTGCATGAGAGAGAGCTTAATGGCTCAATGTTTCGACGGATGACTGAGAATGAGAGCTGACAGGTCTTTAAGTGTGTGTTTATGTGTGTGTGTGTGAGGTTGTGTGGCTAGCAGTCTCCTCTCTATTACCAAGATTGATTAAGGAAGTGCTCAAGCTCCCACTTAGCCATCACGGCTGACACTGAGGTGACCGTCTGATCATGGTCAGAGAGGCAGAGAAGTGGGGAGGAAGAGGGAGACGGAGGGAGAAAGACAAGAGAGGGAAAGAGGGATAGAGGGATGATTGATATTTCTGCTAATCAGTATGTCTAAGAGGACCGCCGCACCATCAAACTTGTGTCCCACTAAAGTGTGGCACACAACTTTGATGGATGTGTGTGTTTTCCGATGTGTGTGATTGTGCCTATTTTTACTTTCTCCCCCATCATGTCATGCTTTCGCCGCTGCGTCTCATCGCTCAGCCCCTTTGTGGAAATTGTACCTTCAATTAAGTGAATATAATAGTTTCCTGTTTTCATCCTGCGTCTTTTCTTCAATGCCTTTCCCTATCCCAACCCCAGAGCCGGCCTCAGCGGACGTCTGCGGTCTTAATCCTGACAACTTCCATTAAAACTGGTGGGATAATCCACAGATTTCCGAGAGGAATTCCCAAGGATGTGCTCTTTTTCCCCCTCTCTTTCTCTTCCCGACTCCCAGCCTTCCTCCATTGGGGTCTAACGTTTCGCTTGACTCTGCAGGAGCAGTGTCATTTACATAGTTTTCCCTAATCTTCCGTAAATCCCCGGTTTCGGAAAGAGAGCCAGGGCCCGACAGGATGGTTCCCTGGGAGTGAAAACGGCAGGCAGAAAGCGACTGGCGGCAAAGAAAATATTTCATTTGGGATTTGATTACTCCAGGGCACTTATGGGTGAAAATAAGCAACGATCCCGCAGTGAAACTATCCAAATAAAGGGAGGGGAGCATCAATGTTTTCAGAGCACACATACAGTGAAGATTCCCGCCTCAGTGCTCTGCCTTTGTGTATTTATAATGACAGCTTTGGCGGCTTATTGAAAAGAAGTTAAGCCAACTCAAACCTGTTAGCGCAGAGGATCCTTTGACCTCCATTACCATTGTCAATATTATTGTGGTCAAGTTCAGGTGTTGGATATCATCAGTCTCTCAGTGCCGTGAAGCTGTGGGGTCACGGTTCATGGTTTTGGAAATGATGGTCAGGAACATGTGTTTATCACAGGAGCACCGGGCTAAGTAGAGGTCAAGACTTCTCAGGGCAACACCTGCTACTCCTCAACACACAGCGGCGTAGTTAAAATTGGCAGTTCTACATGCAGTTTGGCACACACTTGACTTTTTGGAGGGCGAAGAAGTGGAAGGTACCTTGGACATAAAGCAGAAGAGGCTCACGAGCTCACATGTGTATCACAGATGTCTCATATCACATGTGCAGCATCTTTGATCGCTGCACTTGACACATTTGGCATGGAAATATAAATGCATGGTCTACAAAGTACATGGTGAATTCCTGCAATCAATTTGTGTTTTTTGGCAGATAAATCAATCGTTTGCCACACTGATTTTTGCAATTTGTCAGACGATAAAGTTTCCAGCCGTGAAACACTTTACGCTGTCTGATACAGAGCCATTATGTTGCTTTAATTCAATTGGCTTAAGATCAAATACACTACACGATTGTGTGTGCTTTGTTGAACCTTGCCAATAACAAACTCCATTAAAAATACATCTAAATGGTGCATTCAAAATGACTGTGTGATGATATTAATACTTTGAAATCTCTGAAATGATACGATTCATTGATTCTGTATTGCAGATGTTAAGATTATTTAACCAAACAGTTAAATGTCTCCTTGCAAATTCATATCATACAACAAGTGTTATACACAGCAGAGTATTTTATATGTCTTAAAGGGGACCTATCATGCAAAATGCACTTGTTGATGTCTTTTCTACATCAACACGTGTCCCCGGTGTGTCGGGGAACTCACGCAGCGTCAGGAAATAAAACCCTCTCTCTTTTCCTCCGTACCCAATTCTCTAAAAACGGGGAACAACGGAGCTGATCCAGATTTGCGTCCGATATGACGTAATATCTGAAATGTGGACCCACGGCCCAATCAGAAACGTTGCTATCAGAAACAATGCCCGACTGTTTTGGACGTAATATGGTCTTTGTTTACATTAGCATCGCTAACACTCAGAGCTAACCTGTACTGGAGAGCATGTGTGTGAAGAAGCAGGAAGTAAAAAGGAACTCACCTTGTGGTATAACCGGCAAGAGAGAAAGCCTTTGAGCTCCATACTGTTTCAGATCCTTGATAATCCATGATATGGCGTTTCATCACGGCAGTATTCAGTTTAGACAGTAGCTGCCGGGTCCCGCATGAGCTCAGACCCCTCCTTTTTTAAAGCTTTATACCCCAAATCAGCACTTTTGAAACAGGAAGTGAAATAGAGGGATTTGAGGCATGGCTAAAATGGAGCAAAACAGTATTCTGATACTGATTCTGATCAAAGTCAAAAAGTCAAAGTCAACTTTATTGTCAATCTCAAAATATGTTTGTACACACAGAAAGATCGAAATACTGTTTCCCACAGTACAAAAAACACACATCAAAATGCAAGAACACTCAATAATTTACAAAAAACCCACAAAATAACCGTTTACTTCAAGTAAGCAGGATATATATAAAATTGATTCGGCTTGTCTTGCAATGTCTCGACAAGAGAAATGGCCGACAAATGTGCCAGCCAATGGACGTCTGGTTCTTCCCAGCTGATGACCCCACTGCAAATGTAAGGTCGCTAATGGAGGTGCACCGGCTAGAAAGGCCCTGCATGTATTCCACCCACCTGCATGCTGAAATTGTGAGAGTACAATAACATATCTCTGTGAAACCCCTGTGTACTGTATGACCTCCTAGTTATAGAGAGTGCCTCAAAAGTCTGGGATGTTATTTTAAATCAAAGGGAAAATACCCAGCATGCTTGTTACCTACGTTTTGCCCACATGTCTGTCAACATGAAAAGTACCAGTTTGACAAATAGCTCCTTTGTTTAACCGTATTTCCAGATGTTTTAAACATCACACATGTCTTACTGCCTTTGTTTTGGGTTTCCTTTCTATTGTTCCAGATTGTTCTACACCACCTCACTTCCTCTGTCAACATGATATGTTAGACATGTGTTTTCTGTTTGATATGGCACATAAATAAAATGTTTGGCTTGAGATTTTCATCTTGGCTCCAGGCCTAAAATGTTCTTTCTGTCGGCACCTACGAGCACCGTTGACCGGCCTTCACCATTCTGCTGCCGTCACGAGGCTTTATGCACTTTGTCTTTGCAGGGAATCAAATCTCCTTTTTACTTTTAAATCCAGGCTGAAGACTTTTCTTTTAGCAGCTGTTTTTAATTGAAACTGAGCGGTTGTGTTTCGTTTTTGGTTAATGAACATTTGGGGCTAGTAACCCCAGGGAATCAGTGTCTGGGGACTTTGTCCTGGCTGCTTTTCTCTGTGTGCTGCTCGGGACGACGTATGTGCCATACAAGCGTACACAGCTCATGTTTGGAGAAAGCTTAAAGAAAGGCATCAGTAAAGTGGAGCTTCTGTGTGAACTATTCATATCTTAAACTGCACTGTAACTTTTTATTCATGTACTTTTTATTGATGTATTTTTTATTAATGTATTTTTTATTTTAATGTTTCTTTTATTATCTTTTACTGTTTTTGAATGCCTTTGTCTGAATGTCTTTCATTTTTGGAAAGCACCTTGAATTGCCTTGTGTTGAAAGGTGACATATAAATAAACTTGCCTTGCCTTTTGTTTTGTTTTTACACATTATGCTGTCCTTTTGTAAATATAATGAATAAGCCCTCATCAGTGAAGGGTGATGGGAGCCATTGGAGAGAAAAGGGGGAGAGGTAGCATGTGGAACTTGATTAGAAGGACAGACGCTGATGCATTGTCTGCTGTAATAATGAATCCTCAAACGTGCAGAAACACACACATCCAAACACAGAAATCTAAATTCATGATGCTCATCTCTCTTTGACAGCCATACAGACAAAGGGGTTTAGGGTTTACAACACTTTTGAAGCATCGTAAAACTCATTTTTATCCGTCTCTCTATATCTTAAAACCAATCCTTTTCAGCGCTAAAATGTCCAAGGATGCTCATAAATAATAAAACCATCAAAGTGTAAACACTCCTCAGTACGAGCCAACTATGTGTACGAAGCCATTTTTTATTCAAATAAGCCTTTTAGTTTAGTAACGTCTCTTTTCTTGCTACTTATTGGTTTGATTACCATTATTTTGTGATACAAAAATGTACGACAATGCGTTACAATGTATTACTTCCCTTTAGTTCAATCCCCCCTTGAACAAATGTGGATTTATATTAGTAACCTCCAATGCAATGTACTTCATGTGTGTCTGCTCTTGTATACGTGAACATGTCAAGTATGTCTTCTTTCCGATTTATCTGTGTCTTCGTGTTTAAAAGAAGATTTCCAAAACCATTCGTTGGTCCCCACTTGTGAGAAACATCACAGGAACAAAAGCCTGGACCGTAAACAGAGTTCCCCGGCTTTTAAACATGTCATAACTACAGTACATCCATTTGTCATCATCGAGCTTAGTGTATAGCCCCCTGCACCGCTGCTGTGTAAATCACATATCATTGCTCTTAATGGTACAAGAGTCCAAACAGACGGATGTGAGACGGATTGAGACGGATGTGACGGGACAGCAGAGCTTTATGGGCTCTAATGGTATCTGTTTTAGATTAAATGAAGTGCATCTTTTTCTGTACAGGGGTTGTGACTCACTGTCTCTTTCCTTTTGTTTACTTACGCTCAGAGACATTTATCTGCTGAACTTACTCTGTGCAGCCTCCATCTGTCTTCCTCCCCGCTCAGAGTGCCTCTGATCTGGGCCAAAAAACACAGAGGGGTCAAGCTGCATCATACGCGTGGATAACCTCAAATGTAAATAAAAAGTGCTGCATGGGGAACATCTGATATGAGAAATGAAGTTCGTGTTTGTGTTGATTTTGCTACAAGGACTCTGGCCAGTGGAGTGTGGAAACACAAACAACTCAAAGCAGAGAAATACAATACAGGAAATAAAAACAATCATGGAGAATTTGGCAAACTAGCTGAATAACACACGCATACAATATGACATTAGTTCATTTAATGATTGTCAAGTTTCAAGGCATACAGAATTCATTTCATTTCAAACCTTTATCCAGGTGTATCCCATTGAGATCATTGCTCTCTTTTTCAAGGGAGACCTGGGGCCTGTACTACGAAGCTGGTTCAACCTAACCTGGATATGTTTGAGTTAGCCGGTTGGCCTAATCCAAAACATACGCGCTCTCGCTAAACGGTACTACGACGCGGGTTATCAAGTGGATCGTTCAAGCCAGCCGTGTCCTATCTAGTTAGGTGCGCGTTCACATGAGAGGGGTGGTATTTGGAGAATTCGACCAATCACAAACATGGAGAAGCGTACTGACAGCGCAGCGTCATACTTCCTGAATGAAAAGTCAACTATAATATTAGACATATGAAGAAGTTAAACTTTAAACATCCATGACTTAAACACTTGATCCAGGATCAAAGCCACAGAGCTGCACCTGCAAGGTGAATACAGCTGGTAACAGAACAAGTGTTTGAATGCGTACATTAACAGGTTTATGATATCACTGCCCGTCTAAGACACGATCTGACTTTCATTACATTTGACTCGAGTGTTTCCTCAACTTAATGTGTTGCTTAAAATAATACTTCTGCATACAGTATGTGACACTGAGTGTTGCACGGCCAGATACGGCTCAGCTGACTCAGATAAGGAGATATATGATACATTATGAAGTGATATGCTGCGGACTGTACTTAATGTTACTTTGATCCGGTTACTTATGTTGTGGCAGATATTTAAGTAAGTTTTCTTAACGCTAATGTTATAATAGTCAGATTGCTCTGAAGATGGGAGGTGATATTCTATTAATGTTCACGTTCACACAGTCGGTGATTTTTGCCGGCCGTCTTTCCTGCGACGGCAGCTTTTCTGTATTTCCTTTCTCCTGTAATATGACTTGATCGCTTTAAACTCCGCACACTGAGCTCTGATTGGTCAGCAGACAGTGCTTTCACTGAGTTGATCTCTTAGCCTGCAACCTAACCTGGTCGCCGCTAAGCATAAGTTACCATGGAGATCTATCCCGCTAAAAAGAGAACCAGCTTCGTAGGACCGGAAACCCAGAGTTTTCCCTGAAGTTAGCCGCTAAGCGAAAATCCTGCTTCGTAGTATACCCCCCAGCTCAAGTAGGTTCCACATGAAACATAAAAACATAAACAGAACAACAAAAAGGACATTTTACAGCATCATTACAGGGATTACAATTTACAATAACTATCCACATGAGCAGGTACCAACAGCTTCCGATTGAGTAGCATCCAACCGAGCTTTAGAATATTAGAATATTCATGTTTTCCCATGACATGAATATTCTTTGTCCCATATAATCACATTCGTGCTTTGAAATACCAATTATGTTCAATAACCGTTAATAACCAACCCAGTCTCACGGCATTTCGTGTTATAGTCACGAAATGAATCTATTGATTCATGTTCACCATAATGATTTCCCCATTTTTTTCATGTCAGAACGATTTTAAAAGAAGTGTAAATAATAACAAATTAGAAGGAAAAACAGATAAAAAAAAATACAGATGTCAGTATTCTGAGGCTCTGATTCCCATTTCTTTTCCTCGCGGACGGCAAGAAAAGTCCGACATTATACGATAAAACAAACAAACAATAATCGTGGCTTGATATTGAGTAAGAAGATATTTTTATGAACCCCACAGCTTCCGGTCTTCCAAGACCCAACCGGACAAAAAGACGTGCTGCAGACACGAAACATACTACCAATAGAAATACATTGCTTTTCAAATTGTTCTGTGTGACACGATGAAAAAGAGAAAATCGTGTTGGTGAACACGAATCAATAGATTAAATTAATTTCGTGACTATAACACGAATTGCCGTGAGACTGGGTTGTAATAACTGTGCTGCCAAATCCTCAGAATGCTTCTTGGTTAATATTAAGCTATCTTTGGCTCTTTTCTTGCTCTAACAAATGCAAATGTTCCCTCTGTGGGACAAATAAAGGTATTATAATTCTGATTCTTCGAGCTAAATGATAACATGCCCACAAAGTCCATCCATCCATCTTCTCCCGCTTATCCGTGGTCGGGTCGCGGGGGTATCAGTTCCAGCAGAGAGCCCCAAATTTTCTTTTCCCTCATCAACCAGCTCTGACTGGGGGATCCCAAGGCGCTCCCAGGCCAGCGAAGAGATATAATCCCTCCACCTGGTCCTAGGTCTACCCCTTGGTCTCCTCCCAGCTGGACGTGCCTGGAACACCTCCCTAGGGAGGCGTCCAGGTGGCATCCTAACTAGGTGCCCGAACCACCTCAACTGGCTCCTTTCGACGCGAAGGAGGAGCGGCTCAACTCTGAGTCCGTCCCGGATGACTGAACTTCTCACCTTATCCCCTAAGGGAGACACCAGCCACCCTGCGGAGAAAACCCATCTCGGCCGCTTGTATCCGCGATCTCGTTCTTTCGGTCATGACCCATCCTTCATGACCATAGGTGAGGGTAGGAAGGGAAATGGCCCGGTAGACAGAGAGCTTTGCCTTCTGGCTCAGCTCCCTTTTCGTCACTACGGTGCGGTAAAGCGACTGCAGTACCGCTCCCGCTGCTCCGATTCTCCGGCCCATCTCACGCTCCATTGTTCCCTCACTCGGGAACAAGACCCCGAGATACTTGAACTCCTTCACTTGGGGTAAGGACTCATTCCCTACTTGGAGTGGACAGTCCATCGGTTTCCTGCTGAGAACCATGGCCTCAGATTTGGAGTTGCTGATCCTCATCCCAGCCGCTTCACACTCGGTTGCGAACCGATCCAGTGAGTGCTGAAGGTCGCAGACCGATGAAGCCATGCCCACAAAGTAAAACAGTTAAATGTGAAGCAGTTGTAAAGATTAGGCTACCATGTTCCCGATTTAAAAGTAGCTCGTTAGCATGCTCAGACTAAAACGTATAGCTGTTTGAGTGTAGCTAAAGCTCATGGGAATTAATTTAACATGTGTTAATCACAAATACAAATATTGAACAAGTTAACAGTATGACCTGATAGTAAGTAAATAGTGATAACATTTGACCTTGAACGGGACGTGTGTGTGTAGCTTTGCTAAAAACATTGAGTCATGCAGCTTTAACAACTTACACAAGTTTTTCCAAAGTGTAATCACATCTTGAAGTGAAACAGTTGAACTGACAGAGTTATGGGACCACATCCCATAAATGTGGTATTGATCAGTGTCTGACGTTGGACTCTACAGCTCCACCTGAGCCAACACTCTCCCCTTAACAAGCTGCGTTATGGGCTCTCACTGAATCAAAATGCCCTGGCCCAAAAGGTGAAGGACATGAAGCATTCGCGAATCACTTATTTTTACAGTTGGACAGAGAGAGACGAATCAATTTATAGAATGGCTCTCTGTTGGGGAGACATTTTTGAAGTGAACGATATTGCACGGGTTACAAAGCTCAAGCTCGCCAAGACATACATATTTTATGATGTATTTATTTCAACAAGGACCATGCATACAAATACATTCATCTCAGAAAAGGGAAGAAATGAATTATACCAGATCTGCAGTCCTTATAGGTAGATAACAATCAACACACGCTAACAAATCACACGGACAATTATAAAACATGATTTAAGTACAGGTCAATAAAATAATACACAGGACAGTTAAAATATAATATTACAATACAGTTAAAATTGAAAAAGTCAGATTACAGTCTAATTAATGTTGGCATGACTGGTTGCTTAATATCAATTGTTTTACACCATAAGAGAAGTACTGTCTCTTCTACATCAACATGTGTCCCCTCTTCTTCATGTCTCTTCTACATCAACATGTGTCCCCTCTTCTTCATGTCTCTTCTACATCAACATGTGTCCCCTCTTCTCCATGTCTCTTCTACATCAACATGTGTCCCCTCTTCTCCATGTCTCTTCTACATCAACATGTGTTCCCTCTTCTTCATGTCTCTTCTACATCAACATGTGTCCCCTCTTCTTCATGTCTCTTCTACATCAACATGTGTCCCCTCTTCTTCATGTCTCTTCTAAATCAACATGTGTCTCCTCTTCTTCATGTCTCTTCTACATCAACATGTGTCCCCTCTTCTCCATGTCTCTTCTACATCAACATGTGTCCCCTCTTCTTCATGTCTCTTCTACATCAACATGTGTCCCCTCTTCTCCATGTCTCTTCTACATCAACATGTGTCCCCTCTTCTCCATGTCTCTTCTACATCAACATGTGTCCCCTCTTCTTCATGTCTCTTCTACATCAACATGTGTCCCCTCTTCTTCATGTCTCTTCTACATCAACATGTGTCCCCTCTTCTTCATGTCTCTTCTACATCAACATGTGTCCCCTCTTCTTCATGTCTCTTCTACATCAACATGTGTCCCCTCTTCTTCATGTCTCTTCTACATCAACATGTGTCCCCTCTTCTTCATGTCTCTTCTACATCAACATGTGTCCCCTCTGTGGAAAGAGACTCTGAAAGTTTCAGGAACAAAGATTCTCTCTCTTTTTGATCAATTTCTATAAAAACCTGTCTGAAAATGAGCTGATCAGATTTTGGCCACTTTATGATGTCATAACGATGTTTTGTTTTGTGTGACCATTAGCCAATCAGCAACCAAGGTAACCCCCCCCCCCTCTTATCACCTGAATCTCCTCCTAGAGCACCATTGAGTTCTTTGTAACCAAATGTCTCTCAGAGGGGCGTGGGGAGGGGCTCCTTATTTTCATCTAAAGTAACAGACAGAGAATCAGCACTTTGGAAACAGGGCTGACACAGAGGGGATTATGGGTAATGCTGCAATGATCTGTTTGGTGTTTCAGCCAATCAGAGACAGGTTCTGTATATATCTGAGACCTGTGATATATTGATGAAAAACAGTATAATAGGAGACCTTTAAGTTCAACTGGAAGAATGTTTGACTCGATCATGTGTTTCGACTACATATAGTAATAAGTGATAAATAGGGTGTTCCATATAAACTCAGTCGAGCAGGACGGTAATACCTCCCCCCCCCCCCGTCCTCTTGTTCTTCTCTTGACAGCAGCAGGCCGGTGTTCTGCTGACAGAGCCCGTTTTGGACTCCCATAGATACGATGTTAATGAGAGACAGACTGCTCGCCTCTCCTCTTTTATCCCCTGCCCCATCTTTCTCTCGCTCCTCATGCGTCCCTCAGGGTGAACGTGGACTGAGGCAGGGAGGAAGAGGTGTGATGGACCGTCTCTTCGGCTATTATACGAGGTGGTCTGCATCCTCAGTGCTGACATTATGCTGGACTGCACACACAGAAAATAGATCACGTACACACACTTAGATGCACTCGAATATACACAAAATGTGCTGCCTCCAAGTGCTTGTTGTGAACTCCTACGTCTACATTTGGAGGCTGTTAATGTAGCTTTATTGTCTTGCACTAAGTGCTTTCCGAAACAGTTACAAATAGATCCTGGAACCGTTTGCTTGGTGGCTTTTTTCTTTTTAGAAACCAAACAGCACAAAGCCACTTAGTTTACTGAAATGAAATACAAGGATACAATTAATTGAGGAGAGGCTATAATTTGTACTCTATTGTGCTTTAATAATAGGCTAAATAAGGATGCTAATAATGCCGTACATTGAGAAGACAGCAGTATACTCATGCAATAAGATCCTCAAAGACCTCCATTCTATTCACATGTGTCGTCAGATTGTTATTGACTTATTACCCTAAATCTATCAACTTGTTGTAATAAGTATTATTCTCTGAATGTAAAATATATTGCTCATGGTAAAAAGAAAATACAGAATTACCGCAAATCCGAAGTTCCTCTTGTCTTCAGATTTTTAGCATGTATTAACTAATTGTTTTGGTTTTATGGCTCGCAAATTAGCTGCTTTGTTTCACACTTTTCTGCCCAAGTTAGCAGCAAATTGCTCGATCATTTAACCACTAAATAACAACATATTGTCATCCTCATTAATACATTACACAAATGCCTTTAAGTCCAAATTAACAAACTAGCTTCAGTTGCCAAGAGGAAAACACTTTTTGGATGGTTTCCCTTTCTCTGTGCTAAAGTACGGTATGAATACATCTTGTCCTGCATGTGTGAATTAACCATTTGTTCAGTAGACATACAGTAGAGATCGATGGGTCATGAGTAATACATGTAACATGATATCCACACCATACAGTGTGTGTACAGCTTCCCAAAGGAACTGCACTGCCTTACGTATATGTATGTGTTGAAAGATAAAGAGACAATTAGGAACACTTCAGTCTTTGTTTTTGATCTATAATCACCTCAGTAAGACATATCCTTCATTATGTTACTTTTTAGGTTTTTCTCCCAGTGACAGACTCTAATTGTTCTGAGAGAAACACCCACAAATATAATAAAAAAACCTCACACTTGCAGACTTGTGTCTTTGGCTTCAAAGGGAAGTTAGTCCCCCCCCCCCCCCCTGAATTACAGCCGCTCCATCACCACTTCCAGATCCTTTCCAAAAGCCGTTCCACACCAGAGTGGGAAATTCCAACGACAGCCATCACAGCAGGGAAGGGGCGTTGGGCCTTTTGCAGTAGGAAGATGTGTGTGTGTGTGTGTGTGTAATGAAATATCAAATCAAGCTTCAGCAGAAACCATTTCCATAGCTCCCGACCATAATCCTTGAAAAGCGTACATAAAAAAATGACATACAAATAGCCCAAAGAAAACGACGTAGCTCTTGAACGTATCTTGCAACGAGCAGATAAGTGCGTGGGCGAGCTGAAGAGAAGAAACTGAAAGGAATTGTTCAAAAAACTAAACAATAGCAGTTATTTTGGGGTCCTTCTTTTCTCGCCAGCTCCTTTTTAGCAGAGCTTTTTCGCCCAAAGTGTTTTATAGCTCAGCGGCTGCCAACAGTTCTTGGCCCGCTTTACAATGAAAGTGAACAGAACCGGGCTCTCCAGGCGTCCTGGGAGCAGAACAACACATCAGGTCCAATTAAGATCAGGAGGTGGAACTTATTGTAACCTGCGACACACTCACACCCCCGGTACCACAGACAACAGAAAGAGGGTCTTTGTGTAGCTCTTGGCCCTGCATGCTAATGGAGAGTGAACCTCGTCAAATAGAAAAACCCTGGTCCAGTGTGTTTGGACGCCCTGAGGGGGGTCATAAAACGTGATTGGTGGGAAAAGGTAGAGGGGGAGGGAATCACTATCTATGTTTGTGGATGTCAATGTTCCCCAGTTGGAAGATTCAACAACGCTTGACCTCGGAGTATACAAGGCTGTAAACCCAGACCAATCAAGCCAATTCCCCGCCTACAAGACTCATGGGAAATGGAGTTGGAACAGTAATAAAAAAAAAGAACATTAATAAAAAAAAACTGCCCCCTGTCCTTTTCTTTCAGCTACTGCAATGGTCGTCTTTGAACTCTGTAGTTTCCAACGGTAATTTGATAACTTAAAGGGTAATTGGACGGTTAAAAACTGTTCCTCGACGGTGTCTTTCTATCAGCTTGCCCATCTCTGTCACTTTAGTGGAGGTGCCATGGGAATTGTAGTCTTTTAAAGTGTGTTGACTACAGACGTCACAATTAGGTGGCCTTTCTTATAAAAACAAAAATACTGGCTCTAACAGTAATCTATCTTTCAATGTTTCTCTGTACATTCTCCTCTGTCTTGTGTTCTTTTAGGCACACAGAAAAAGTCTGGCTTGTGTCTTGGCACGGCAATAACTGGTACACTTAAATCTGGATGCACCTGCATCAACAAAATATGTACATTCATTTAGCTAAATATTTGTTGGAGGAACAATTATACCGAAATGATTATGCCCTCTGGATGACCCTGATGAAGGCCACAAGCCAAAGCCCATTGGTCTTATAATAAAGTCGTTCTCTATCCTTTAAGTGCTGCTGGACTTTTTCCCTTCTCCATTCCCTTTGGAAGAGGGTGAACGTGTGCCAGATAAACCACTTTGCTTCCACGTGATTACGACCACGCTCGGTTAAACGAGATGCTATTTCACATTTTCTTTTCTCGTTGTCAACAAATCCCATGCAGAGACCCTGAGCCAGCGTTGCAGTAGTGTGTCTCTCTTTACGCTCTGAGTTATCTACCCTGTCAGTGCTACTCAACCTCAAGCCCATTTGTTGCATGTCTGTTTTTTTTTCCATTTCTGTTTCTCTTCACTGTCAAATAAAGGCAAAAATAGCCCCGCAAACAACTATAAAAATACTTGATTTGTACCCGTTTTTTACAGCTGAAAACGGCAGTATTTAGCAAGCTTTACTCAATCAGGAGTTCATGTTTATTTGTTTGCGAATCTTTTCACGAGGGATTAAGATAAGATAAGACAGTACTTTAATGATGGTAAATGTTTGTGCCTGAAGTAAACAAAAGGGTGTATGTTAATGGTACAAAAAAAAGGGAAATTACAACAGTATTGCACTTTTTGGACAACAATGGAGTCCTACGTTAGAGGAATAAAATACATAAGGCTTTGACTACACAGGTGATAGATATTAGTCGAATTGATTGTTGGTTTCTGTCTTTCAATAGGATTCGTTGACCATTGAAAATACAGGATATTTCCAGCTTCATCCCAAGAGGTCTGGGGAAATACTGGGTTTTTGTTTTTATTTTAACATTGAACATGGCAACCCATCCCAACATGTGTGGTTTTCCCTTCTCCAGATCAAAGCAATATGGCAGACTTCTACCAACCTTAACCAAGTGCTTCTAGTCGTCTACAAACTGACCATGAATGTTAATCATGCTGTCGTTGGCAGGAGCAGATATTAGGGAAAACAAATGTAAAAGTTTTTTCTCCGAGTGAGATAATATTTTCCAGATATGTTTGATATGTTCTTTCTTACACAATGGATCTTTCTTCAGTAAAGTGGTTGTTTATGAACATAACTCTTTGCAGGCAGAGTTTCCCTGCAACTATGTATGCATGTAATGTTTTATTAATGAGATTGCTGCACTTTTCTCCCATCGAGTGCACCCTGCCTGAACTAAAAGAGTGATGTCTTTGTCACGGGGGGGATAGGTGGAGCAAACGGAAAGAGAACAGAGAACATATGACAATGCTCACATGAAAGGTAGGCCTTTCAAACTCGGGGGGGGGGGGGGAGACATGAAAGCCTCCCTCTTCCTCTCCCCTCCTCTCTCTCTGCTTCCTTTTGTTCCGTTCTGCTCCTCTCCTCCGATCTTTCCTCTCTTACTCGTAATTGTACATTCAGACTCAAACTGTGAATGCTAACAAGGCTTTTAGCCACTCTGAATGAATGTTTCCAGTGCATTTTGCTAATGTGCTACCTTTCAAATGTCACCTTTTATGTTGTTGCCGTGAATATGTTTTAGCTACTGTGCATATATTTCTGGGTTGTTCAGCTCAAATTGCCTGGGCTGGATTGCAGAGTTCATTTGATGATCTTAGTTATAAGCCCTCTTTCCACGCTGATACTACAGAGTTTATCTTATTTAGTTTCTGGGCTCCATTTGGACTCTTATAAGCTGTGAATAAAGTGACAATCTGTTTGTAGATCCAAGGTTATAAAGCAACATGAAGTGAAATAATAACAACTGACTCTAAAATGCAAAAAGTCCTTTATGAAACGTTTTCTTCATGAATTTCGCAAGGGTCAGTTCAGCTTGTGAAGCTCTAAGTTGTGTATTGTATTAGTTATGTATTGGTTATATGTGTAAGGTGTGATATATGTGAGTATTTTAGTTTGTATGTCAAATAGGTGGAACAATACAAGCACCTTTTGATACAATGCAGTCCAATGGCCCTAACGGAGAGTCTCAAAACAACACACAACACAAACGACTATATTATCTTAAAGAGACCCTATTATGCTTCTTGGGTTTTCCCTTTCCTGTAGTGTGTAATATAGGTTTTAGTGCATGTGAATGGTCTGCAAAGGCTAAAATCCCTGTGTTCCCTCCAGAGTGAGTTTCATTCCGGCGGAATAAACATTTTGACTAGACTCCAATAACTATTTGTTTATTATCAAATGAATACATTTGGTTGAATGTACATGGATGGACTACAGACGGTGTTTTACTTATTACTGTTTGTTTAGATTGCATACAAGTTTAGAAAACATCATATTTTGGAGGCAGGGGCTTTATTAACATAATCTTTCAAAGCTGAATTTGTCTTTTCTAATGATATAAAACAGGAAGAAATATCCACACTGTGTCAGATATTGGGGTAAGGAAGCCAGACCCAATCGCAGTAAGAAAACAACAGGGTCTCTTTTAGGGCTGAACGATTCATCGATTTTGAATCGAAATTGCGATTTCAAATGATGCGATTATCAAATCGCAAAGCCTGCGATTTTTTGTTTTGTTCTTGTGTGTCAGTCATCCACACCAATCAGAAGTGCTGTGCTCCACATGTACCAGCCATTGTTAACCAATCAGAAGTGGCCCATGATAGAAGGTGATAGACAGATTGATCCAATCACCTGCCAAGTGCTTTTGAAAGTGCCTGCCCTTTCCAAATGGCTTCCAATGGAGCTTTAGATGCTTTGGTGAAACCATCTGAGTCAGGTTAGTGATGCTCCATCACATGTTTCTATTACAGGGTGAGTCTTAAACTGAAGCTTGACTTTAAAGCAACCCAGCGGAAGTTTCATGTAAGTTTAGTTCTTTCACTCGTAGCTCAGGCTGCGGGGGTGCTAGAGACGGGAGTACGTTGATGCGACCTTCCGAGCCGGGGATATGTCCGCACTTTACAATAAACTTCCGTTGGGTCGCTTAAAAACAAATATCGCAAATCGAATCGCAATATCAGAAAAATCACAATGAGATTATTTCCCAAAATCGTGCAGCCCTCGTCTCTTTTAACAAAAAGTTAGCTTTAATCCACAAAAAGCTGATGGTAAGGAACAAACTAAGAAAAACTAAACATGCACAACCCAGGGAACAGGAACACAACTAGAGGAGGGGACACTCAGACAGGAAGCAAATACACAAGGAAAAAAATGTATTTCAAAATAAAAAAGATAATACATTTGTGACGGCCCCTAGGCCTTAGACTCAGGTCCCTGGTTAGCCACTCCCCCAATCAGGAGAGATTGCTGACACCTGATTTGGGTTGACTGCTCAGCTACAAGTATGGGTGCCTGAGCAGTCAGTCTCTCCCTCCTCTTGGGTTGCTTGGCTCTACTGGACCTTGGTTTGTTTGTGCTTTCTTTATATACTGATGCATGTTCACACACACACACACTACACACATTACTGATTAACTGACTTCACAGTTAACTTAGTTTCTTTAAATAAATGCACTTCAATTGGATGAATCATGTGTGGTCTCCTTCTTTTGTCCGTCCTTGAGCCAGGGCGTGACACATTGAACAGCGAGTCATCTATCACCCTTTAGCATCCATTCAATTTCCAAACACTACACAAAAGAGAGTCAAGCCCTCCATACAGTAGTTCTCAAACCAATAGGAGAGGTCACTGAGTCGTACACTTCTTATACCACAAAGCAGGTGAGTCACATTCAATACTCGGAAACATACTGTAAAGAGAGCTGAAGCTGTCTCGCTCCGGGGCTGACAAGACACGATGTAAATATCTCAAAGTGTGTAAAGGTAGAGCTGAAGCCAGAAGTTACACCTGTGTGTCACCTGTTGAAGAAGAAATGACGCCTTCAGGGCTTCACGTGATGAGTTCAAGGGTCACAAATAACTAATGAGGGAGTAGAAGGTCGTAGGTGAGAAACAGCCCCTGAGGAAAGTGTTGTTTCTGTTACTCTGTGATGGTGTGGGAATGTGCACCATCACAGGTTTGTATTTAATAATACATTCAAACTAGACAGCGAGGAAATGAGACGGAGACAGACACTGTTTCTCTCATTTGTTTACAGTGAGAGAAAAATGCGTTGCAAAGATAAAGGGAACATAAAAAATAGCTGTTTTAATCTTTTGATCCCTTCAGTTCCCATCAGGTCTCGTATCAAACAAATTACCCAGAACACACCTCTGCACACATCAGTCTCATTACCCATCTCCCCCTTCTTCTTCTTCGGTAAATAGCACCGTCTGTGGGGAGACGGAGAATCAACAACATAATGAGACTGCTGATGATGAGCTCAGTGTGTGTGTGTGTGTGTGTGTGTGTGTGTGTGTGTGTGTGTGTGTGTGTGTGTGTGTGTGTGTGTGTGTGTGTGTGTGTGTGTGTGTGTGTGTGTGTGTGTGTGTGTGTGTGTGTGTGTGTGTGTGTGTGTGTGTGTGTGTGTGTGTGTGTGTGTGTGTGTGTGTGTGTGTGTGTGTGTGTGTGTGTGTGTGTGTGTGTGTGTGTGTGTGTGTGTGTGTGTGTGTGTGTGTGGTTTTACTTTGCTTGGTATTAAGTTGCTCATATCAGGCTTTGAATTAGTTCTGACTCATGAGAGCTTGTACAGACTTAAGTTCTGCAAATAAAACATTAATTTATTCTTAACTTGTTTATCAGTTGCAATTGGAGCCAAGGGGAAGAGTTGCATTCACTATCTGGACGGATTGAGATTGTCTACTTAATGGAAACAATGTTCCCTGCAGTCTAAGCCTGGACATGACGTTTCTTGTATTATGTTGTTTATTCGTCTGAAGTGAAAACACGGTGACCGTGAAGAAAATGACGCAAATGTTCACATTTTCCCACAAAGGGAGAAAGATTAGATGCATCTGGGTTGAAGTAAGTCAAAAGCTGTTTACCAATTCCCAGAAATACATTTTTACAGAGCAACTTGGTGGAAAAATGGTTACAGAGTACTGTCCAACGTTCAATTGTGGCCTTGGGACCTTTGTTGCATTTCTTGCCTCTTCGCTCCTACCATTTGAAAGAATGTTGGGATCAATAAAGTATCCATCCATCTCTCTCTCTATCTCTCTCTATCTCTCTCTCTCTCTATCTATCCATCCATCCATCCATCTATCTATCTATCTATCTATCTATCTATCTATCTCTATCTGTCTATCAATCAATCTATCCATCTATCTATCTATCTATCTATCTATCTATCTATCTCTATATCTATCTATCTCTCTCTCTCTATCCATCCATCTATCTATCTCTATCTGTCTATCAATCAATCTATCTATCTATCTATCTATCTCTATATCTATCTATCTCTCTCTATCTGTCTATCAATCAATCTATCCATCTATCTATCTTTCTATCTATCTATCTATCTATCTATCTATCTATCTATCTATCTATCTCTCTCTCTCTATCTATCTATCTATCTATCTATCTATCTATCTATCTCTATCTGTCTATCAATCAATCTATCCATCTATCTATCTATCTATCTATCCATCTATCTATCTATCTATCTATCTATCTATCTATCTATCTATCCATCTATCTATCTATCTATCTGTCTATCTGTCTATCTATTACTTTATTTCACCAGTGTTTTAATTATTTGTCTACATTTAAAGACCTCCAAAACAACAACAAATGGAAATAATGCAAACATAAATAATCAAAGACAAAGGACATTGACTGACATGACGTCACATTGGGGAAGTGCAGTCAGTTAATACAAATACATTCAATTCAATTCAAGGCTTTATTGTCATCTGTACATTAGCCACAGTGTAGATATTTCAATGAGAAACTCTCAGGCTCCTCCAACAGTGCAACATGTAGGACAGAGAACAAATAAAACAGATACAATTATGCAATAAGTAAATACAATTGAAATAGTGCAAGAAGAGTCTATATACAAGTACATGGAATATGATATATTAGATAAATAATTAGCCAGATGCAAACATGTTCTTTCAATACATACTTAAAACGACAATAATTAACACTGTCCTGGTATATGCCAGACACAGAAATCATAAATAAATACCGAAAACATGTCTCCTTTCCTGTTTGGTCCTTCCTCCTCCATCCTATCTAAACATCCATCTTTTTAAAGTTTCAAGTCACAACCCCTCACAATCTGAACCATTCTCCATTGTGCTCCGATACAAGCCAGTCTTTGTCCGTGTGACACTGTGACAAGGGGACCTGGATGTCAACACCAACATGGCGGCGGCGGATCATTATGTCTGGCCACAGGGACGGTCAAAGGGGAAAGGTCAGAGGTCAGGGAACAGTCGCCATTTAAGGAGCCTCCTCTGTCAACACGTCTGTATTTAGCAGGAAGAGACAAAGCGTTTCCCTTCAGTGCTCCCATCATTCTGCCCTGCCATGTGCTGAATGTCGTGCATGCTAATTATATGGAGGGGAATTAATGGAAATGGAATGATGATGATGGAAAGGGAATACAGTACGTACTCCTGTAGGCACTGTTCCCTCTTATCCTTCATGTATATTTCACAGAAAGACAAACGTATATAATGAGTACAGTTTGCGACAAAACTAACTTCAGTCGAGGTTCACCTATTGGCTATTTGTTCTGGAGCATTTGACCGTATTACAACTGTCTTCAAAGAAATCTAAATGTTGTATTTTTCAATTCATTTAACCTGTTAAGCCTGTGTTTCAGGTCTCAGGCGCGAAAATGACATTCCCAGAACAAATGACAATATCTTCCCTTCTAAAAGGGGTACATTAATAAAATGTGAAAACCACCCTTGAATGATGGGATGGTAGACTACAAGCTTTAAGAATCCAAACTATAACATATAATAAGTACCAGAGGTGGGACCAAGTCATTGTTTTGCAAGTCCAAGTCAAGTCTCAAGTCAGGATGGGCAAGTTCAAGTCAAGTCCAAGTCCTAAACTTTGACAAAGCGAGTCTTAAACAAGTCACTATGTGCTTTTCACCAAATGTAATGACATCGATCAACAGAATAATACTTAATAACGAAACCACTCTTTATTAGTCACATTAATAATTTAATAATCCATTTTCTCTCTGCTGGTAAAGTAACGTGTTGTTTTCTATTGTAAGAGGGATCAGTAAGGTTAGGCTACCGTGACGGTTTGATTCAGAAGGAGTTTAATGGATAAGATCCCTGATGTTGAGGTGACCACAATGTTTATTTCCACTGTGTACAACATGTTGTAAGGGACCCACAATCTATCTCTATGCAAGGGATAATGTGCAGCCAGGCGTCTCTATGGGGAAGAGAACACCTGCATCTAGATCCCTCTGCAGGTGGTACTTTAACTATGTTTTGATGATAATACTTTTCTACTTTTACTTGTACAATTTTGAATGCAGGACTTTTTATTCTAACCGAGTATTCCTACACTCTGGTACTTTTACTCAAATACAAGATCTGAACATCTCCCACCTTTGACAGTAAATCCTGAGTGGTTACCTAAAAAAAACCTGCTCTGAAGGTTATTTTCATTTTACAAATCCTGCACTCAGCTTTGCTTTCTCCAATATCACTGAAATACAGCCAGATGCTGCTTCTTTTTTCGTTTTTCGCTAATTTCTTGACTTTTCCCGACGCGCTTGCATTTAAATCCAGCTCCCCGTCGCTCTGTGCAGCTGGCCTGTACCACTACACCTGCTGTGCCCCCCACCCTTCTTTCACATATGATCCTAGTGTGTCCTCGCATATGATTGGCCGCATGGTGGCCCAGCTAAATAAAGACCCGCCCCTGCCTGCAAGGATTCTCAGCAAGAGTTGCAGCGGCTGAAGATTCTGCCCCCCCCCGACGGGAGTCTTCTCTTCTAGCGGCATCTCGCGATCGGCGTGTTGGAGACCTCTGAATTAAATGATCAAGTCATCTCAAGTCCAAGGCAAGTCCCGAGTCATTGGTGTTCAAGTCCAAGTCGAGTCGCAAGTGTTTTGTGATTTTGTCAAGTCGACTCTCAAGTCATCAAATTGGTGACTGATTTTCAGGCAAGTTTCCATTATTCTGAACACTTTTAGGTCCAAGTTTTTACAAAACTAATTCCAATCAAGGTGTAACAAGATAATACATTGAACAGCAGCGAGTCATCTATCACCCTTTTTATTCATGTACTTTTTATTAATGTATTTTTTCTTTTAATGTTTCTTTTATTATCTTTTCTTTTTAACCTTCCCCCCGGTGTCATTTGCTCGGAAGCTTTTCACAATATAGGAACCGCTTTTGTAGAAATCTAAATGTTAGAATTTTCCATTCATTTCGAGATTTCTCGTTAAAGGTTAGGGTTAGCAGTATTTGAAAATATAATCTCCATTCAAGGTCCACTTACCAGAGGTGTGGACTCGAGTCACATGACTTGGACTTGAGTCAGACTCGAGTCACCAATTTGATGACTTGAGACTCGACTTGACAAAATCACAAAACACTTGCGACTCGACTTGGACTTGAACACCAATGACTCTGGACTTGACTTGGACTTGAGCCTTCTGACTTGAGGTGACTTGATACTTTAATTCAGAGGTCTCCAACACGCCGATCGCGAGATGCCGCTAGAAGAGCAGACTCCCGTCGGGGAAAGCAGCATCTCCAGCCGCTCCTACTCTTGCTGAGAATCCTTGCAGGCAGGGGCGGGTCTTTATTTAGCTGGGCCACCATGCGGCCAATCATATGCGAGGACACACTAGGATCATACCATTATGTGAAAGAAGGGTGGGGGGCACAGCAGGTGTAGTGGTACAGGCCAGCTGCACAGAGCGACGGGGAGACGGATTTAAATGCAAGCGCGTCGGAAAAAGTCAAGAAATTAGCGCAAACCGAAAAAATAAGCAGCGTCTGGCTGCTTTTTTTTTTCTTCTACATTTTTGGTAACCACTCAGGATTTACTGTCAGAGGTGGGAGAAGTTCAGATCTTGTACTTGAGTAAAAGTACCAGAGTGTAGGAATACTCGGTTACAATAAAAAGTCCTGCATTCAAAATGTTACAAGTAAAAGTACAAAAGTATTATCATAAAAATATAGTTAAAGTACCACCTGCAGAGGGATCTAGATTCACGTGTTCTCTTCCCCATAGAGACCGCCTGGCTGCACATTATCCCTGCATAAAGATAGATTGTGGGTCCCTTACAACATGTTGTACACAGTGGAAATAAACATTCTGGTCACCTCAACATCAGGGATCTTATCCATTAAACTCCTTCTGAATCAAAACGTCACGGTAGCCTTACCTTACTGATCCCTCTTCAAATAGAAAACACACGTTACTTTACCAGCAGAGAGAAAATGGATTATTAAATTATTAATGTGACTAATAAAGAGCGGTTTGATTATTAAGTATTATTCTGTTGATCGATGTCATTACATTTGGTGAAAAGCACATAGTGACTTGTTTAAGACTCGTTTTGTCAAAGTTTAGGACTTGGACTTGACTCGGACTTGAGCGCAAAGACTTGAGACTTGACTCGGACTTGCAAAACAATGACTTGGTCCCACCTCTGCCAATTACCCACCCTATTCTATAAGTTATTGACCATAAGGGTTAGGGTTAGACCATAAACAATATTTTCTTCTGTTTTCAGGGAAGTTTCCTTATGTTTATAAACCTTTTCAAGGTTCAAGTTGGCTCAACAGTTGAGTTTAACCATGGATTAACAAGTGGGCAACACAGCCAATGGCCTTGGGGCCCAACAACTCTAGGGGAAGGAAAAGTCTTTGGATCCAAATGATCAAAGTCCCAGAACCAAATAATACGGATTTAGGGTTGTATATTTATCCCAAACACGTTCCTAATCTAGCTTTGAACTGACCCCCAAAAAGGCACAGCCACACACTGTAAGATGTACCACAGCATTATTTTGTTATTTCAATCAAAATGAAGAGGATCCTGTATTTCTGACAATGAACTCAAGACTTCTTTTTAGTACCGCTTTAGGAATATTGTGTCTCATGTACCTATCAAAGCATTGAGCGCCTTTAAGTGATTTCATAAATCAGGCTCCCAGAGTACATGATTGAAATGTGTCTGACATGACTCTCTCCAGACTGAAGGCGAATGATAGTGGAGTGAGGACAGAGGCTGAGGGAGGCAGACAGAGAGAGGAGGGGGGGAGAGAAAGTGATAACCTTGTCTCTCGTTCATTGCTGTCTGCACAGTGATTTAATTTGGTCGCGCCGTCACACCTGAGCTAAAGCTCATCCATCACAGGTGCTGCAGGATCCCTCCATCGCTCCTTTTCTTCTTCCCTCCATCCATCCTGACATTCCTATATTTATCCGTCCTTCTCTACCGTTCGCCTCCTTCAAGGCTCTCACTGTCCCACTCTGTCTTAAATCTGCTTATCTCTCTCTTTCTGATTCTGTTCGGCCCCTGTCTCTCCATCTCTTTCTGCTGCTGGTGCAGTTAAAGAGGCCCTGTTCTGCTTTTTGGGGTTTCCCCTTCCGTCTAGAGCAGGGGTGCCCAACCTTTTTTGAACCGAGAGCTACTTTTAAAGTTGCCAGTCTGCCGAGATCTACCAGTCCAAATAGAGAGCCGTAGTTACTGACAGCCTCCTACCAGGTAAATACACACTTCTACTTGTATAAAACTGACCTTTGTACGATTAATACTTCATAAAATACTGCAGATCCTTTATCTTACCTCTTTCTAATCTACACACAAGTATTTAACTGAAGTTACACAACAGTGTTGTTGAAACAGAGTTGGAGTTTATTCACACGTCACTACAGTGGGTCATGTTTGAAGAAACATTGAACAGTGCTGCCACATATGACACAGGGAAAAAAGAAAATACTCTGAACCCTTTCTTTGCCATTATATAAAAATAGTGTTGCAACAAAAGTATAAATTAGGCTTACTAATAAGACGACTCAGATCTGAAGCTACACAGGAATCTGCTGCCAACGTGCAATAAAAAAGACAAAATTAATAGAATCAAACCCTTTTTTTGTTGCATTTTAGGAGAGTATAAAAAGAAATGCCTTTAAAATAGGATGCAAGCAACACTAGTTTCTTAACCTGAATTGATAATAGACTATAATCAATTTAAACAGAACAGATCTTAATGTTTGAATTCTTATACCATTTTGTACAATAATTATAATGAATAAGTTCAAACAAACTAAAACTCACAGCTGATTAATAACGGTATCTAACTTGAGTTTTTATTATATCAAAAACCTGTTGAAATGCTACTGTTATTTTTACTGTCCCCAAAAACGCGTTGGCAGCCTCCAGGAATGCTTCTTTCACAACTTCGCCGTCTTTGAAAGACTTCATGTGTTTCTCTGGAACGTGACTGACACGATAAGATGCTCTGGAGCAGCCTTGCTCTTGTTGTTGGGCCTGGTGAAAATGGACTGCTGTGCATTTAGCTGTCCTTTCAGGCCCCTCCCCTTTTGGGAGCGTAGGGCAGAATTAGGAGGGAATTCCGTCTCGTAGCGTTTGTGCACTGTTTTGAAATGCCGCTCCTAAATGACCCTTCTTCGATAAAGCCACGCTCGCATTGCAGATGAGAGACAGATGAGAGACAGATGAGAGACAGATGAGAGACAGATGGACTTTGAATTGGAATAGATACAAGAATAATCATCCTCCCACTCGGAGTGAAAATTATATATTTTGGGCTTTTGTGCTTCTGCCATAATTGCGGTCTTGTGTGTGCGGACTGTCACTCCTGTTGACACGGACAACGTCAGCGAACTAGTGCACTGCCCACCAGCCACAATCACAAAGCTTTGATGCGTTCAAGTGCATTATTCTGGCACAGGAAGATTATGATAGGACATTAACGATAAAACTGAATATTGTTGTGCTATTTTTAGACACATCTCGCGATCGACCGGTCGACTGGTTGGGCACCCCTGTGTTGTGTTTTTGTGCAAATGGTCTGCGAAGGCTAACTAGGGTGGTTTTGGCGCAGTGGTTAGAGCGTTGTTCATCAGATCAAGGGGCGTTGGTGAACCCCAGTTTGAAACCCCCCTCGGCCGCCACTGTGTCAGGCCGTTGTGTCCTTGGACAAGACACTCTATACCACATTTGCTCCTGTGGGTAATGTCCACAGTAATGACTCTTACATGTCTAATATGTGTAATATCTTATGTAATTGTAAAGCGCTTTTAGCACCTGTAAAAGCGCTCTAATTAAAAAATGTAATCCATTATTATTATTAACATCCCTGTCTTCCCTCCAGAGGCAGTTTCTCTCCCCCCCCCCCCCTGCCTGAAACTACTCCATTTGACTCCTTTGTTCACTTCTGTAACATAATGACGTCACTATGTAACACTTGCTAGCGCTTGATTGTACGTGATAGGCTAAGGGACGGGACATCTCTGAGCAGTTAACCAACCACAACAGAGCCGGCCAGCTCACCAATCAGAGCAGACTGGGCTCTGGTTTCAGACAGAGGGTGAAAAGAGGTGCTGCAGCACAGGCAGTATGATAAAAATAAAGAGCTTTTTGAACATTAAAGCATGGAGACATGTAGAGACACTACATACTGATATACACCTGAACATCAGCAGGAGAGGACTCTTTAAAGTAGAGACACTACATACTGATATACACCTGAACATCAGCAGGAGAGGACTCTTTAAAGTAGAGACACTACATACTGATATACACCTGAACATCAGCAGGAGAGGACTCTTTAAAGTAGAGACACTACATACTGATATACACCTGAACATCAGCAGGAGAGGACTCTTTAAAGTAGAGACACTACATACTGATATACACCTGAACATCAGCAGGAGAGGACTCTTTAAAGTAGAGACACTACATACTGATATACACCTGAACATCAGCAGGAGAGGACTCTTTAAAGTAGAGACACTACATACTGATATACACCTGAACATCAGCAGGAGAGGACTCTTTAAAGTAGAGACACTACATACTGATATACACCTGAACATCAGCAGGAGAGGACTCTTTAAAGTAGAGACACTACATACTGATATACACCTGAACATCAGCAGGAGAGGACTCTTTAAAGTAGAGACACTACATACTGATATACACCTGAACATCAGCAGGAGAGGACTCTTTAAAGTAGAGACACTACATACTGATATACACCTGAACATCAGCAGGAGAGGACTCTTTAAAGTAGAGACACTACATACTGATATACACCTGAACATCAGCAGGAGAGGACTCTTTAAAGTAGAGACACTACATACTGATATACACCTGAACATCAGCAGGAGAGGACTCTTTAAAGTAGAGACACTACATACTGATATACACCTGAACATCAGCAGGAGAGGACTCTTTAAAGTAGAGACACTACATACTGATATACACCTGAACATCAGCAGGAGAGGACTCTTTAAAGTAGAGACACTACATACTGATATACACCTGAACATCAGCAGGAGAGGACTCTTTAAAGTAGAGACACTACATACTGATATACACCTGAACATCAGCAGGAGAGGACTCTTTAAAGTAGAGACACTACATACTGATATACACCTGAACATCAGCAGGAGAGGACTCTTTCAAGTAGAGACACTACATACTGATATACACCTGAACATCAGCAGGAGAGGACTCTTTAAAGTAGAGACACTAAATCCAAATATGAACCTGAACAATTAGCATAATAGGACCCCTGGTGAACTAGAAATGTTATGCATAATATGCACGTGTTGGTACTAAACCCTAATTACACAAGATCAGTGCTAATTTGTAAGAGACAAAGTCAACCTTTTAAACTTCCCAAAAAAACGACATTTTCCGGCACGAAAATAGGAAGGAAGCTATGATGTAATGCTTCCTATCGCTTCACTTGATTCGCAACCTTGGCAAAGCATGGCGTTGATGAGCACATGTACATACACAGTAGATATTATATTCTTTCTCTGTCGCGGCTCCCGCACTGTGGAATGATCTGCCCCTGCACACCAGACAGGCCTCCACACTGTCTGCTTTTAAACCACCTATCCTCCTATATTTTAGATTGTTGCTTTTATTGCTTTTAAATTGTCTATTGTTTTTACTTGTTATGGTGTGTGAGCTGTGCTGTCTGATTTGTATGTTTTTGTTTGTTTATTTGACTGTACAGCACTTTGGTCTGGAGGTTTTAAAGTGCTTTATAAATAAATCTGTATTGTATTGTATTGTGTATAAGTATAGGCCAAGATAAATACAAAGAACCAAAGACTTCCTCTCCCTCAGAGCGTAGCCCCTCTGTGTCCTCGTGCTGTTTCTCAGCAGGTCTCCATGTTCTGTTCACACAGGTTCAGCTCCACGTCTCTTTGGTACAGTTCGCTGAGTTCCCAGCATGCCTCCTGGCTCAGCCTGGGCCAAACTAATCAACGCATCTAGCGGGGGACAGGGGGACAGAGGTACCCCCCCTACCCCCCCATCCTTCCACAGGAACCATGCACACCTGAGCTCAGCCAACTGGGCACACACTCAAGTGCACTCAAACAGATACACGGCTGTGCAATAAACACGCATGTGCAATATACCCCTTCTGCAATTCAGAATTAAAACATTTTTTACTTAGTGTGTTTTTTTTATTATTAATAACGTGTGCAAACGTAGTTATTTTAATTTTTTAATATGTAAATCAATTTTTTTGTACTTAATCTGCAATCTACTGGTGCAGTGACACATTAGAGCAGGTGAATGTTACGGATAAGATCTCCTTGATGGAGACACATGACGTACTGAATTCCCTTTCACAGTGAGTGGGAGTTGCCAATGAACGGTACCCACATGTACAGCTAAACATGTACGTGTGTTTGCTAACTGTAAACGGCTAGCTGTGTCATGCAGTGACCTTCTCCGTGTGACATCAGCCTCTCACTGGACCCGTTACCATGGCATTGGCCTGTGTGTGTGTGTGTGTGTGTGTGTGTGTGTGTGTGTGTGAGAGAGAAAGGTTATACGACATTGTCACCCACATTTATGTCTCTCCAGACAATATTGATAGAAACCTTTTTTTTTTTCATTACACGTCTGAAAACACATCATAACACTAAAAATACTTAATTTGGAAACAAATCGACCGAAGGACAGATTCATTGCCATGTTATGACACGTTTTGACCCTGACGCATGCAGCGTAGTTATCGAACAGTACCACCAGACTGGGTCGCAGTTCACATGTGACTTTGCTGAGTGTGTGATTTTATGTTTACAGGGTCTGACTGGCAGGCACATAGTGAACTTCTCCAGGCGTAAACAGTACACATTATCCACAAGATAGTTAGTTAAAGAAAGTGTAGGCTTGTAAGAAACATATTTCTAGAAACAATGGATAATTAATGTAACGTTAATTATGACATTTAAAATTGGTTTAGCTGCTTTTACTCTCTATAAATGGCTGGCCCTGTTTGTATGTCTGAGATAATTGTAATTATTACTTTATCTCGTTTCATATGAATATTGAAGTGCCTTCTAATGTATTATTTGTAAGCTATATGCTAGATATAATAATATCATAATGTTATGACAAATATAAAATGTCTCTCAGGTTATGTTGAACCTTGGCCGCATCACATCAATGTCACGGTGTGTGCAGCAAGCAGGACCCAAATGCAGATTTAAAGTGCAAAACCTTTATTTCAAGGATACGTAACAAACAGACAAAACAGAACACTCACCGGTGAACTCAGTCACAACGAAAGAAGCACCAACACTGAACACAGGAAGAGACAAGACTAAATACAGGGAGGGGTAATCACAAGACGAGAAACAGCCGGGCAGGGGAGGAGAAACACAAGGGCCACAGGTGAACACAATCAGATAACGAGACACACCAGGGAACTAACGACGGGAGGAAAAACACAGGGAAAAGGACCAGACAATAAACCAGGAGGAAAACATGACATCAAACACCCAAAACATACAAAACTACATAAGAGAATCCTGACAGAACCCCCCCCCTCAAGGGACGGATTCTAGACGTCCCAAAGAACCACAAAAGTCCAAAACCCCAAGCAGGGTGGGTGGAGGGGGTCCGGAGGCGGGACACAACACTAGGCGCACCAGGGAGGGTGGAGGGGGTCTGGAGGCGGGACACAACACTAGGCGCACCAGGGTGGGTGGAGGGGGTCTGGAGGACGGGCCCTGAAGGGATCTCGGGCGGACGGCCCGGGGGCAAGGCCAAGTCCAGGGTGGAAATCTCGGGCGGACGACCCGGGGGCAAGGCAGAGACCAAGGAGGGGGTCTCGGGCGGACGGCCCGGGGGCAAGGCAGAGACCAAGGAAGAGTCAGGGGGCCGAGCATGAGGGTGAAGGCAGCGGCAGGAAGAGTCAGGGGGCCGGGCTCGAGGGCGAAGACCACGGCACTCAGGGGGCCGGGCTCGAGGGCGAAGACCACGGCTCTCAGGGGGCCGGGCTCGAGGGCGAAGACCACGGCTCTCAGGGGGCCGGGCTCGAGGGCGAAGACCGCGGCTCTTAGGGGGCCGGGCTCGAGGGCGAAGACCGCGGCTCTCAGGGGGCCGGGCTCAAGGCCGAAGACCGCGGCTCTCAGGGGGCCGGGCTCGAGGGCGAAGACCGGACAGCTCCGGAGGCCGGGCAGGAAGGCGCTGACGGGACAGCTCCGGAGGCCGGGCAGGACCCGGTGTCGGTGGGACAGGCTTCGGCAGGATCCCCCACGGAAGAGGACCAGGAGTTGGCAGGACCCCCGGCGAGACAGGGTACGGCGGGACCTCCAACGGAACAAGACATGGGATTGGCAGGACCCCCGGCAGAAGAGCAGTCTGCGGGACCTCCAACGGCACAGGACATGGGGTTGGCAGGACCCCCAGCAGAAGAGCAGTCTGCGGGACCTCCAAAGGCTCAGGACATGGGGTTGGCAGGACCCCCGGCAGAAGAGTAGTCGGCGGGGCCTCCAACGGGACAGGACACAGGGTTGACAGGACCCCCGGCAGGAGAGTAGTCGGCGGGGCCTCCAACGGCACAGGACACTGGGTTGGCAGGACCCCCGGCAGAAGAGTAGTCGGCGGGGCCTCCAACGGGACAGGACACAGGGTTGGCAGGACCCCCGGCAGGAGAGTAGTCGGCGGGGCCTCCAACGGCACAGGACCCTGGGTTGGCAGGACCCCCGGCAGAAGAGTAGTCGGCGGGGCCTCCAACGGCACAGGACACGGGGTTGGCAGGACCCCCGGCAGGAGAGTAGTCGGCGGGGCCTCCAACGGCACAGGACATAGAGTTGGCAGGACCCCCGGCAGGAGAGTAGTCGGCGGAGCCTCCAACGGCACAGGACACTGGGTTGGCAGGACCCCCGGCAGGAGAGTAGTCGGCGGGGCCTCCAACGGCACAGGACATAGAGTTGGCAGGACCCCCGGCAGAAGAGCAGTCTGCGGGACCTCCAAAGGCTCAGGACATGGGGTTGGCAGGACCCCCGGCAGAAGAGCAGTCTGCGGGACCTCCAACGGCCCAGGACATGGAGTTGGCAGGACCCCCAGCGGAACCTCCAACGGCACTTGAATAGGGATTTGAACGGAGACTCGAGAGGAGACCTGAGAGGGGACTCGAGAGGAGACTCGAGAGGGGACTCGAGAGGAGACTCGAGAGGGGACTCGAAAAGGGACTCGAGAAGGGACCTGAGAGGAGACTCGAGAGGTAACTGGAGAGGGGACTGGAGAGGGGACTCGAGAAGGGACTCGAGAGGGGACTGGAGATGGGACTCGAGAGGTGACTTGAGAGGGGACTCGAGAAGAGACTCGAGAGGGGACCTGAGAGGGAACTCGAGAGGTGACCTGAGAGGGAACTCGAGAGGTGACTTGAGAGGGAACTCGAGAGGTGACTTGAGAGGGAACTCGAGAGGTGACTTGAGAGGGAACTCGAGAGGTGACTTGAGAGGGAACTCGATAGGGAACTCGAGAGAGGGCTTGAGAGGAGACTCGAGAGGGGATTCGAGAGGGGACTCGAGAGGGGACTTGAGAGGGGACTTGAGAGGGGACTCGAGAGGGGACTCGAGAAGAGACTCGAGAGGGGACCTGAGAGGGAACTTGAGAGGGATCTCGAGAGGGAGCTTGAAAGGGAACTGGAGAGGGGACTCGAGAGGAGACCTGAGAGGGGGCTCGAGAGGGGACTAGAGAGGGACCTTGAGAGGGGACTCGAGAGGGAACTCGAGAGGGAACTCGAGAGGTGACTTGAGAGGGGACTCGAGAAGAGACTCGAGAGGTTACTTGAGAGGGGACTCGGGTAGGAACTTGAGAGGAGACTTGAGAGGGGACTCGAGAGAGGACTAGAGAGGGAACTGGAGAGGGGACTCGAGAGGGAACTTGAGAGGGGACTGGAGAGGGGACTCGAGAGGGAACTGGAGAGGGGACTGGAGAGGGAACTGGGGAGGGAACTCGAGAGGGGACTCGAGAGGGGACTCGAGAGGGGACTCGAGAGGGGACTCGAGAGGGGACTGGAGAGGGGACTGGAGAGGGGACTGGAGAGGGGACTGGAGAGGGGACTCGAGAGGGAACTGGAGAGGGGACTGGAGAGGGGACTTGTGTCGGTCGGTACGCCGCCAGGACTCGGGGAGCTGGTGTTGGCTGGAGAGCCAACAGGAGACGAGGTGCTGGAGTCGGTCGGTACGCCGACAGGACTCGGGGAGCTGGCGTCGGCTGGGGAGCCAGCAGGAGACGAGGTGCTGGAGTCGGCCGGTACGCCGACAGGACACGGGGAGCTGGTGTTGGCTGGAGAGCCAACAGGAGACGAGGTGCTGGAGTCGGCCGGTACGCCGACAGGACTCGGGGAGCTGGTGTCGGCTGGGGAGCCAGCATGAGACGAGGTGCTGGAGTCGGAACTGGGGTCGGAACCATGGCTGCTGGGGCCAGCACTGGGGCCGGGACCATGGCTGCTGGGGCCAGAACTGGGTCTGGGACCATGGCTGCTGGGGCCCGGGCTGCTAGTCTGGCCTTGCGACGACTCCTCTTAGCAGCCGCCTGAATACTCCGTGGACCTCCATAAGCCAGCCGAGTTCCCGAATACGACTCCTGGACAGGAGCAGGAACTGGGGCCGGTACTGAGGCTGGAACTGGAGCCGCTGGAACCGGAACAGAGGCCTGGACCATGGCTGCGTGGGCCAGGAAATCGAGCAAGTGAACATAGCTCTGCGGGCCGGTACTGGTGCATGGATCCATGGCTGTGGAAACCGGAACTGAAGCCGGGATCATGGCTGTTGGAGCACGGGCTGGAATCCTAGCCCTGCGTCTCCTAGAGGTTTTTTGGAGACTCGGTGGACCTCCAACAGGACAACTTGTGAAGCGTTGTAGCCACTTAGGCAACGAACTCCTCAACCAAGGCATTTCAGCCACCGCCATTCGTGCCTTTTCGAGGATAGCCTCTTTGTCCCTTCTAGAAGAGGCTCCTTTCCACTCGGCATGACGACATTGTAGAGAAAAGTCCAGATCGAACAGATCCAACTCGAACTCATGAAAATCCGCTGGGTACTCCAAATCGTAAAAATCCGCTGGGTCCATTGTTGGTTGGTGCTTTCTGTCACGGTGTGTGCAGCAAGCAGGACCCAAATGCAGATTTAAAGTGCAAAACCTTTATTTCAAGGATACGTAACAAACATAGACAAAACAGAACACTCACCGGTGAACTCAGTCACAACGAAAGAAGCACCAACACTGAACACAGGAAGAGACAAGACTAAATACAGGGAGGGGTAATCACAAGACGAGAAACAGCCGGGCAGGGGAGGAGAAACACAAGGGCCACAGGTGAACACAATCAGATAACGAGACACACCAGGGAACTAACGACGGGAGGAAAACACACAGGGAAAAGGACCAGACAATAACCAGGGAGGAAAACATGACATCAAACACCCAAAACATACAAAACTACATAAGAGAATCCTGACAATCAAGATATTTTTATTTAATTTCGGGGCTTTTTTGATCCAACAATCTCACAATTCTTACATGCTAGGGTTTAGCAGGTGAAATATTTGTGTCCACAATCCTTATGAACCTCATGGCATTTGAGTGAAGACCAAAGAAGCTGACTGCCATCAAAAAACGCTGAATAGACAAAGTGAATACATCTCTGTGTTTCCTATAATCTGAGCCCAAATAATCGTTTAACATCTAATTATTTGAGGCTTCCTACTTATCAGTACAGTGCATGTTTGTTAATTACATTTCGGACATCATGTGAGAAT
>CM053252.1:4960535-4976918 GCA_028583405.1 Pogonophryne albipinna
TACAAATATTATCATGAATGTGGATAAATACTGTATTATAACAATACGGTATTCTGTTTTTTCACATTTGTTATTTGTTATTTTTTAATCTGTTCGAAATAAAGACTGAAATGAAATGAAAATGAATGATAGATTGATAGATAGATGAATAGACAGATAGATAGATGTTTATGTTTATTAAGGATCCCATTAGCTTTTGCTCTTGACAAAAGCTACTCTTCCTGGGGTCCGACACTTAAAACAATACAACAATAATACAACAATATTCAAGACATAATTCCTGACATCATTAACAACATCACCAATATCATCAACAATTTCCAACATCATCAACAATCTCATCCACTTTCAATATCAATCTCAGCCAAGGATGAGTGCACAAGACACCCACCAGTACAAAGCATGAGATAACATTAAATTAGGGTTCACGGCTCACAAGGGTACATGGTCATTAGTAGATGGCCCTTCAATCTCTTCTTGAAAGAGGCTCTGGACTCTATTTCAACAAGGTAGTTTGACAATGAGTTCCATTCCTTTATAGCTCTATAAGACACAGAAGATGTCAGAGGATTTGTCCTGGGTTTAGGTGCCAGTAGATGGCCTGATGTAGCTTGTCTAGTCTTATGGTCATGCTCGTCTCTTGTGTAAACTATTTGATCATAAAATACAGTGGTCTTTTGCTAAATTGGACATTTTTTAGAAAAGTGATAACACGAGATTGCAGACGTTTCTCAACCGGAAGCCATGATAGGCTTCTATGCATAACTCCAATATGAGTGCGCTTCGAACAGTGGAGAGCTAGTCTGACAGCCTTGTTTTGAGCTATTTGTAATTTCTGTATGTGTTTTTGCTGCTGATGACCATATGACCGGACAGTACTCAAGATGTGACAAAACCAGAGACTGAATGACTTGTTTCAAAGTGGTTGGTGTTACATACTTTGTACATTTTCTCGTCACAGCTATGCTCCTTCCCATTTTAGTTACGATACTGTCAATTTGCTTTGTCCACTGTAAACCAGAATCAAGAACAATGCCAAGCAACTTAGTCTCGTTTACCTGTTCCACTGGCTGACCAGCCGGTGTCAGGCTTCATTGAGGATTGCTGCTTAACATATGTCTGGATCCGAACATCATTGCTTTTGTTTTTGCAATGTTGAGTACCAGTTTGTTATTGTTGACCCAGTCTGCTATGGCTTTAATCTATATTTTAAGTAGATAGTTTAACTCACTGCATGTTTATGCTGTACTGTACATTGTGGAATCATCAGCATACATTATTACACTGGACTTATTTAATACGTAAGGAAGGTCATTTGTGAATATAGAATACAGCAAAGGCCCAAGTGAACTCCCCTGTGGGACCCCACACTGCAACACCTTACTTTCAGAAAAGCTCTCATTGAAAAACACTCGCTGCCTTCTCCTAGTCAGGTAGCTCTCCATCCAACACATAGCAACAGAACCAAAGCCATAGCATTTGTGTTTGTTCAGCAGCAGACTATGGTCGATTACATCGAAAGCTGCGCTAAAGTCTAACATGACAGAGAGATAGATAGATAGATAGATAGATACACTGAACAAAAATATAAACGCAACACTTTTGTTTTTGCTCCCATTTTTCATGAGATGAACTCAAAGATCTAAAACATTTTCTATATACACAAAATAACCATTTCTCTCAAATATTGTTCACAAATCTGAAAAAATGTGTGATAGTGAGCACTTCTCCTTTGCCGAGATAATCCATCCCACCTCACAGGTGTGGCATATCAAGATGCTGATTAGACAGCATGATTATTGCACAGGTGTGCCTTAGGCTGGCCACAATAAAAGGCCACTCTGAAACGTGCAGTTTTGCTTTATTGGGGGGGTCTGGGGGGGTCCGAACACCAGGCAGTATCTGGTGTGAGGGGTAGGGGTAGGGTTAGGGGTAGGGGTAGGGTTAGGGTAATGTTGTGAATTGAGTGGCCCATGGTGGTGGTGGGGTTATGGTATGGGCAGGCGTATGTTATGGACGACGAACACAGGCCACTCGATTCACAACATTACCCATACCCCTAACCCTATCCCTAACCCTACCCCTAACCCTAACCCTACCCCTAACCCTACCCCTCACACCAGATACTGCCTGGTTTTCGGACCCCCCCAGACCCCCCCAATAAAGCAAAAATGCACGTTTCAGAGTGGCCTTTTATTGTGGCAGCCTAAGGCACACCTGTGCAATAGTCCTGCTGTCAGGCTTCCGGTAACTGCTAGAATCCACTTCAAGACAATGGTACTTGCGTACCATGCTGCGAATGGATCTGGCCCTTCCTACATCCAGGACATGGTTAAACCGTACACCCCAGCACGTGCACTCCGCTCTGCATCAACCAAACGACTCGCTGCACCCTCGCTGCGAAGTGGACCCAAGTTCCCATCAGCAAAAACACGTGGGTTTGCTATCCTGGCTCCAAAATGGTGGAATGAGCTCCCCATTGACATCAGGACAGCAGATAGCTTACACACCTTCCGGCGCAGACTGAAAACTCATCTCTTTCGACTCCACTTCGAGCAATAGAACTATTAACAAAGCACTTATATACTAATAAAGGACTGGCTTACCTAAAGCCAGTTGAGTAGCACTTGAAATGTTTTAGCTCTATGAAGCCTGATGTACTTTATGATTCTGTTTTCTTCAAGTTTCTATTTTGTTGGTCGAACGCACTTATTGTAAGTCGCTCTGGATAAAAGCGTCAGCTAAATGCAATGTCATGTAATGTAATGTCTAATCAGCATCTTGATATGCCACACCTGTGAGGTGGGATGGATTATCTCGGCAAAGGAGAAGTGCTCACTATCACAGATTTTTTCAGATTTGTGAACAATATTTGAGAGAAATGGTTATTTTGTGTATATAGAAAATGTTTTAGATCTTTGAGTTCATCTCATGAGAAATGGGAGCAAAAACAAAAGTGTTGCGTTTATATTTTTGTTCAGTGTAGATTTATTGATCCCAATTTGGGAAATTCTTTCGTCACAGAAGCAGAAGTGTGTTCATACTTTATAATACAAAAGTTACAATTCTTAAAAAAGTGGAAAAGAGAATTAACAATTAAAAAGAAAATGAAAAAAAGAAAAATATTATATCAAATATAATAAACAATATAACAAAACAATATACAATATTCTGGATAATTTAAATAAAAACAGGATCCAACATTTATAAGAAAGGAGCAACTTCCACAAATGGTTTATTTTAAGATGTGTTGTTACCCTAATCTAATCTAAACATGATATTTTCAGATTGCCCTGATTGCCTGTAGGAGCAAATAAGAGATGACAGAGAGTGAAACAGAGATGATCACACCGCTGCCGTGTCAGAGGAGGAATACAGGAGGTGAAAGGTTGGAGACCCTGGGAAGATGAGAGTGAGACACGGAGGGATGAAGGTCAGGGGAAGAGAGAGAGAGTGGGGGGTCGGGAGAAAAGAAAGAGCAGATCAAGGACATTCAGCAATAAGCAGATATAAAACCCCAAAGTTCCCGACAGAGGAAGTCTCTCTCCCACACACTCCCACCCTGCCTGAAACACCTCCACTGGACTCCTTTGTTTACTTCTGTAACACAGTGACATTACTATGTAACACTTCTATAGAGAACCGCAGTGACGCGTCCTAAAACCCGGATGTAAACTCCTTCCGGTTCCTTCGTCAAAAACGCAATGCAATTTCTCCATAGGATTTTGGAAAATAGCTGGAAATCAGGTCTGTGGTTGAAACACATTGAAGAGACGGATCACGTTTTGTTCAGCTGGATAATCTCCACATGTCTACCCTACTTTTATCATTTTCTAATCATAAATCTAGTCGCCAGAAGCAAAATGCTAACGTTATGCTATAAAGGAACGACAGCAGGGTCGCTGCTTCAACGTCACGCCAACTTAAGGTCGATATTCAAACATACAGATTCTAAATGGTACAAGTTGAAGCGTTTGTTTGAACACTTTGCAGGAGGCAGGGACTTGCTTTCAAGCAGAACAGAAACAAACTTAGCGGAGTGTTTACGTGTTCGGTGTAATGACGTACAACGGCCTCCACGACTTCTGTAGTCCTATTCAGCCACTTGGTAACAACCATCGTTTTTCAGACACGTCAACTCTTCAGAAATCACCAGTGGGGTCACTGCTGATGGATTTAATGTCGTAGAACAAAACGTGATCCGTCTCTTAAATGTGTCTCAACCACAGACCTTATTTGGAGCTATTTTCCAAAATCCTATGGAGAAATTGCATTGCTTTTTGTCGAAGGAACCGGACCTGGTAAAAATGCTAACTTACTTCCGGGTTTTAGGACGCGCCGCTGTGGTTCTCTATTGGCTAGCGCTCTAACACAATAGGCGCTTTCACACCGGAGTACTTTTACCCGTACTTTTCCCATTTAGTTCCGTTAGTGCCTGGAATTTTGCGTTCACACCAAAAAGAGAACTTAGTTCAGAGAACTTTTACCCCCATTTTTAGTGCCTGCTAGAGACGTGGGACTTTCCAGGGGAGAAAAAACTACCAATTTCTGATTGGCTGGGCGACTTGCAAACCACGACCAGTAAAACTTTTTTATGCCGCCATTGTATTTGCTGGCATTAGCATTATTAGCATTATTAGCATTAGCCCCGCGCACCAACGGAGAGAGACTAACTTATGGCAACACAAAATAAAAACATGGGAGCGGTGGAGATGAGGAGGTGTCGGCGTTCTGGCGATTTACTCGGAAGGCTTCAGAAGAAGCTGCTGGGAGTCCCAGCAGCTTCTCCTGAAGCCTTCCCCAACTCCGGGGACCTCCGGCCGGGGACTCCGGGTGGCAGTATACGCCGTGAAGTGGTTTGCGGCCTGCCAGTAAACCCAAAGCAGAAGAAGAAGAAGTGATGTCAGCGGCTTAATTTGCGTAATCTTCCCTCAGGGAACTTATTCTGGTGTGAACGCGATCGGCTCTTAGTTCCATAGGGAAACTAAGTGCTGGGAACTAAGAGCTGGGAACTAAGTGCTGGGTACTAAGTACGGCAAAGTACTTGGTGTGAAAGCGGCTATTGTACGTGATAGGTTAAGGGGTGGGACATCTCTAAGCAGTTGCCCAATCACAACAGCAGCCCAATCAGAGCAGACTTTAAACATTAAAGCATTTGAACATGTGACAGTAGAGGTACAACATTTAATCATACATCTGAAGATAAGAATATGTCCTCTTTAAACCTGACGTTATCTATTGGCCACTGGGCAAGATTTAAATGTAAGATTGACACCCAACAAGTCAACTAACAAAGCTGAAATGATTCAACTAGTATGTATTAGACCTGATTGAACTGAATATACATCTTCCTGGCTCGACTAAGTTATTAGGTCTAGTCTTGATCATTGAAAGGACCCATGAAGCCTCCTTGTCAAGAGAGTGCTGTGTAAAATCCATAAAAGAGGAGGATCAACCTTTAAAGTACTCACATTTATCAGAGCTGCCTTTTACAGCATCAGACATTTAAACATTTTTAACAATGTGAGTGCTTCAGGTATTTACTGTTTAAGAGTGCCAGCAAAGAAAGGAGGAGAAGAGAGTGCGAGATACCAGAGTAACTTAGAAACCCACTCCCACAGTAAATAGAGCTTCCTGAACACCTCTGTACTTTATCAATATATGTAATACCTGTAACTCATATCCATCAAACCAAACGTCTTCATTTTGAACGCTTTCAACCCCAAAACCTTTACATTCACACAAGACTGGAACCAAAACACAAGTGAACTGGCACCGTGTTGGTTCCACCAGTCTCTCCAAGATTTGCCTCCCTTTTACAACATCAAGTGAGTAACCCAGTTTGTGTGGGATTTGGTCATGGAAGGCTCGATGCCTCTCCACTAGAGCGAGAAACACACACACACACACACACACACACACACACACACACACACACACACACACACACACACACACACACACACACACACACACACACACACACACACACACACACACACACACACACACACACACACACACACTGAGGAATAATGTGTGCAGCTATTGTCACACTTGGAGTCCAAGTCATGCACTCAGATATTGTCTCTGATCTAGAGCCCAAGAAAGCCTTGGCTGGCAGTGTGTGCGTGTGTGTGTGTGTGTGTGTGTGTGTGTGTGTGTGTGTCTGTGTGTGTGTGTATGTGTGTATGTGTATGTGTGTGTGTGTGTGTGTGTGTGTGTGTGTGTGTGTGTGTGTGTGTGTGTGTGTATGTGTCTGTGTGTGTGTATGTGTGTATGTGTGTATGTGTATGTGTGTGTGTGTGTGTGTGTGTGTGTGTGTGTGTGTATGTGTGTGTGTGTATATATGTGTGTATGTGTTTGTGTGTATATATGTGTGTGTGTGTGTGTGTGTGTGTGTGTGTGCGCGCGCATGTGTGTGTGTGTGTGTGTGTGTGTGTGTGTGTGTATGTGTGTGTGTGTGTGTGTGTGTGTGTGTGTGTGTGTGTGTGTGTGTGTGTGTTGATTTTGGTGAAACAATAACAGGTTTATTGCTTTCACATCATTTCCCGCCTGCATACTCACCAGAAGTGCAAAGGAGTTCTTGCGGTGTGTACACACTTAGATACACACTTAGATACACACTTAGATACACACTTAGACACACACTTAGATACACACCATCCGCCCTCCCATGCACACATGTTGCTACACAAACAAACACAAACACACAGAGCCTCTGATCCTGGTAAACCATGTAAACCACAAGAGGAAGCTGTCATTATTCCCCCTGAGGAGCTCGCATGCTGTAATTTAAAAAGATAAGAGGAAACAAATTAGCTGAGAATTCATTATGTGTTTATATTCAGTGAGTGGGCATTATAGAGAGGTTTATGAATGGCAGCTGTTGATGGGATAACTTTACAAGAGGATGAACAGCGGCCATGGAAAATGTCTTCCATGCAGCGTTTCCTTAACGGATCGTTTAATCCAAATGGCATTTGTTTAACCCAAAATATGTGAACATCAATCGCAATCGTGCTCACATGTGTTAACATATTTTGCACGTGTACGTATAGTTTCGTTAATGTACGAGGGATTTGTTATGATTGGTCGTTTCTCGGAGAGCCAAACAGCCAAACCTGATCCGCCGTGGAAAATCCACAACACAGGCGGAAAAGATCCGGACACCAAACAATGTGTTCAGATCCATGTTTGCCCGTTCACTTCCATTTTGTTCGCTTTCACTGCTGGCATGTGTGACATACGGGTGTGGGGGTTGTACTTGGATATATGTAGGCACAGAGTGGTGGGGAGTTGGGGGTAGAAAGGGCAGATGTTGGGATTAAATGAGTGGGCTGGATTTTGAGAGTTAAGCTATGAATAAAGAACCAAGGTTTAATTTAAGGGATTTTGGTCAGTGTGCTGGTTCTTCAAGTAATGACTCACAGAAACCTCTGTTTCTTTATGTCAAAGAAACCTACAAAGTCAGATAACGCGTATTTTTAATACTTTGATCTAGTTTGCTAGATATTGTAATCTTGAGCCTGAATTCACTTGTTTCTTGGTCATTTCGGGTCAGCAAAAAATGGAAAACATGCCTGATATCCACTTTTAATTAGATACAGCAAAGTTGTTAGCAAACAGTGACCTATTTACACATCCAGCAGACCCGCTGCGAAATTATTCTATTCCTGGGGTGGTTTTTGTTTTCAGCTCATGAGTATAATTTAGATATTCAATTTCCTTCAAGCTCTGTTTTTGGTCTCAACTAACTTTTAAGCCTCTTAGATGCTGGTTGGACGGAGTCTGCTTTAGCTACAAGTTCAGAAGGATGTTCATATCAACTATTTGCAGCACATGGTTGATCATTGATACAAAAACAAGAAAACAGCAGCCTTTAGTGTGATTATGACAGTGGCGAACCGTGTCTATCACAACTGAACCTTCTGTAGACGAGACACACACCCACCCCCCTCCGCCGCCCCCCCCCCCCCCCCCCCATTATAATATCCGTCTTTTCACTGAATTGTCGTCTTCAAAAGGGTACTCACAACAATTCCGCAACAACTTCATCTCCACCTGTTGCACTTGTCATTTCAACGTTAAAAACAATAAAACGGCATGAATTGCTTCGTCGCATTCATCTCTAGATCCTCTGTATCGAGCCAGTTAACTAGCGGGCCTTCTAGAATACCCTGGAACCGAGGGGAACTCTGAAAGAACACGCCCATTGGCTACAAATCAATATCTGATTGGTTGATCAAACTGTCAGTCCAAACGTACGCTCTCATTCAGTGCAACGGCCAGGGCATTCGATCAAGGATGTAGAATACCTTGGTTGAAGGATATTCTACCCAGAGACCCAGAACAAGATCTGATTGGTTGCTTTCTTTTCTAACACAAAACCACTGAAATGGTCCGAGAAGGACAAACAAATCAACGTAACACTGTGATATTACAGATCAACAACACAGATACCATTCTCATTTATTCATTTTATAGTTTATTCATTTGAGGGTTCCAGGGTATTCTCTGAATACCTTGAAGGCCCTGACGGTTCGCCACTGGATTATGACACAGTATAAAGCACCAACAAGTAAACATTAGGACTTATTTTAGGTAACGTACCTGATTTATGTAAATAGTTTAGATTTATTACGTCACAAGCTTACTTATTTTAACTGAAATATGACGCTCCAACCAAAGTATTGAACAAAAATACGAAAAGGCACCCATTGAATGTTTTATATATACGGCAGTTGCTACCCTCGGTTACAATTGGACTTTAATAAGGCTACATAAAGTACCTATAGGTTGGTGACCAAAAGAAAATGAAACTAACCTTGTAAGATAACTCTAGAAAATTGCACACGGAAAACATATTTTCTCTCTTAACAAAAAGAGTCCATGTTTTGAGTGGACAAAGCGCAACCCACTGCTGTTCCAGAGGCCCATTGTATTTTTCTCAGGAGGTTTCACGTGTCACTTTCATTGAAACAGTACCAGAATTTCAGTTGGACAAATAGCTTCAATAAAGTGGGGATGGGATGCTTCACACATTGGTCCAAACCAATTAAACCAGTGTATTGGACAACTATATCAATTTCATGGAACTATATAGGGCCCATTTTATGAAAAGTGTTTAGTTTTTTTGGTCACTGGTTGGCTGGCATGTTATTGCATGTGTGTGTGTGTGTGTGTGTGTGTGTGGTGTGTGTGTGTTGTGTGTGTGTGTGTGTGTGTGTGTGTGTGTGTGTGTGTGTGTGTGTGTGTGTGTGTGTGTGTGTGTGTGTGTGTGTGTGTGTGTGTGTGTGTGTGTGTTTGAGACCCACAATCCAAAGAGACGACGAGGTGGACGTGAGACTCCAATGCTAGGTTTCACTTAATCATCTCCTGATGCTAGTGTAAACACTGCAATCTGATTTGAGCTAATTGGGTTGTAGTCAGGGTAAATAGAGTAAAAGGAAACCTCTCGCTCATTCGGCAGATCTTTCCAACCAACTCACAGCTCCTCTGTTCACTCATTCGTTTATTTAACCAGAAAGACAAAATGTTGAAACTTGTGCCAGGTATTTTCCCCCTCCTATATATTCCTCTGATCCGATGTTATAAAAAGGATTTCTGTCTCCTCAAAGTCATATGTCATTTCCATAATATTGTTTGGTTGGACCAGAAGTTTTTCCTGCGTTGGGTAATTCGATTTTTCTTGAAAATAAGTCCGCTGGAATAGGTTATGGAGAAATGCATGGTATATATAATTTAAAGAACCTCTTCATCAATTACCTGGCTTTGGTTTTGGAGATATATCACATCTGCAGTTATGGATCCCCCCCCCCCTCCTCTCTCCCTCTTTTGGCATTCACGGCGCAGTCTCGAAAACGTTTTCCGTCCAACATCTTGTCACTCACATCTCCCCTCGCTTCCTCTCTCATCATACTCGGTAATGTAGTCACACTGATTGCATTCTTCCACTAATCTAATTCTTCCCTCTTCAGCCCCCCAGGGACTTGGAGTGGATTCACGTCACATACATTTCAATGCCCCCCCCCCTTTTCTCTTTTCCTCATGACAGCACATACTAACTTTAGATTGAAAAGACCCATAAGCCTCGCCTGCCTTAACCACTCCGATCACATTACCGCCTTCACAAAAACAAAGCTAACTGCTTCGATCTCATTATACATCCACAAGAACCAGTGGACTTCAGTGATCCACATCAAAGAGGATCGCACCCGGCAATTAAGATAACATTTATTCCCTTTATCGTTTATTTCACCAAAGCACATTAGCACGGGCTTCAAAAGCAGTGGCTATCGCTTCATGACGCTAATTTGTTCTAGATTATCTGTCCTTTTCCCCCGGAAGATCCATAAAGCAACCCCTGCAAACCTTCACAGAAATATCTTTGATCAGGGACTCCAAATCCCATGGTGCATTGCTAATCCGTGCGTTAGAGTGATCAATGGCCGCCCAGGTCGTCGGGGTCAAAAGGTCGCTGACTGGACTCGTTAGGGGTCAGTGTTTCTTTGAGCTGAAGAGACAGGCGAGACAAAACAAGCCTTTCTCTCAGCCTCTAAACAAAACAAAAAAAGGAAAATCAAACGGCGTCTCCAAGACATAACAAATCAATCTTTCTCCTTCTGGCGAGAGATCAGGATTGATTATCCGGATGCACGCAAGCCTTCACGTATTCTGAGTCTGAAATGGAAGGATAAACAGAACGTGAAATTCAATAGTAAGAAAGATAATTGGGAAAAGAGCAGGTTTTTCGTCAAAGAGTTGGAGATTATTTCATGTCTTTGCTTGAGTTGACTCTCTCTTTTGAAAACAGTAAACATCCACAAACCCAAAATCCTGGAACGACTTGAGGAAAAGCCCGTTCCAAACCAAGCCCTCTGTTTCTCTATTTATTTTATGTGAAGCTGATGGCAGTGTCAGAAGCACCCAAACAGAGCGAAGTAAACACAGACACATTGATCCCACAGAGCTCCGTGTTTCTGCCACTGTCTCCTTCCCGAATGATTGAAAGTAAATAGATCACAAACAATGATCTTCCCACACGGCAGCAGGAGGAGTGATGGTGTTTGTGACGGACGGCGACCGAGCAGATTGTTAATACGCAGAGGCAGAGGGAGAAAGTGTCGTCACGTTATCAGCATTTTTGTTGCAATTATTTGAATCAATCTCTTCCCTTTTCTTGCATTGAGGAAGAGCAAAAGAAGCTTTGATAACTAGACCTGAGATTGCACAGTAGGTGGAGAAGCAGAGGAAGAAGACTTGTCGCTTACTTTATCCGGGTTTAGGAAGACACGGGTTTATTAAGCAAGTTGTCCAAAATGTGCCAAACAAAGACGTGCACAAAGTACTCAGATCTTGTACTTAAGTAGAAGTAGTAATACCACGGTTAAGAAATACTTTGTTACAAGGGAATGTTTTGCATTAATCTTACTTAAATAAAAAAGTATTGGCACCAAGATATACTTAATGTACCAAAACTATAAGCACTCAGTATGCAGAATGGCTGTTTCCTGATATTCATTAAATACGTCATATGACCTTTTATACTATCGTAATCCAAAAGGAAGAAATCACTTTTAGTAGATTTAATGGATGGCAAGGAGTTGAGACAACCCCAACATCACAAACAAATCCTCTCTACAGAATTGCCCTAAACGTACCTAACAAAACAATTAAAATAACATCCAGGCTTCTCGCCTAACTCCTGACAAAAACAGGAGAAAACGGGATTCAAACGAAAAAGGTTTCTCATTACATTTAGCTGACGCTTTTATCCACAGCGACTTACAATAAGTGCGTTCGACCAACAAGATACAAACTAGAAGAAAACAGAATCATATAAGTACATCAGGTTTCATAGAGCCAAACATTTCAAGTGCTACTCAACTGGTTTTAGGTAAGCCAGTCCTTTGTTAGTATATAAGTGCTTTGTTAGTAATTCTATCGCTCGAAGTGGAGTCGAAAGAGATGAGTTTTCAGTCTGCGCCAGAAGGTGTGTCAGCTATCTGCTGTCCTGATGTCAATGGGGAGCTCATTCCACCATTTTGGAGCCAGGATAGCAAACCCACGTGTTTTTGCTGATGGGAACTTGGGTCCTCCTCGCAGTGCGGGTGCAGCGAGTCGTGTCCTGGATGTAGGAAGGGCCAGATCCATTCGCAGCATGGTACGCAAGTACCATTGTCTTGAAGTGGATTCTAGCAGTTACCGGAAGCCAGTGGAGGGAGCGGAGGAGCGGAGTGGTGTGGGAGAATTTAGGAAGGTTGAAGACCAGACGAGCAGCTGCATTCTGGATGAGCTGCAGAGGTCGGATGGCACAGGTAGACCAGCCAGGAGGGAGTTGCAGTAGTCTAGGCGTGAGAAGACGAGAGTCTGGACCAGAACCTGCGTGGCTTTCTGGGTCAGCTGGGGACGTATCCTCCTGATGTTGTAAAGATTGTATCTGCAGCAGCGGGTTCTCACTCATTACATTAAACTAAAAGCATGTCACCTAAAACAACTTAGATTAGATTATTTACAAAGGTACCTACTTAATAAATCAACTATAGTAAAAGTACATCAACATAGTACTTAAGTAGCAATGTACCGATACAGTAGCATTTGCAATGGTTTGGCTTATTGATACTCATGGTTAAATGCACTTTTGTTCGTAACTTCAACTTAGTGTCATCCAAATAATGTAAGAGTACTTGAGTAAGTGTACTTTCAGGTTTCACTTTTTTATCCCTTTGATTTCCTATTGTGCTTACTTGCTTCCCTATATTGGTGTACCTTATATCAGTGTCTGCAAATGTGTTGTTTTTGGTGTTTAAATGCACTTTTTGTTACTGTAGCAAGTTTGGGTGAAGGGTAAATAATGTGAATGTACTTTCAGTTTTCACTTGTTCATCCCTTTGTGTTCCTGCTTGTGCTTACTTGCTTCCCGATATTAGTGTACCTTATATCAGTGTCTCCAAATGCTCTCATTGTTGGGTGTGTGCCCGCCCGATGCCACAGGTATCTGCTCAGTGGAGTGTGAGCCGCTACACCTGTCCTCCCCTCAGGGGGCGCTGTCCTCGGCCAGCTGGCAGCGCGGGACAGAGGAGCGGACAGATTGGAGAAGCTGTGGGACATCGGGACGAGCAGAAGACGTGGCTGAAGGTGAAGGAGAAAATAAAGGGGAATAGGAAAAGTACAGAAAGAAGAACGAAAGGTACGAGCAAGGTGGATGGAGATTTTCCAACAAGCGTACGCATGAAGGAGGGCAGATGAAGGGCGAATACGGTTGTTCTACTATACAGTACTACACACCAATATGACGATAAATACATTTTTGTGGGATAAAATTGAATATGAGTTTGGTTTGATAACATAACATTTACAACAAATAGTAGCCAACACATTGTAAGACATGGCAAGAAGGTATGTGATGCCAAGAAAAGCTTAAGATAATTAAAGATTGAAATACAAAAGAAACCCACAACATACAAAAATGGCACTAAAATTCAGCAACTTGTAATGGTGTCATGGTATATGATGACAGCTGTAACGTTTCCATCATTACATAGTATTATAAACTAATATTAGTAATATTAATATTTGGTTTGTTGTTTACATCCAGAGTGAAGATTCATATTGGACTGTCAATTCAAGGACTTACTGTAAAACAAGTATTCTTTTGAAGGTTGGAGCACTTCCCATACGACGTGCAATCACATATTTGAGTGTCGTCACTTTACTTCAACATAAACATCAGGCCTCTATTTTGAATATCATCATAATCTGTCTTTACTTGACTGTCGTATCTAAAATATTTGTCTCTATCTATGTCGTTATTTATCTGATTTTACCGTGTGTATCTTCATCCCTCACACTGTCTGTCTCCTGGGTCTAGTTAGGGTGTGTGTGTGTGTGTGTGTGTGTGTGTGTGTGTGTGTGTGTGTGTGTGTGTTTCTCTGTGTGTCAGCTTCCCTCTGTCCTGCCTCCAGGCTGGAGTGTCAGAAGGAGAAGTGAGATGTCTCTCTCCGTCCATATGCAGTTGTTAGCTAAAATACTGCTTCGCTGCTGCAAACAGCCCGGGGGGTTCAGGCAACACACACACACACACACACACGCTTGTGCATATAGTGATGACTACACAATATACTACACAGACAGTATGCTTTATACAGTACACGGGATATACTATACACACACCTCGGCAACACGGACAGCTTATATCTCATTAGGTCGCATTTCATTCAGCGGTCATACAGTGTATAGTGGGACACACACAACACACACACACACACACACACATGAGTATAATTTTAATAATGTACTCAACCTCCCTCTCTCTCACACACACACACACACACACACACACACACACACACACAGACACACACACACACACACACACACACACACACACACACACACACACACACACACACACACGCACACTTTGATCCAGCTTCCAATCTTTTTTCTTATCTCTCTCATTCTTTTTTTTCCTGCCCATGTCAGACACACACACACACACACACACACACACACACACACACACACACACACACACACACACACACACACACACACACACACACACACACACACACACACACACACACACACACACACACACACACACACACACACACACACACACACACACACACACACGCACACTTTGATCCAGCTTCCAATCTTTTTTCTTATCTCTCTCATTCTTTTTTTCCTGCCCATGTCAGACACACACACACACACACACACACACACACACACACACACACACACACACACACACACACACACACACACACACACACACACACACACACACACACACACACACGCACACTTTGATCCAACTTCCAATCTTTTTTCTTATCTCTCTCATTCTTTTTTTCCTGCCCATGTCAGACACACACACACACACACACACACACACACACACACACACACACACACAAAACAAAAACAAACAACGCACACACAGCACTGTCCATAGGCCTACTCCACTGGGAATATAGCACAAGAGAGATTGAAAGGTAAGACAGTCAACATAGTGAGGGCTGAAAGCGATAGTGGGTCAAATATATACTTACTGTAGGCTGAGAGGTAGTAAAAGAGGAGAAGAGAGGTGAAAAAAAGAACACTTAGAAAAAATAGAGACACTAAATGTGGTGAAAATGTTGTGGCATTCGAGGTAAAGAGGGCCAAAGGGAACCAGCTGCATAAGGAAAGTCCAAGAAGTAGAGGAGTGGGGGATAGACCAAGTGCCAAGTACCTCCGAAATCAACTGCCAGGCATAGAAAGAGCCAGAGACACTTTACACACACACAATTTGAAATTGAGCCCATTTCAACTCTTCATTTGAACCAGCGGCTACACCCAATGTTCCCAAACACTTTTGATTTGGCTCCCGCTCCCCTCCCCAGAAACGAAAAGCATGAAATTGACCAAGTCAAAGCTGCAGCCTGAGCAGAGCTGATGTTCTGCCTTCGTACCGCAGGCAGTATGTGATTCTGCTGTTGTGATCTGGGACAGAGTTTGTGTTCCCCGCCCTTGAAATGTTTTATGAGGCTTTTGTTATGTTTGGGATCATGCTTTTTGAGATGTATGGTTAAACCAAAGTACGTTCATTTGGGTTCAAATATGACGTTTTTGAAGGAATATGCTAATAAAAGTGCCAAAACACCCCATGAAAAAACCCTTAAATTAACTAAGGGTGCGTTCACACCTGCCTTGTATAGTCCGGTTGAATCGAACCCTGGTGCGTTTAGCCGCTTGGTGCGGTTCGTTTGGGTCGGAGTGAACGCAGTCCGAGACATAGGAACATAGGAAGCGTAGTATTTACGTGTCACAAGAACGCGGGTGTCTTCAAAATCTTTAGCGAAAGAGTCTTTGAAGACATCCGCGGTTGTTTAGTTAAAGAGTGAAGCAGAATGAAGTGTTGAACAGTGTCGTGTAAGGTAAAAGTTCTCCGTCAGCTACATAAAAGTAAGAACACTTGTCGTCGGTGAAACGCCCCTCCTTACTGCAGAATGTCTCTCATTATATGTGTTATAATATTTTTTAACGGACGTTGTCTGATTATATAATCATATGCGCGGGCCGCTAGTGTCTGTTGATCTCCAGATTAACAGCAGCATGAGAATAACCTGCCGAAAGTGCCGATGCTCCATGGCGGAGGCTCCGGTAGAAATTGCCGCGATTTGCGTTTTTACCCCCTTAATGTCTGACCAATGGTTGAAGAGCATTTCCGTGCACATGACTTGTGTTTAAAGTTTATAGTCCGTTTGAGTTTTGCCCGTCTGAACGCAAACCGAACCTTCTAAACAACCGCGGATGTCTTCAAAGACTCTTTCGCTAAAGATTTTGAAGATATCCACGTTCTTGTGACACGTAAATACTACGCTT
>CM053252.1:4977918-5174603 GCA_028583405.1 Pogonophryne albipinna
TCAACATAACCTGGATATGTTTGAGTTCGTCGGTTGGCCTAATCCAAAACATACGCGCTCTCGCTAAACGGTCCTAAGACGCTGGTTATCAAGTGGATCGCTCAAGCCAGCCGTGTCCTATCTAGTTAGGTGCGCGTTCACATGAAAGGGGTGGTATTTGGAGCATTCGACCAATCACAGACATGGAGAAGCGTACTGACAGCGCAGCGTCATACTTCCTGAATGAAAATCAACTATAATATTAGTCAAATATGAATACGTTAAACTTTAAACATCCATGACTTAAACACTTTATCCAGGATCAAAGCCACAGAGCTGCACTGCAAGGTGAATACAGCTGGTAACAGAACAAGTGTTTGAATGCGTACATTAACAGGTTTATGATATCACTGCCCGTCTAAGACACGATCTGACTTTTAAATTACATTTGACTCGAGTGTTTCCTCAACTTAATGTGTTGCTTAAAATAATACTTCTGCATACAGTATGTGACACTGAGTGTTGCACGGCCAGATACGGCTCAGCTGACTCAGATCAGGAGATATATGATACATTATGATGTGATATGCGCGGACTGTACGTAATGTTACTTTGATCCGGTTACTTATGTTGTGGCAGATATTTAAGTAAGCTTTCTTAACGCTAATGTTATAATAGTCAGATTGCTCTGAAGATGGGAGGTGATATTCTATTCATGTTCACGTTCACACAGTCGGTGATTTGAACTGCAACGGCAGTTTAAACTGTATTTCCTTTATCTGTAATATGACTTGATCGCTTTAAACTCTGCACACTGTTGTTATCAGCTGTTCCACCATGGTTTCTACCTCAACCTGTAATAGATCCTTATTGAAACGGTTACATTCAATGAAAAATAAAATCAATGTGCAGGCTGTTAAGATCTGTCTGTGTTTTGTCTTGTTTAGACTGTCTGTGGTTTTCTGTCTGGTTGTCTTGTTTAGACCTGTCTGTGTTCCCTGTCGTTAGTTTCCCTGTGTGTCTAATTTACCTGATTGTGTTCACCTGGTGTCCCTGTGTTTTCTCCTCCCTCCTCAACCTGTGTCTTGTTTGTTTGATTAGTCTTGTGTGCAGTGGCGGCCGGCCCATAGGGGCCCCACCACCTCTTCCCATATATAAAAATAAATAATAAATTAAAAATAAAATAAAATAAAAATATATATTTAATAAATATATATATTTTATATTTTTATTTTAATGAACAAGGTAAATATCATACAATTGGTATCAGTAAAATGTATAATCTACAATAAAATCTCGTTTAAAATTGTGATACGATGTCTAAAGTTACTGATAAGTCACATGTTTCCTGCCTGGCCTTGCCCATGGCATTAGTTTATCATTACCGGGCGGAGCCCCCGAGCCAAACAGCAGCAACCAGCACGTTGCAAAAGTCTCAATAGTAAACTGTGCCGCCGAAACATAATTTCAGCCAATCAGCGCCGTCAAATATTTTGGTCACGAGGGCGCTCACGTTGGCGCCCACGTTGGCGCCCACGTTGCTTACGTGCGTTGACGTGAGTTGTTTTTTAGACTCGTGAGTGACCAAGGTGACGCAGTATTTGGATGAGAATGGTGTGCAGTTGGAGTCGCCGGACCTCGGTCCGCACCCAATTTTCGCCTGCCGTCTGTCTGCAGACTTGTCAAAGCATTAATTCATGGTTTTTACTAACCGGTATCAGTATGTTGTTACGTCGGCATCATTTAGAAACGTGTATTACAATTTAATCACGGTAAAATATGTTCATTTTGTTGTAGTTGTAGCTCCCGAGCGCGTCTTGTTTGAATGATGCGAGTAAACACAGCTGGCAGCAGCGGTGAAACTCGAGCGACTAGAGCGATGCGATAGGAGCGCTTAGAGCGAAGCGAATATTCGCATTGCGTCCGGTCTGAACGCAGCATTAAAGCGAGCTCCGCGTTGCACTGGAAACGCGCCATTACATCACCAGAAGTCCTAATTTAAGGGGTCATTTCTCCCAAAAAAATTTGTTTTACTCACTATATCAACAGCCCCACCAAAAATATTTTCCACCAGCCGCCACTGATACTGGTGTTAATAAAATATAGCGTATATCCCTCAATTTATCGACAATAAGAATGACAATACATACTTCCGGGTGTAAAGTAATATATCTATCATATTGTAGCAGGGTCTTAAAAAGTATTAAAAGTTGATAAATCAATTTAGCGAAAATTAAGGCTATTAAAAAGTATTACTAAACTATCCTACAATTTAGGATTTTCCACTGAAAAAAGTGTTGGATTCAAGATTCAAAGGTTTTATTCTCATACACTCAGCAGTAGGGGTCGACCGATATTCTGCATTTGACCGATTATCGGTATCGGCCTTTTTTTAAATCAAATTGCCGATAAAACGTTGGCTCTGATGTGGCCGTTTCTCTGGCTGCAGTCACCACTCTGTGTACACGAGCAATGTCCCGCCCACAGCGCTATCTGATAGGCTATTACTGAAGATTTTCCGGGCGGGAGCCAGCCAGAGAGGCGGGACCTTCTCAGATTACAGGCAGGTGCGAAAGAACGCAGACACTAGTGATGGGAATTCCGATTCCCTTCGGGGACACAAATCTTTTGATTCAGTTCACTTGAAAGATTCGTTCACTGATTCGTTCACCAGTTCGCGAACGACTTCTGGTGATTTGCACGTTCGCGAACGATTCGTCTTTGTACTTAATTCGTTCAGTGAGTCTTCACTACTGCAGAAGTCCGTACAAGAAGTTTGCTGGCGTAACATGTATGATATTAAAACACATTTTACACCTCACCTTGTTGCCCCATGAATTATGCTCTGGGAATAGGCTACATATTATTTAAGAAATATAATTGGCCATTGTTAAATCTCTCATAAATGTGTGCCTGACTATACGATGTATTACAGCAGACTAGCACGTTATACTTTCAAACCCATGCACGTACTATGTGGCCTAACTTAAATCCCAAAGCATTAAACTCCATTTGGCCGAGTTCAAAGTGAATAAAAAACTATATCCTCTACATCGGTGACGATTTATTCATATTCTATAGTATGTACCCATCTATGTTTACCTTTAGCTAGCGGCTAAGCTAGCTGGACGCTACGGAGCCCAGCTATCCGCCCTCTGAAGCTTTTAGGGCCGACAGGGAGAGGAGAATGTCCCGCTAACGCTGTGTGTGTGTGTTTCACATTAGCGGGATGCTATGGAGCTCAGGTATCCGCCATCTGAAGCTTTTAGGGCCGACAGGGGGAGGAGAATACAACGCTGTGTGTATTTATCGCTAAGCTAGCGGCTAAGCTAGCTGGACGCTACGGAGCCCAGCTATCCGCCCTCTGAAGCTTTTAGGGCCGACAGGGGGAGGAGAATATAACGCTGTGTGTATTTATCGCTAAGCTAGCTGGACGCTACGGAGCCCAGCTATCCGCCCTCTGAAGCTTTTAGTGCCGACAGGGGGAGGAGAATACAACGATGTGTGTATTTATCGCTAAGCTAGCTGGACGCTACGGTTCCGGTATCCGTCCTCTTTATTGCGGACAGGTTGAGGAGTGTGTGTGTGTGTGTGTGTGTGTGTGTGTGTGTGTGTGTGTGTGTGTGTGTGTCGGAGCTCAGGTGAGAGGGCTCTGATTACAGTACACTGTAGGAAACAGTTCAGAACTGTAGGAAACAGTTCTGAACTGTTTCTTACAGTTCTTTAAGTTCGTCGTTCGCGAACGACGTTTTGTGGGAGGAATCAGTTCATCTCGTTCACTTCAAAGATTCGTTCAAAAAGAACGAATCGTTCGCGAACGACCCATCACTAGCAGACACAGACTGAAGCAAGCAGCAGGGCTGAGCGGCAGAGCCATACATGTGTTAAACCGAAGTTCAATAAACATCCCTATCCCCGATGCTGAAGTTGCAAAAACACCACGATCTTATGATCCAATTCTATCAGTTTCCCAGTTACAGGGACGCGGGTAGTCAGTCAGAGTTGGGGGTGCGTGGAGCGTCTCGCAGCGGAGTAACTATGGTGCGGGGGGGGGGGGGCTGCGAGTGGAGCCTCGCAGTTTTTCAGGTTGATATGTGAAGCTCATTAGCTAGCCAACATGTATCTAGCAAATGTTTAGCAAAATATTAGAAGTGAGGCTACTAGACTAACGTTAGGTCTACTGTCATAGCCTCATTTTTAATAGTTTGCAAAACATTAGCTAGCACTAGTGTTTTGCAGTTGCTAGCAGCTTATTGGGATGTTATGCTAGATAGACAAGCATTGTTTTGATATAATAAATTAAGCATTATTGTTAGTTAAGCATGTCAGCCTGCAGCCTGTCTCTCTCTAACTCATTGCAGATGGCTGCACTAAAGAAAAGGGCACAGAGAGGAAACCAGTTGTAAGATGTTTAAAAGTTCATTAAACATAATATATGCTTAAATGCATTTCAAAGAAGTTGTGTTGAGTTGTGTTGAGTTGTGTTGGAGTTTGTGTTATTCTACATTTTGACGCCAAGATTTTCTGATTTTACTGCAAATGTATATCTGTTCCAAATATCGGTTATCTGTCTCCTTGATTACTAATAATCGGTATCGGCCTTGAAAAAGCCATATCGGTCGATCCCTAATCAGCAGCTACAGTGTAGAAATGTCAATGAAATTCTTCTGACCTGAGCAACATATATAATAAAATACAAAATAAAAAGTAGTGCAAAAACTTTATATACATTTAATATAATAGAATATGATATTTACAAGAACAGAATATGAAATTAAATAATGTAAATTAAGAAAAAAATGTAATGCGGTGTATTGCGTGGATAATAGACCCAATCACAGTGAATGTTCAAAACAAAATTTGATACATTTTTCTTCTCACAGTGCACATATTTCAGTAATCATAACACAAAGCTAAAAGTTAATCTGTTTTTCCTTTCTTTTTGAAGAGTGCTTCAGAGGATGGCTGAATTTACAAAACGTGGAGAAGATCGAGAGGGAGAAGTTGGCCGGTTACTACATTTCACAAAAAATACAGGACCTTGTGAAAAGCGGAAAGAAACAGTTGAAGGAAACTGCTTAAAAGTACGGAGTAATGGGTGTTTTGAATGTTTTGGAAATTTGTGTTAGTGTTCATTGTGTGTTATAAATTATTTACCTGCTTCTAATCATTTGATGTATGAGTATTTATTTACAGACAATACATTCTGGTAAGGTAGGTGCTCTGATCTGAAATGATAGATGTTCATTGAGCTACTGCAATTGGGTGAGAGTGTTTCATCATCATATGACCAGCTTAACCATCAAGTAATCCCAGCTAAAGTTCAACTCAAGATCATACCAGTCTGACCAGCTAGAACACTGAGACCACCAGCTAAACCAGCTATCCTGACCAGCTAATGGTGACCAGCTACTAGACCACTGTGACCACCAGCTTTTACCAGCTAAACCAGCTATCCTGATCAGCTAATGGTGACCAGCTACTAGACCACTGTGACCACCAGCTTTTACCAGCCAAACCAGCTATCCCGACCAGCTAATGGTGACCAGCTAGAACACTGTGACCACCAGCTAAACCAGCTAAACCAGCTATCCCGACCAGCTAATGGTGACCAGCTAGACCACTGTGACCAAACCAGCTATCCTGACCAGCAGTGTCCAAAACCCCTCTTAACCAGCTAATATTAAACCAGCCAGACCAGCCTTGTTGGTCTAAGCTGTTTTTTTCAGCAGGGACACTGGTTATACCATAGTAATGAATGCTGCAAAGCTGGGTATTAGCTAGTGATGTTACGTATTGCGCCGAGGCTTCGGAGCATGTGTCGAGTAATCCCCGAAGCTTTTTGTGAAGAAAGTATCGAGGCTTGTATCGTTTTGGGCCAGTGACGTCATCGATGACAAACGAAGCCTCGCTGCCAGTGGCGCCTCCAGAAATGTTTCATAGGGGTGGCCAAATGGGGCCACTGAAAATCTTGGGGTGGCCCACCAAAACCAAGAATTTAATTGTTGTAAAAGTATAGACTAGATGAAAACAATGGCAAAGAGAATCACCTACTGATATACTTGGGTTTCTTATTTTACATTTTCTGATACTATTCATCTGAAGTGAATATAATACAGATAGTTAACATTTTACTTCAAACAACATTTAAAAGAACCTTGTTTTGTGTTATGTATACATGTGTTGGTGATTTATTGTTTTGTTTTTTATATATGCTAGTTGTTCTTTCCTTTTAAAAAGACAAATACAGCTTAATTTAAATAAGTTCCTTTATTGTAAGGCACAAAATGATTACAAAGGTCACAATCACATTAATAAAACTGTACTTTACAAAACAGAGTTCCACATGTACTTTCTAGCATGTATGGCCATCTCCTAACACCCAAAATGAATGAATGTTTCTTAAATGATATACCATTTCAGGTAACATATTTTTTATTAAATAGTCGATTAATTATTTTGTCTGCTTGAGAAAAACTATGAAAAATGGCCATCAGTTATCTCGAGCCTAAGATGAAGTCATATGTATTCCTATCAATAGTCTCAAACCAAGATACATTTTATTTACCTAAATGTAAGAACACGAGCAACAATCAGTCAGTAGTAGCTCAATACAGTTTTATTCGCCTGTTGCTGTGTTTTTTGGCAAATGCATCCACAAAATCATCAAGATTTAAGGCCCTAGCCCTTCTTGATTCTACACTTAACACCCCCAAATTGCTCAATCGCTCATCAGTCATAGTATTTCTCAAGGCAGTCTTGATTAACTTAAGCACAGAAAAACTGCGCTCACATGATGCAGTGCTCACGGGTAATGCTAGTGCAATTTTGCACAGTTTAAACATTTCATGGAACACCTCCTTATATGGCTCAAGGAAGACTGTGAGCTCTGTCAAACAGTTTGGTGTTTCCAACCCACTAGTTTGCTTCCTTTGAATAATGCGCGTTAGCTGGGGAATCTCATATTCTAGATCCTCAGTGCTGCAGTTGTATTGTGAGGCAAATTGAAAAACCAAATCTTTCTCACAAAATGTGGGACTGCTAGGATTCAAGGCTTGTTTCCCTTGCATTATGACACAGTTTTCTTTAGAAAATCTTCTCTTCACCTCAGAGAGAAGCACATCAATGATGGGAATGAATGAACTTATCCGAAATGACTCTTTATCTGTGTTGACCTGTCTTTGAATTATTGGAGTGGATATGTAATGCCCTTCAAGCCTTGAGCTTGGTATGACCTGACGTCCTGGAGGTGCAACACTGATGTTGCATTGCTCAGCAATGGTCACTGTATTGTCCCAGATATCATTAAAGAGAGAGCCCTCTCTATAACTCTCCAATGTGTCTACAAGAGAGTCAACAAGTGTAACAGCTGTGCCCAAATCTAATTGTGGGGACTGTAAAATATCTGACAGATGTTTTACCTCACCAAAAACACTGGTGAATGTTCCAAGGAGGCCAACAAACTTGAGATCTATTTGGGCTAATAAACCCCTTGCTTCCACAGCTCTATCACCATGTCTCTCCTCAGAGATTTCTTTCAGTAGACGTATGATGGCTGGTAGTCTGTCCTTCACGGTCTTGCAAGCATTGTACCTACATGCCCACCGTGTCTCTATCAGCCTTTGTAACTCTCTTGGGGGCCCCTGAAACATCTCCCTCTGTACCTCAATCCATCTTTGGTGCACATATGAACCTGACACAAATACATAGTTTCTGCAAAAGAGAGAAGAAGCAATATGCTTCAGGGATGCATTTTACACTGTCAACTAAAACTAAGTTCAAGCAATGTGCATTGCAGTGAACATAAAATGCTAATGGGGCCTCTGATTTAATACGTGCTTGCACACCTGTGTTCTTTCCACTCATCACTGAGGCTCCATCATAAGCTTGCCCAACTATGTGGTTTCTGTAGTCAAGACCATGCTTCTGCAATATTTGTACAATTTTCTGTGAAAGTGCTGCAGCATCCAGGCGCTGTGCTGCTTCAAATGTGAGAAAGCTTTCACATACTGACCCATTGTAATAATACCGAATGATAAAGGACATCTGTTCCTTCTTGCTTATGTCTTTGCTCTCATCAACCAAAATGCTGAAAGCTTCACTTTGTGTGACTTCATTTATAATTGAGCTGCGGACCATTTCAGCCAGGCAATCAATTATTTCGTTTTGTGTGGAATGCCCAAGGTATGACGCATTTCTTTGACTTGTCATTTTTTTTCTGACTATGGGATTGTGTTTGGCTAGTAGTTCCATAATAGAGAGGAAGTTTCCTTTATTCTCACCTTCTGATTGTTTATGTCCTCTCTGCGCAAAGTTCTGGGTAGCTGTGAGAAGCAGGGCTTCTCCAACTGTTTTAATATACTCTCTATTTTCCTTGACTAATTTACTATACTCTGCATTTAAGGAGGCTGAGAGAGAGAATGTGCTTGCATTTAACTTTTCATATTCTGCCCATGCTAACATTGCATTTGTATGTGCCTCAGATTTGGCATGGCCTACAAGTCCCCCGTCTTTGTAGGTTGCCTTTTTCCAATTTTTAAACCCCTCTGTCGATGTGAATGCCGAATCACCTGAGGAAGGGAGACTGAAGTGCCGGCAGGCATAACAGTAGGCAGAGTCTTTACCTTGAGAGTATTCAAGCCATTTATGAGAATTGAACCAGTCTTTACAGAAGCACCGTCTTCGATCCCCCTGAAGTGTTCGTGGGAAGAACTTCAGGTGTGGCTGCTTGGGCTGCTCTGCTCTTGACTGGGAGATGTCTGTGAAGAAATAAAAATCAATTATTCTGATATTATAATAATGATTATAAAACGAGTAGCTAACCCCTCTCCATAGTAATTAGTTACAGATATTATCTGTTATATATGACAATTCTATTCAAACTCAACTACCAATAACCATGAATCAGAATGCTTTGGTTATGTCATGACTTGTTAATGTAGACACACTATAACCACACAATGATCCAGATGACTTTACTCTCTAGCAGTGTTTGGGCAGTAATACATTACTAACACAGTACTATAATATCACCTTTGGAAAGAGCAATGAGTAATATAGTACTTTTTTTAGAATGATGAGCCCAACACTACTTTCTAGCCTAGGCCTCCATCTCATTATCAGGGTCACAGTCATCACATCACCTGGTGGTCCAGGAACAGCTGCTTTTGATTTGTTCTGTCCTTCTTTGACTGATGCTGCTGCCTGTTCCTGGCCTGCTGCTGTCTGGTGTTGTGCACCCTTATCATGCTCTTCCTCCTCCTCTCCCTCCTCTTTCTCCTCTTCTTCCTCCTCCTCCTCCTCCTCCTCACTAGCCCTATGCTGCTGCTCCCCTGCCAGCTCTGTCTCTCCTTTAGTCATCTTCTTCTTAAAATAAGAAGAGATGTCTGACTTTCTCTTCATTTTCTGCAAATTGACATTACACACAGCAGTGATTAATAGTAGCCTACGCATTACACCAGCCCAGCATACCGACATCAGCTAATGTTAGCTTGCTAAGCTAACGTTAGCTTAGCAAGCTAAACTAATGCTAACTAGGATAGCCAAAGTGTGTTTACAGACGAATTATACCTGAAGTCAAGCCAGCCTTTACTGAGCCCCGAGCCTGTTTTCCAAGTCTTCCCGCGTTTTTCTCGTTGTAACGCCATTGAACACACATTTTGATCAGAATAACAGCTAAAGATAAGCATATCTCCGTTTTTTGCTACCTAAAGCTAACACACTAAAGCCTAAAGTGTTGTGGGGCTTAATAGGCAACGAACGTATACGACTTACCTTCTAGAAGTCTGGTGGATTTTTGTCAACTCCAGTCCAGTCAGTAGAAAGAAACGTGTTGCTGCCAGTGCAACCTGCTGCTGTCTGTGTGAATCTCAGAGAGTGGTGCGCCAGGTATCAGAGTGTTACCATGGTAGCAGTGGGAGAGGGAGGGGCTGCAGTATGAGCGTTGGAAGCTCAAATCAAGGGACTCGCTGGCTGTGTATTTGTTGTTAAATATCAGATAAAACTAATACGCATATGTGACTGGCGAGGCGGTGTGTGTGGTGGGGGGGCCAGTGATGGGGCCAACAAATATATCAGGGTGGCCATGGCCCCCCCTGGCGCCACTGTTACTCAAGTACAAGACCCGAGTACTTCTACTTTTACTCAAGTACAAGATCTGAGTATTTCTGCTTTTAATCAAGTACAAGATCTGAGTACTTCTACTTTTACTCTAGTACAAGATCTGAGTGCTTCTACTTTTACTCAAGTACAAGATCTATACTTATACCCAGGGCTCGAAATGAACTTTTTTCCTCAGTGTCCCACAACTGTCCCGAATTCTATTTGTATTGTCCCGGATATAACCAGCAGTGTCCCAAATTTAAATTTGTATCGTCGCCCCCCCAATTATGCAGAATACATATAATTTGATACTTTTTTGTCACTTAATCATCACACCATAGACTCTGGTCCACCATGTAAGTTTAAAATACTTATTCTTTTAAACATATGAATATTAGTCTGATATGTTGCCTCTCCTAGAGTAGAAGGGAAGAGAGTTGTTTTAAGACATGTTTTTCTATTGTTTCTAAATATCCAGACTAATTTATCATTGTCATGTCAACATTGAAGAATTCTGATTTGTATTTTTCAATTCAATATGGTATGGCTGTATGGTCTCTGTGTTTTATGATCGGAACCCTCTATCTGCCAATAAAAGTGGTATGAATGATAATAAAAAAACAGAAGTTCCATAATACAGTTTAATAAATGTATCTGTTTTCAGTTCTAATTACAAGTTATCCTCACAAGTCAGTAGTACTATAGGAATATAAATTGATCTTCTATCTTCATTCATGAATGTCAATCATCTTGCTCTCACTCATTCACCCCCCCCCCCCCTAGGCACAAAAACAACTGGAACATTACTCTCTCTTAACATGACACATTATTCTCATAGCAGAGTTGATTGACAAACTAAAATTAGCTGGCGACCCCCTTTCTAATTGTCACCCAATCTGACTGACGTTCTTGACCAAAAAAAACTAAAACACTAAAAAAAGATGAAAAGCTAAATGATTAGCTAAATGCCTTACGTTTTTGCAGGTAAAGATGCTAGTCTGGTCACTGACTGGCTGACAAAGAAAATACAAAAATGATAGGCTACACCACTTATTCTGATCAACTGTATTTCACATCATTTTCACAAACTTCAAAAGAACATGACACCGCATTTTAGGACGTTTGTATGCATTGTAAGGCACACTTCAGTTGCTTGCGTTAGTTAGCGCTAGCTAACGCTAGCGCAAGCTAACATTGACTCTTAAGACAACTAACTTACCACAGTGGAAGACGATGCATCATGACCAGGACTTGGGATGTTTTCGTTTCGGGTGTCGGCAGAATTGGGGCTTACATCAGGGGGCTGTTTATTCAACCAAATCAGCATTTCTTTCTTCTTTTTTTAACTGTCGTGACCGTTGCATTGGCGCGAGTCTAGCAGCAGTCAGCAGCAGAGTGGATGACGTACAATGCATTCTATGATTTGACAGCCCAATGACTTTGCAAATAACACCCATTTTGTAGTTTACTTTAAAAAAAAAATGTCACTGTCCCGAAATAGTCCCAGACAAAATAGATTTGTGTCCCAGTAGGAATTGTTATGGTCCCCGGGACATCGGGACATCGTTAATTGCGAGCCCTGCTTATACCACCTCTGTTTATAGCCTATGAAAAAAAAGACTATTAGAAAACGAAGGCTAAAGCTAAGGTTAGCAGATAGTGACAATGTATGCTAGTTAGCCAGCTCAACGATAATATTGCGACAGAAAAACTTTTCAGTTTACATCACGCTCTGCCGCTCCGACAGGGAGCTCTGCTCTGAACACCTGAGCGGCCCGTTCTAACAGCTGTTCACCAGCGGTCCAGTCTGTACCACAGTGACTCCGGACCACACAGTTAATATTAACGAACGCACCCGTAGGTAATGTGGCTGCTGAAGCTAGACCATCATCGCGGAGCAGCAGAGCCGACAGGCAGGAAGACTCGAGCACACAGCTCGCGCTGCATTATAATATATATAAAAAAGAACACCATGCGTGTCATGATGGCACATAACAGCTCGCGGCCGCAGATTACTCCGGGTCCCAGACCCCCCCATACCCCAAAAATATTTTTATTGCAGATCTACATGAATCACACAAACGACCTATTTTGGATTCAAAACGGCGAATTTCGCCCGAAAGGCGAGTGATTTTCATGCCTGTCCTCTGTTCCACATGTCTTCAGTCAGTTCTGGACCCCATGACTCGGACACTAGTTCTACCAAGGCTCATTAGAGGTAAGCAGTGGTAGGAGAGTGGAGTTATCTTTGTATTTAGGCTGCAAGTCGACAAGAATAGATTTCAAATCGCTTAAAAAATGTTCAGACAAGAGGGACCATGTGTTACGCAGGTGTGGCGCTGATATGTCTATATAATATGCGGTTGAACTTTAAAATTAAATTATTTCCGGTGCAGAGACAAATACTCGAGGTGGATGTATAAAGTATATACTGGTGTTAATAAAATATAGCGTATATCCCTCAATTTATCGACAATAAGAATGACAATACATACTTCCGGTGTAAAGTAATATATCTATCATACTGTCGCAGGGTGTCCGCGGGGTCTTAAAAAGTATTAAAAGTTGATAAATCAATTTAGCAACATGTATCTAGCAAATGTTTAGCAAAATATTAGAAGTGAGGCTACTAGACTAACGTTAGGTCTACTGTCATAGCCTCACTTTTAATAGTTTGCAAAACATTAGCTAGCACTAGTGTTTTGCAGTTGCTAGCAGCTTATTGGGATGTTATGCTAGATAGACAGGCATTGTTTTGATATAATAAATTAAGCATTATTGTTAGTTAAGCATGTCAGCCTGCAGCCTGTCTCTCTCACTCATTGCAGATGGCTGCACTAAAGAAAAGGCACAGAGAGGAAACCAGTTGTAAGAGGTTTAAAAGTTCATTAAACATAATATATGCTTAAATGCATTTCAAAGAAGTTGTGTTGAGTTGTGTTGGAGTTTGTGTTATTCTACATTTTGACAAATATATCAGGGTGGCCATGGCCCCCCCTGCCCCCCCCTGCTGGCGCCACTGCCGATCACCACTTGTAGAGCCTTCTTGACTGATTGTATCTCGCGCTCCCACGCACCACCAAAGTGGGGAAATGCCGGAGGGTTAAAGCGAAACTTGATCTGTTTCTTGGCAAGTTCCTCTTGCAGTTGGGGCATCATTCCAGCAAACGCCTCCTCAAGCTCCCTAGCTGCTCCCCGGAAGTTTGTCACCTGATCTGAGAGAATCTCGAAGGGGGTGCCGCGCCGAGCGATGAATCGCCTCAAGGCCAAGAGGAAAGCATCTGTATCGATGCTATTAAGCAGATCTAGGTGGACACAGCGAGTGGTGAGACATTTAAAGATGACTCCCCACCGTTTTTCACTGCGCCGCCCTACCTTGACGGTATACGGCCCAAAACAGTCGACCCCAGTAGAGAAGAATGGAGGCTTGAGGAGCCGCAGACGGGCAGAAGGCAAGTCGGCCATAATCGGTATCACTGGCTTCCCTTTCCACTTCCTGCATCCAGTGCAAGTCCTCTGATGATGCTTGACGGCCTGTCTTCCACGCAGGACCCAGTACTGGCGCCTAGTCTCAGCAAAGACCCTGTCGGGCCCTGGATGGAGCAAGCGCTCGTCCATGTCCTTAATGAGGAGTTTTGTGACTACATGACTGGGATCGAGAACAATGGGGTGAATTTCCATATCACAGGAAGTCTCCAGGTGGCGAAATCTTCCACCGACGCGGATCAGACCCATTGCAGGATCAATCTCCGGTGAAAGCATACTGAGCTTACTGCCAGGTTTTACTGGTTTTCCAGCCTTAAGACACTCAATCTCCTCTTGGAAGCATTCTGCTTGGCTGCGCTGCAACAGGAGGCTTTCAGCGTTACGCAGGTCAGACTGAGGCAAGGAAAGGTCAGTTGCCGCCCCGTGAAGTAACTGTTTGGTGGCCTCGACCAAGTCTGTCCATGTGTCAAACCGTGTGACATCTGGTGTTGGAGGTACTGAACTGGTTCGTGTTAGGCCGCAGAAGGTAGCTCGTTTGTGCTCGTCAGTATCTTCGGACTCTGTGGGGGCAGGAAGCGACGGCCATTGGTCAGACAGGCCACGTAGGAATATTGGACCTTGAATCCACCGATTTGGTGCCGCCAGCTCAGCTACTGTCTTGCCACGGGTGAGGTCATCGGCTGGATTATTGGCTGTGTCGACATACCGCCAGGTGTGCTCGGCTGTCAATTCCTGGATCTCAGATACCCTGGTTCCCACGAAGACTTTGAACCTACATGACTCTGACGTCAGCCAAGTCAGGACTGTGGTGGAATCAGTCCAAAGATAGGTCTGGGTGATGTTTAAGGTGAGCTCTCGATGGAGGAGAGAGGATAGCTGAGCTCCTGTCAACGCTGCACAGAGTTCCAACCTTGGCATCGACTGCTGGCGCTTCGGGGCTATCCTAGACCTTGCCATGACAAATGACACATGGACTTTGTCACCAACCTTCGTTGCGAGGTAAGCTACAGAACCATATGCCTGTTCGGAGGCGTCACAGAAGACGTGCAGAGTGTAGTCTGTGGCTTCAGTTGCAGCCTCCAGTGGCGTGTAGGTTCGTGGCAGGGTGATGTCCGCCAGCCTGGGGAGTTCCCTCTCCCAGCTGGACCAAGCCTGAACAATATCAAGAGGAAGGTTTGGGTCATCCCAGCTCCTCTTCTTCTCCCACAACTTCTGAACAAGCACTTTGGCCCTCGTAGTGTAAGGAATAATGGCTCCGAGAGGGTCATATTGCCGGGCAAGCACCTTATATATGTGGCGCATAGTGGGAGTCGCGCTCTCCATTGGCCTTGACCGGTAACCAAGTCGATCAGTCGGACAGTGCCACATCAAGCCCAGAGCTGGCTCTTGAGGGTCAGCGCTCTTCTCTGCTAGCCATAGCTCTGTACTCTCTGACCTGGCAGTGGATGGTAAATGGGAGACGACAGCAGTGATATTGCTTGCCCACTGCCGTATCTCAAAACCCCCTAGGCTAGACATTGACGCATCTTGTCCACAAGGAGCTTGGCAGACTCAGGTGTTGAAAGGCTCTGAAGACAATTGTCCACGTAGAACGACTGCTCCACTGACTGCAGTACGTCCTCATTTCCCTTTGCATGGTCTTTGACATGCTTTTGCAGCGCAAACGTTGCGCAGCAGGGGCTGCTTGTTGTGCCGAATGGCAAAACCTGCCATTGGTACACGTCAGGTTTCTCCTCCCTTTGCAGGTTTCTCCAGACAAACCTCAGCAGTGGCCGGTCCTCAGGCAGGAGACGAACCTGATGGAACATTGCTCGTATGTCCCCACTGATGGCGACAGCATACTGCCGGAACCGCAGGAGTACGCCGAGAAGGGATGGTCCAAGTGTTGGACCAGGAAGGAGTTGCTCATTAAGTGAGAGACCACGGTAAGTAAAGGAACAGTCGAAGACTAGACGATCCTTGCCATTGTGGACGAGGTGATGGGAATGAACCAGGATTCGTGGGACTCATCCACTTCTTCTGTAGAAAGCTTAGTCACACACCCTCCATCGATGAGCTTTTGGATCTCTGCTTTGTGAACTTTGGCCTTAGCTGGATCTTTAATGAGTCTGCGCTCGGTGCTGCGAAGCATTGGCATAATTGCTTCAGGAGTGGCCATTAAGGGTGGAGCGTCCTTGACGCGGGGAAGAGGTGTAGCATACCTTAGTGTGTCGCCCACCTTCACCCTCTCAGTGCGGGTTTCCAGGATACTCACGGCTTCCTGGTCCAATCGGGACCGTACTACTAGCTTTTCACTCTTGAACGGGAGTACATCAAGCTGCCAGAGACGTTCAACATGTTGGTAGAGGTCATCTGCTGCTGGCTTGACAGATGTGAAGTAGCATGAAGTCATCTGAGATGTTAGCCCATCTGGACCCTGAAGTGCCCAGCCGAGTGCTGTATTTATGGCTGTGGGTCCACCTTTGGGGCCGACCCTGACTGGCTCCTGCTGATCAAGTGGGTGCAATCCGAGCCAATTAGCAGTAACGGCTGAACTTTACTGAAGTTCTTCAGTGGAAGCCCCTTCAGGTGGCGATAACGCTTCTGGAGTGTGGTCACAGGGTAGGACTGCTCTGATAAGGCTATCTGACCCGCTGTAAAGGCACTCGTAATGAGATGCTGCTTAAGAGGCTGTGTCAGAGAGGCCACATGGAAGTCAACAACTCACCAGTGAGGCTGGCCACATCTTGGCGGATGGTCTGCAGAAAGAGAGACTCAGCTTCCCCTTTGAGTCCCAGGTGTTGAACTGCAGCTGGCAGTATCATCGTTCGTTCAGCCCCATCGTCCAGGATCGCGTAGGTGTCAAGGGACTTGTGCCCATGGCTGATGATGACTGGCACCACCTTGAGGTAGACTTTCCCTCCTTGCTTGGAGTTGGAGAGCACAGCACGATTCTTTGGCGTGATGAGGTAGACGCGTGGACTTGGCTTAGTAACACAATGAAGAACTCTGAGGTGTATTTCCTGGCACTCACTGCATGCTTTCTTTAAGTTACAAGCTTCTTGCCGGTGGTTGGTGCGACCGCAGTTACGACAACGTTTGCCGTCTACTATCCATTTTTCAACCTTCTCCTGAGAGCACTGGAGGATGTTTGAACACTGTGACAGGTAATGCTCATCACTCTCACAGAAGAGACACATCCTCTTGAATTTCTGCTGCTTAGCCTCTGGCCGAGTCGTCTCTGAAGGATGACGGTTTTCAGTTTCAGACTTGTCAGAGCCATGGTAAACTGAGACCTGATGGTTGTGAGGCCTTGGTGCAGGAAATTGATTGTCTCTTTTAGGGGGATGTATACCTTCACTCCAATGGCGCTGTGCCATCCTTTCAGATAGTCGTTGAGCTTCGGCCTTCCCCCTTAGCCAGTTGGAGAGGTCGCGGAGGTTGTACGGGTTTAGGCTGTTTGTGTTAAGGCGACCTTGAACCTGTAGATGCTCCACGAAGCCGTCCCTTAAATGGTTAGGGAGCTTGCTAAGGAGCCGATCGACATGGCCAGTCGACATCACTTCCATCCCGTTGGGTCCCTCCAGCGACGTCAGCATACCTACTAATAGGTCAACGCTTAGCGCAAAGCTCTGGAATGCTTTGGTATCTCCAGCTTTGAGGTCAGGAGAGTTCAGTATAGTTGCGATCTCGCTTTGTACGAGCTGGTGTGGCTGTCCATATTGCCGCTGTAAGGCCTGCATGGCGGCCGTGTAAGGCTGGGCGTAATGCCTGCAGGACTGGGCTATTAACTGGGCCTCAGCCAGAACTAGTTGTTCCATGAGAACACGGTACTTGTAATGCTCAGACAGTTCAGTGTGGTCACTGAGTAAGTGGGCCAGCGCCATCTTTAGGTCAATAAATTCTCTCTCGCTGTCACGCACCAATTTAGGCAGTTTAGGTACTGGGACTGGCTGTCTAGGAGGCAGGGGCACTTGACCCGTACAGTGACTGCTGTGGTTGAACGGAATACTGGACTGGCAGGGCTGGTACAGGCTGCTGCATTAATGGACCAGGGGTAGAAGGCACTAGTTGATAGGCTGGCTGAGCCGATGGGCCAGGCTGCAGTTGGTACGTTGATTTTAGATGACCCTGCTGGTACTGCGGCGGCTGGTACTGCGGCTACTGGTACTGCGGCTACTGGTACTGCGGCTGCTGGTACTGCGGCTGCTGGTACTGCGGCTGTTGGTACGCATACTGTGCCGGAAGGACAGGCAGAGACTGATACGCTGTCTGCTGGGGGACATCAGACTGTGTATAAGGTGAAGGCTCTACAGACCAGTTGTGTGGCACGTAGGAAGATTGCTGAGGCAAAACCACTGGATGTTGGGCCACTGGCTGTTGTGTAGCTGGTAGCTGGTGAGCCGGGTACAGCGCTGGTGCGTACTGTGGTTGATATGGTGGTTGGACAGGTGCAGCCGGAACATATTGGTTTGCTGCGGATGTCGTCGTCATAAACTGATATGGGATTTGTGTTGCCGCCTGCATGCTGCCATACATGGTTGCCACAGGAGGAGGTACAGGCTGGTATGGCTGGTGAGCAGGCTGGTACCCTGTAGTTGTCAGCAGTTGTTGGCCAACGTGACCGGCTGCCTGCATCCCTTGGACGATAGGTGACGACATGACCGTGCTTCTAGCCAGAAGTGCTGTTGTCTTAGAAACAGCTCCCAACAACCGTGCAGATGTGACTGTTGGTGGTAGAGATTGAGTCAATATACTTCTCTCCTGATTCTGACTCTGCATGAAGGCTTGAGACTGGAATGTCGCTGTCGTCGTGCACAGCAATGTTGTCGTTGGCAGCTTATCCTGATGATTGGTGGATAACGGCTGCTGCTGTAAGGTGCGGTTATCTGCTTGTGAGTCCAACCAGTGTGAGTGGGTTGGAGGTGGATGTGACGAGAGGGGGCCAGATCCGTTCTCACTGAGGCTGTATTCTGACGATTGGTGACTGTAGCAGCTCTGCTCTGAGGGAGATGGCAGTCGAGGCCTCACACACATATTCTGCAGGTCAGGCATGCTGCTAGCATAAGGTGCCATGTCCCACAAATGTGCCTTATTTGCTGCTCCTGGCAAGGAGTAAGAGGGAGGGCGTCCAATTGCAGTGTGTAGCTGGTCACTCTCAGCTGCTAACCCGGTTTGCAGGCTAAGTGACCGCAGCTGACGCGCACTGTCATATTGAAGGGGGGTAGGATTAGGCAAGAGAGACTGTGGTAAGCTAACCTTATAGCCTTGCAGGTGTGTTGGAAGCTGTCGCTGTCTTCCTCCATGAGCTCCAATCGTAGCTGTTGCTGTTTCCTGTACATCCATGGCGCTGTCGTGGGTGAAGCTATCCGGCTCGAAGGACCAATATTGGGGAATCTTATGTTATGCGATGTTTGTGCCGGAGCCGCTTCATCCAGAAACAGCACTCCATTTAGAGAGTTCACACAAGGAATACAGTCTTTGGACTTTAATTATCTTGAATGCTTCTTACAACAGCTATAGCAGTATTAAATCATGAATGCATGTAGAATGACTGCATAGTTTCTTCTTCCCTGACGCACATGTAAACAAACCGCTCGAGGACCCGCAGCTGCCCACTCTAGCTGTCCCCAAATGTGCCCGACCAAAAACACAAACGATACAACGCAGACTAAAGAAAACAAGGGGAATTTACAACAATAAGTACATAACGATTGATGTGCACATTAGCATAATTACTAGCTAGCCGCTAGCTGCTAACTGCCGCCTCTTTAATATCAAATCCATCATAATAACAATCCATTACCATGCTGTCATGAACGTGCGGTGCTGTTACGTTTACGCAAATTGACGTGCTTGATGTGAACGAGCATTTTGGTTAAAGTTGCGCATGCGCTGTGAGCGCACATACGGGTACTTCTCAGGCATGCCGGGTAATCTGTGACGTTTCACTCTCTCAAAAGTTGGGCCATTTTATCATCATGCGCTAATGAGCAACTCTCATAGGAATGAATGAGGCCCCGCCTCCCACGCTGTATCCAGTTCTTATTATACATTCATGGGGAAAAGCCTTGGTGTGAAAGAAAGGGGTATATCAGGCACTAAAAATGGGGGTAAAAGTTATCGGAACTAAGTACTCTTTTTTGGTGTGAAGGCAAAATTCCAGGCACTAACGGAACTAAACGGGAAAAGAACAGGTAAAAGTACTCCGGTGTGAACGCGCTAAATAACTTGTGCCGGGTTGATGGACGTCTTTACGTGGGTCAGGTTTGAAAGATGCACTGATGTTTCCATGGTAACACAATTTAAAGGTTCCAATTCAAGTTTGATTTGTCTTTGTTGTATTTGTGTCATCTGTTCCCTCTAGCTTAAATAGAGGGTTGTGCTATGTATGTTACTTTGATGTATTGTATGCAAAATCCACCATTGTCCTGAAGTATACTTTTATCTGCAATACTGTCTGTGTTTTTTTCTTCTTCAAAAAACTGGAAAATTAAAATAGTTACAAAAAAAAGGTTCTAATTCAAACAGTGTTTTAAAAATAAGCAGCAAAAACATAAACTACTCCTCACAATAAATATATTATATAATATTGTCTGAATCTTAACGGCAATACTGCACATTGAGCAAACTATAAACGAATGAATTCCCTTAAATGCGGATCATATAGAAGATTATTAACGACATTTTGTTGTAGTGCAAGAGCAACACACACGCCTTAAATGTGAGAAAATGAGTTAGACATTTCACTGATTTGAGAAGTTTAATTTGAGGATTAAGCAGACTGTGAACAACTGATATGAAGCACTACATTACAATGAAATTACACATATTGTTTTACAAAAACAGGTATGACAGAATGCATAGGCCGAGCCACACGCACAGACGGCTCATCGAAGACAACACGGAGAGAAAAGAAGGGCGTCAGGAAAAGGCAACGATTTCTTTTAAAAAGATAAAAACAACACTGTTTGCTGCTATTCTTCTGAACGCATACATACTCCCATTGTCTCATTTACACGACACGACAGAATGACATACGATTGTCATTTGAGCAAGCACACATGGAACACACACACACTTACTGGCACACAATGCAAACAGGTGCAACATAAATCATGAGATGCAGGTAACGATGCATCAGAAACACACACAAGTGAAAGCGATTTAGCCATAGGCCTACAGGTAATGGGCACTCATTATTTTTGTGAATTTACCATTTAACCTGATGAGTGGAATCAAATATCCGCGTCCTGTTTATATTTTAGTGTGTGTTCGTGGCACAGTGTCAAACACCTCTGATAAGATTTGCACAATGAGGCTAATCTAACGCATCTTTCACGCGTGCCTTAAAACTTAAACGTCTTCAAATTAAAGCTTTATGATTGATTGATAAAGCTCTATATTTCCAGTGGAAAGAAGCATCGGTCACACTGTGACTGACCTATTAAGCAGGAAGTGTTTGGATAGTGCACTGCAGCTGTTGAAGGGTTAGCATCGTGTGCTAAGCCATGCTGCTGTGCTGGAAATGCAGGCTAGCTTCTCGTGTCCTGTGATCACTTAGGAAAGGTTACGTATATGCTGACTAGGATAGATGTTGGGACAGCAGAATACTGGTTTTTTCTGTTGTATTGTGTGGAAATAAAAACCAAACAAACAAGAAAGCAAGTATCTTTCCATGTCATGACAAAGTACACAACACTGACGTTTTAAATTGGTAGTAATGCAGTTCACATGTTTCTTAAACAACAATGGAATAAGGGGGGAAATGAACAAACAGCAACTCTGAGATGAGGATTGTAGAGAAAGACCGCAGGGGAACACTGCACAATACTAATGTTTAAAAGAACTGAATTGCTGCTAGAAGGGGTGGTGTTAAATCCGCTCGGTAGTAAGGATTGGAATTACTTCTTTTTACATTATTAGTATTGTTAGAAGCAGAACAAGCTGTCTTCCAGAAGCACGACTGAAGGGAGAACAGAATGGAATCAAAATAAAACAATTGGACAACCATTTCTTTAGATAAACCCCCGAACCAATGAGGACCGCCTGGATCCTCCTCCTCGTGACAGACCCTTTGGTTATAAAACGTATTTTGACCCCCCCGCCCTGTGTCAGTGGTAAAGATCACCGTATCTGTCCTCTTCAGGCGGGGGTGCAGTCAGCTTTCGTCTCCGATCAGGGGCAGGGTTACATATGAGTACTAGGTATGGGAGGGGGAGAGGCTTTAACCGTTCAGGAGGTAGACCACCAGCTCGTAGGTGGAGATGACGATGGCCGTGTTGGGGATCTGTCGCACCAGGTGGGTGGTGAGGCCGCGGTACCCCTCCTCTCTGGGCACTGTTCTTAAAGTCTGGAAGTATCACTTGAATCTCCTCCTAGAGCACCATTGTGGGTTTTTTAACCAATCATCTCACAGCTCTAATATAGGGCAGAATGCTACGATTAAAGGGGGGGTAGGTAAGTTTCAGAAACCGGCTCGAGTGCACTAAAATTTGAAAGTACACAGCCGAAAAGAATCCGCCCCTTCCTTCAGACTTCCTTACAGAGCACCTCCTCCAACACACATGAACGCGCACATGACTTAGGTTGGCTATATAGTTCAGGGGAATTGTAAACCATACAAAACCTGTCCAAGAGAAAAAGAGCGACCACGGCGTCAGATTTCAACTCGGTGTGTATGGGGGTTATTCCCTATCTTTATTCAAGAGCGTGGTATTTACATTTGAGAGCATACTTTATTGATTTCCTTCACTCAAACCCTGTCATCGCACCAAAGAGTAACCGCCCTTACGGGACGCTGTAATAAGTAAAACGAACGCACCCGCAAGGACACCTGGCCTCCTATTGGTTGAGGGATTTTGACAGGATTGTTGCACGAAAGTACAGAATAAATCTGAGAGCAGAAAAAATCCGTAAGCAGCAATATATCTGAGTGCAAGCGTACAGTTTGAGCAGAAGCAGATCTAAGTGCAAGCAGGCACTATTTGAGTGTGAGGACAGGGTTTGAGGGAAATAAATACATAAAGTATGCTCTCAAATTTAAATACCACGCTCTTGAATAAAGATAGGGAATAACCCCCATAGGTGTGTTCCATCAGTAGTCGCCATCGTTGAAAAGCAACTCCGATATTGAATCTGGTTTGAATTCTCCTAGTTTCCACTTTGTTTTTGTTCCTAATTTGCTCCGTTACATTATTTCATTTGCCACCAGAAGACGATGTTGAACCTAACTCTGCCATGGTGAAAGTGGCCGCCTGTTGCTGGCGAGTCATTGAAGTACTGCTGCAATGCACGCCCAATGACGGCACGCCCAATGAGGGCACGAGATACATTTGTGCGTGCACGAGATGGAAGGCTGACAGACAGGACGGCAATCCAATCCGTTTATCGTACTTTTTACAGTACTACGGCTTCCACAGATGAAATTTTTTTATGGATTTTTTGTCAAAGCACTTAAGATATGCATTGCTATCGGGATGTTAAGAGCATTCCATGGAATATAACAAAAAGTGTATCTCGAGCCGGTTTCTCAAACTTACCTACCCCCCCTTTAACATGCTTATTGATGTGTTTGATTTGTAACTATTATCTGTCTGAGTAAAAAAAAAAAAAAAAAATTGTAGTACATTTATTTTGTATAATATTATATTTTGACCTTAATCGAAATATTCGGTTATTTTCTTTTTTAGTCTGATGCTTTGATTCATTTTAAACAAAAGGATACCCAAAATCTAAATATTGGATTGTTCTTTCTTAGTAAGATCCCATTTTCATTACAATTGGGGTCTTACCTTGACTTGAAGATGAAGTCCATGCTATCCTTCTGGACAACAATCTCTATTACTTTTTTGTAAAAGTCCTCCTTATCTTCCTCTAGTTTCAAAAGTCTAGTTTGTTGTTTGCGTCTACCGTCTCTGCGTAGAAGAACAGTAGCAACAAGAACCTGTGGGCTCACTTGCGCCCCCTTCAGTGCGGCAGAGGTTATGGCTGCCTCCCCTGGTGCTTTTTTCATTGCCGTTGTATGATGAGACCAGCGAGCCTAACTATCATATATACGTGAAATAAGTTATTTAGAGACTATGGATGGCGAGGATAAATGTAATAGAGGGATCTACAAGCATTACATTGGTGACATACAGTGAGATGGTGCAGGCATGCGCTTAGGGCCCGCTTTCCAGACAGTTTCTGTGGGGTGACGCATTCTGAGGTGAGGCAGAGCTCATCTAAAAAGCGATTGGAATCATACAGAAATCACATTTACAACACAGATCAGTGGAGACATTTTATTATTATTGCTATTTAGTTTTTCCCGTTACATTGGAGTATGACAATACTCCAATGTAACGGAAAACTCTGCCTCCCCTGCCTGCACGTCGCTGCTAAGTATCTGTAGGTGTTAACAACTTCAATGTGGTTATGCTGTGCAGACACGATGCAGGGAACAACATTTGGTAACTTTTTCTACTTGGAAAAAAACATGACTTTTGTCTTGTCTGAATTTAACACCAACCTGAGGTGGAACAGGTGTGACTGAAAAGTGTCAAGAGCAGACTGCAGAAGTTCAAATGCAAGGGCAACAGTGCTAGCACAACAGTATAGATCAGTATCATCTGCATATAGATGTACAGAGGCATCAATATGTTGACACACATCATTTATATAAATTGTAAAAAAGGGTGGGTCCCAAGACCGAACCTTGAGGAACACCTCTGGGCACATTAAGAAAGCTTGAGGAGAGACTGCTGAATTATACACATTGCTTGCGATATGAGAGATAGTTTGAAAACCAACCAACAGCTTGGTCAGACGGGCCTATATGGGATAACTTCTGGCATAGAATGCCATGTCCACAGTATCAAATGCCTTGGATAAGTCTATAAAAAGGGCAGCACAGTAGCTCTTTGCGTCCAAGCCTTCAACAATGTCATTCACTACTTTCAAAGCAGCCGTTACTGTACTGCTTCCTAAAGCCTGACTGGTGAGGAGATAGAATGTTGTTCAAGCTTAAATATTCTTTGCTTTGATCATTAACCATTATTGGGGTCTAGGCCCTTTAGAGCCTTACAAACCTCCCCAACAGAGAAAAGGTCGAAGGAGAAAGTCTGGCTACTGGAAAAAGTTAAGTAACATCTAATGTAAACATGAATGGACCAAGGATAGACCCCTGTGGAACCTCTTTCTGATGGTAAAATGGCCTGAATGAGTACAGTCAGCAACGGTAATAGTTTATGGTTCAAAGTGACGCTCTATCCAGCTTTTATGAGACTAAAGGCTCTATGCACACTTTTAGAAATCAGTAGGCTTTAGCTTGTTGTTAAATTACCACATATTTATAACATTCTTATATTTAAGTGACTGTGGTGGCTTGTTCTTTAGTGAGCTTTGTGTGTGTTTGCTGTGAAAAAAAAAAAAACAAGTTGACAACTGAAGTGCATGCATTTGGATATTATTGAGAACATTTGAACAACTTTTGAAATCCACACAACATCCTTTAACAGCGAGTTGTGTCAAACAGTCCACCTCACTCTTTCTGAACAGTCTCAGTGCACTAGTGAAGGTGTTCTCCCATGTGGTCTGGTTCTCTGAAACTCTTCACAGGGAGCACAGATGTCAGGTTTTTCTCGAGTGTGGGTAGGCTGGTGGAGCTTCACACTGTATGAGTCACTGAACTCTTTCTTCCACTGGTCAAAGGAGTGGATTCGCTGGTGGCGCTTCGATGAGCGTGAGTCCGTGAAACTTTTCTCACACTGGTCACAGGAGTAGGGTTTTTCTCCAGTGTGGGTTCGCTGGTGAATCTTCAAATGGCCTGACTGGCTAAAGCTCTTCCCACACTGGTCACAGGTGAAAGGCTTTTCTCCAGTGTGGATTGTCTGGTGGCGCTTCAATGAGCGTGAGTCCGTGAAACGTTTCTCACACTGGTCACACGTGAAAAGATTTTCTCCAGTGTGGGTTCGCTTGTGAATCTTCAAATGGCCTGACTGGCTAAAGCTCTTCCCACACTGGTCACAGGTGAAAGGCTTTTCTCCAGTGTGGATTATCTGGTGCCGCTTCAATGAGCCTGAGTCCGTGAAACTTTTCTCACACTGGTCACAGGTGAAAGGATTTTCTCCAGTGTGGGTTCGCTGGTGGATCTTCAATGAGTCTGACCTGCTAAAACTTTTCTCACACTGGTCACAGGTGAAAGGTTTTTCTCCAGTGTGGATTCGCTTGTGAATCTTCAAATCGCCTGACTGGTTAAAGCTCTTCCCACACTGGTCACAGGTGAAAGGTTTTTCTCCAGTGTGGATTCGCTTGTGAATCTTCAAATAGCCTGACTGCCTAAAGCTCTTCTCACACTGGTCACAGGTGAAAGGTTTTTCTCCAGTGTGGGTACGTTTGTGGATCTTCAATATCCCTGAACTCCAGAAACTCTTCTCACACTGGTCACAGGTGTGTGGTTTTCCTATTGTGGCTGTAGCCTGATGTTGATCCAGCTGTTCTCCGATGATACTCTTCTCCCCCTCATTATAAAGCCTATCTGGGTTTTTGCAGGTCTCTTCCTATAAAACAAAAAAATAAAACAGAGAAAGTGACACAAGTGTATTAGGACACATATGAAGGTTTTTAATGAAACCCGAGAATGCATTCTGACTCGTTGTAGCCTAAAATACCGCTGAATAAAGGAAGAAGTATAAATACCCATTAACTTGATACAACAAAACAACAAGGACGCACTGATTGGTTGTTTGATTCAGAATGATTTGTTGTTATTTTTAAATGAATACAAAGGGGTTGGCTCTCAAACATTTTTTAAATATTATTCAAAACATGCAAAATCTAAAATGTGTTTTTTCAACCAATATCATGATGGAATATTGCATACTTTATCTGTTATAAGGTTAGAGTTATGTATAGCTAAATACAAAAAACTAAAAGGGTTGAAGCACACAAACTCGTTTCATTGTTTTATAAATTAGTTATAGTATCCAGGTATCACTAGCTATTAAAATATCTACACCGTGAATTTGAAAATAATGAACATTACATGATCACATTATATCAGTAAATTCAGAGGTAGGAAGTACATTTACTCAGGTACTTGTACTTAAGTACAATGTTGAGGTACTCCATTTTATGCTACTTTGTACTTCTACTCCACTACATGTATTTAATAGTTACTCTACAGATGTGGATGAATGATGTGAAATATAATCAAGTGTTGAATCAGACTTTAGTTCCACCTGGAGTAAATCCACCAGCTACCCTGCAGTCTACAAAGCCATTCAGACTAGCTGCACCTTTACCAGCTTTGAGAACACTTTGATGATCAATCATTATAAAACATATCATATATATTATTCTGAAATGGACCAATCTGCACAACGACTACTTTTACTGTCGCTACTTTCACTATATTTTGATGAGAATACTTTTCTACTTTCACTTGAGGAACATTTTGAATGCAGGACTTTTACTGTAACAGAGTATTCCTACACTCTGGTACTTCTACTCAAGTACAAGATCTGAGTACTTCTACTTTTACTCAAGTACAAGATCTGAGTACTTCTACTTTTACTCAAGTACAAGATCTGAGTACTTCTCCCACCTCTGAGTAAATGTGAATGATCAGATGTTAACAACTCCTTGTATATGCTACTGTAGCTTTAGCACTCACTATTTTCTACAGGTGACTTCCTGTTTACATCTTTGATTGACTTTGCCAGATGTTTCCTAGCAACCAATATGATTCACTCAGTATAACGAATGCTTTTTTAATTCTTCATTGTTTGGACTCAAATGTAACCATGTAAACAATTCTGAAAACTTAAATCAACAGGACTCTAGACGGCTAAACTTTAAACAGAATATCATTGTTTTCACTCAAATATGAATAATTATTTAACCCGGATTTTTACTTACCTCTGCTGATGAAGTCATTCTGCTGTTTGTGTTATCGTCTACCTGAAGTTCAGCCATCTGCAATAACAGAGATTACCATATTACTTATTAGCCAACTACAGGAATTAAAATAAACATTTTGTGTTTTTCTAAATGTTAACCTTGAGGCCATTAATTTGACAAAGCAATCACTACCACAAAGCTCAGAGAGATGGAGTCCATCCAGTTAGACACTTGCACATCTGACACATAATTATCAGACACAAGTATGGGCACGAGCAAAAAAATACGACTCAAGAGCACAACCAGGCAAAAAGGTCTTTAGTCAAGCGTTTAATCCAAAAGGTAAAAATAAAACAGGCAATGATCAAAAAAAGTACTGACTGGAAGCAACGAAAAACAACCAACTGTGTTGGCGGAAAACTACTAAAGAAGCAACAAAAAAACAACCAACTAGGTGGTACAAATGCTAAGCAGCAAATATGTCATTTCTTTATGTATATTGTTGTGGGAATGGAAAGATAAATGAAAGAAGGCGGATATATCCATTTAACATACAGTATCTATGTTTATTATAACATTTTTCTGTGTGTCAAGATGAAAGACAGCCCACACTCCTATCAATCATCAAACCGTGGAGTCTTAATTCATTACGTGTTGATTTCTATCAACGGGGGAGTACTTCAGGAAAGTCGACGGGGGGGGCTAGTGGAGTACTTCGTGACCACAGAGTGTGAACGTTGTGATCAGCTGTTTTAGCGCAGTTCTCCAGTGAAGGGGGGGGGGGGGGGGGAAGTCTCCCTCCGCAGCTGGTTGGCGTAGTTTTGGCACAATTCCGTTGTACAGACCGACGTTAACAGCAGCCCTGTCTGTGCACACGGAGACCGACTCTGTCGTCCGGTGATCTAACTGCCTTCTGGAAAAGCTTCACAAGTACGTCGGTACGCAAATGCGCTTTGTGACACAAGTGACGGTACGCATTTCAGATTACGCACATAACCTGCGTACCAGTTATGTGCACCCCTGTACTACAGCAAAAGTATTCTCCGTCGGGACTTCCTGCAACAACACCACGCCGTTATCTTGATTCTGATTGGCCAGAAGACATTATCAAAGATGTTTTATTGAGAAGACGATCTACGTGACAAAAGTTTTCAAAACCGTTTCTGGTCTTCGGTATTTCCAGACAAGTGGCTTCTGAAATCAATCTTACTCTGCTGTCTGTGCAATTTACTCCGCGCTAGTTGGCAGACTTTATTTTGCTTACTTTAACATCATTTTTCATGGTGGGGCTAAGACATTTCTTGGTATGGGTGTAGCCTACCCCAGCCATACCCTGGCGCTGCCACTGGTGGGATGTATGGGGCGGGCCATTCTGCACATGCGTTAAATGCGTTAAATATTTTTAACGCAATTAATTCAAAAAATTAATTACCGCCGTTAACGCGATAATTTTGACAGCATTAAAAGCTATATATTACAAATATAAATCAGGGTCGCCAACTTTGGGTACCTGGCTGGAGTGAGATTTTGATATCATGGGTTTAATTATACATATGCGCTCTAAATGACTGCTATCGTGTCAGTAGCGGGACCTTAGCATATATATATATAATATATATACAATATATACAAATACACGATATTGGACATAGACTATAAAGGGCACAAAGTTTCATTCACTAATGAAAGTCAAACACATGTTTGTTTCCACTGTTTTATTGTGTGCATAGGCCTGTCGCGATAAGCAATTCATTGACTTATCGTACGATAAATAAAAATGAACTCGATAACTTTTCTGACCTCGATAAATTGCCATTTACATGAGGATGTGACTAGCTGTTTGAAAGGATGTACTTGAATTATTATTATTATTATTATATATCATCATTATCATTATCAGTGGTCTAAAATGGTCATACAACGGTGCCGAGAATATTATCGTTTATCGCAATAATTTCCGGGAAAATATATCCAACAAAATTAATTATCGTGAGAGGCCTATACATGAAACACACACACAAACAAATCTACAGACTTACTCCAAACTGCCAAATATATTAATTAACACACTCTCACTCTCATATAGCCTTTGACTCTATTTTGGCCTAGTACAGGGGTCTGCAACCTTTTTGACCAAAAGAGCCATTTTGCCCCCTTTTCCAACACTTTTTTTTGTCTGGAGCCGCAAAACACATTTGATAGCTTGATAAATAAGTACATTCTTAACATGTGACACGTTGTTAATACAGTCCAGACCACTGTCAAGGACTATAATGAAGGTTGCTAAGGAGGATCAAGAAAGAGAAAGGAAAAGAGGTTAAAAGACGGAGCGCTGGACGTCAGATAAATCACAGGACACGGAATGGGCTCTGTAGTTCGTTTAGTATATGACCGTGTACAGGCCCGGTTCCAGAACAAAATGACTTGGGGTGCATCTGAGATTACAGGGGGTTACAGTAGTACAGTAGGAGGTTTACATGAGAAATAGTGGCCGGCAACAGCAATGAAAAATAGCATTGATGTTATGGTTTTGAAACCAAGCAAGTGAGAACATTTCATTCATTTTCATTTTCACTATGGCAAGGAAAAGCACAAAAGCTTCAAAACTGTACTGATAAAACAAATGAGAACATATCGTAAATCAAGGCAAATATTAGTTGAACCAGCTCATGGTTTGAAAATGGCAAACATTGAAAAGCAAAAGTATTATTAAAACCATGTAATCACCTTGGTCCCATCATATACTCTGGGAAGAGAATATTTACTGTGCTTGAAAACTGGTATCCCATCATCATGTGAGGTTGACTTTGTGACCAGAGGCCTATACTACGAATCTAGTTCAACATATATGTTTTGAGTTATCCGGTTGACTTAATCCAAAACAAAGCCGCTCTCGCTAAACTGTCCTACAACGCTGGCCATCAACTCGTTCGCTCAAGCCAGCCGTGTCCTATCTAGTTAGGTGCGCGTTCACATAAAAGGGGTGGTATCTGGAGCATTAGACCACCTGCAAGGTGAATACAGCTGGTAAAAGAAAAAGTGTTTGAATGCATACATTAACAGGTTTATGATATCACTGCCCGTCTAAGACACGAGTGGATCTGACTTTAATTACATTTGACTCGAGTGTTTCGTCAACTTAATGTGTTGCTTAAAATAATACTTCTGCATACAGTATGTGACACTGTGAGTGTTGCACGGCCAGATACGGCTCAGCTGACTCAGATAAGGAAATATATGATACATTATGATGTGATATGAATGATAATGGGACACATCGACGTCACAGTGCCGCGGACTGTACTTAATGTTACTCTGATCCGGTTACTTATGTTGTGGCAGATATTTAATTAAGCTTTCTTAACGCTAATATTATAATAGTCAGATTGCTCTGAAGATGGGAGGTGATATTCTATTCATGTTCACGTTCACACAGTCAGTTGATTTTTGCCGGCCGTCTTTCCTGCAACGGCAGTTTTTCTGTATTTCCTTTCTCCTGTAATATGACTTGGTAGCTTTAAACTCCGCACACGGAGCTCTGATTGGTCAGCAGGCGGTGCTTTCACTGAGTTGATCTCTTAATCCCTAGTTTCCACTGGGTCCGTCTGCGGTGCGTTACGGGCGCGTTGCGGCTGCGCCGCGGCGTCCGCAAGGATCGCGGCCACTCTAGTCAATGGGTGCTATTCCACCAGACATGTCGCATTACGGCTCAGAAGCGTCCCAGAAGCGTCTCGCCGCTGGGCTCCGCTCGAAATAGGATTGAAGTCTATTTTTCAACGCGACGCAGCCGACCCCTAGTTTCCACCGGGTCCGTCTGCGGCGCGTTACGGCTGCGCCGCGGTTTTGGTCCGGCCTCCTCCGGCGTCATACCCTACCGGGCGCTTTTCACGAGCGTTTCAGAAGCATTATGGAAGCGTAGCGTCGTGCATGCCGGCTTGCAGTTCTTGTTGATTTGGGCATATTTCCTGGACATTTGTACTTCTACAAGAAAGTAAGTAGGCTACGTAGTTAAATGGTTTATTTTTGTGTCTGTTTAAATCGTGTTTATTGTTGTTATTTCCTATTTTGTTGTGTTGTAGACTACAGACATAATTAATAATAATTGTAATAGTCCAGTTAAAAACAACATGAATCAAAGATGGGCTGTATTTTAGTGGTAAAAAAAATGCATTCATCATCATAATTATTCTATATAATTTACACACAGTGCCTGTGCCCGAAGGAGAACGTTGTGTCATATAAAATCAAGTGTTTTTCCACTTCCAATATAAAAACGTCGTCGTCCATTGTGCGTGTAGTTGTGGAGACGATGTAGTGATGTGAAGGGGGGTCTGTAAATTAGTTTATTTGGGGGGTGGGCCGGATGCTTTCACCGTTCCACTTCCTGCCCGACATTACCTTACGGCTGCGTCGCGTTGAAAAATAGACTTCAATCCTATTTCGACTACTACTACTTCTGGGACACTTCTGAACCATAACACGGCGCGTCTTGTGGAATAGCACCCATTGACTAGAGTGGCCGCGATCTCTGCGGACGCCGCGGCGCAGCCGTAACGCGCCGCAAACGGACCCGGTGGAAACTAGCCTGCAACTTAACCTGCGCCGGAGCAGGTTAGCCGCTCAGCATAAATTACCATGGAGATCTAGCCCGCTAAAAAGAGAACCAGCGTCGTAGGACCGGAAACCCAGAGTTAAGCGAAAGATTTTCGTTTAGCAAGATAACTTCTGGGATTTCCGGTTCTACGAAGCTGGTTCACTTTTTAGCGGGCTAGATAAATTCTGAACGGCTAGCCTGCGCTGGAGCAGGATAGGTTCCAGGATAAGAGATCAACTCCGTGAAAGCACCGCCTGCTGACTAGGGTTGGGTACCGAGAACCGGTTCCAACATTTAGATTCCAACGACATCATTTAGAAATGTGAATTTCGGTTCCGCTTTTCGATGCCTGAGGAAATGTTTCTCGCCGCTCTCCGTAGCCTACTGTATGACTGCGGCGGGGCGGGAAATGTAGCGTTGTACCCATAGATATATATAAACACGTGTTTATATTAGGGCTGTCAAACGATTAAAATTTTTAATCAGATTAATCACAGCTTAAAAATTTATTAATCATGATTAATCACCATTCGAACTATGTCCAAAATATGCCATTTCTTTATGTATATTGTTGTGGGAATGGAAAGATAAATGAAAGAAGGCGGATATATCCATTTCACATACAGTATCTATGTTTATTATAACATTTTTCTGTGTGTCAAAATGAAAGACAGCCCACACACCTATCAATCATCAAACCGTGGGGTCTTAATTCATTACGTGTTGATTTCTATCAACGGGGAGTACTTCAGGAAAGTCGACAGAGGGGGCGGCGGCGGCTAGTGGAGTACTTCGTGACCACAGAGTGCGAACGTTGTGATCAGTTGTTTTAGCGCAGTTCTCCAGTGAAGGGGGGGGGGTCTCCCTCCGCAGCCGGTTGGCGTAGTTTTGGCACAGTTCCGTTGTACAGACCGACGTTAACAGCAGCCCTGTCTGTGCACACGGAGACCGACTCTGTCGTCCGGTGATCTAACCGCCTTCTGGAAAAGCTTCACAAGTACGTCGGTACGCAAATGCGCTTTGTGACACAAGTTTCAGATTACGCACATAACCTGCGTACCAGTTATGTGCACCCCTGTACTACAGCAAAAGTATTCTCCGTCGGGACTTCCTGCAACAACACCGACATTATCAAAGATGTTCTATTGAGAAGACGATCACTACGTGACAAAAGTTTTCAAAACCGTTTCTGGTCTTCGGTATTTCCAGACAAGTGGCTACTGAAATCAATCTTACTAACTGCTGTCTGTGCAATTTACTCCACGCGAGTTGGCGGACTTTATTTTTGCTTACTTTAACATCATCTTTCATGGTGGGGCTAAGCCATTTCTTGGTATGGGTGTAGCCTACCCCAGCCATACCCTGGCGCTGCCACTGGTGGCACGTATGGGGCGGGCCATTCTGCACATGCGTTAAATTAGTTAAATATTTTAACGCAATTAATTCAAAAAATTAATTACCGCCGTTAACGCGATAATTTTGACAGCACTAGTTTATATATATCTATGGTTGTACCTACACTTCCTACAGTGTAACCTGAGACCAGGGTCGGCCCGTCGCACTGGCGTTATAGATGTTCGCCTAGGGCGCCAGATCTGTGGAGGCGCTGCGCTGACAGCTCTGGGAGGGAAAACAAATGTTTTGACCGTTGGTGCTCATCCTAATTTTCGGCCTTGATGTAACAACATTCATAATTAAGTAAATGTAACACCCTTTTCATCCCGGTTACACTTTTCATTTGCCCTGTACGATGGGCGCTGTAAGTGATGAAAATGGGGGATGTTGGCTTATCTGGCACCCGCAGCTCACAGCCAAAGTGCGAGTGAGCGAGCGAGGGAGAAAGGGAGGGCGCTGTTGTTATTAGCATCTGGTGCTAGCTGCTCTAACGGAAAAAGAAGATGTTTCTACAATGATGTGGAGGGAGAGTCCTCTCCAGTCAGACTGAGGCTGATAACTACAGCTCAGTGAGGTAAAGGACTCAGAGTGTTTAGATAGTTCACTTTAGTCTAAGTTATCTCAGTGGGTCTCAAACGTTTTGATCACAATTTATGTAAACACATATTTCCAAGGCACTCCTTTATAATTATTGGGATAAAACAGGTTTGAAATCATTCCAATGTAAACTATAGGACAGTAAACCAGACATATCGTTTTAAACTGGAGAGATAAAAAATATGCATAAATAAAATAGTAAAATAAGATATGAATGAACAACAAAAATAAAATACGTTACATGTATTTGTTATTGGCTATGGGTTATTGGTTATGTTCACATACTTATTTAATTATTAAAATGTAAACCGATCTTTTTCATATGGGTGTTTAGAGTTGTACCCCCTAGATCTAGTCTCTAGTAATTCTGCTTAAAGTCCACCAGATTGAAGCATTTTACTTTAAAATGTTCAAACATTTCTTCCTGGTATGCCTGAGAAGGCAGATATGCTTGTTTTTCTCAACAAGAACTGTTTTTAAATAGGGGGGGGGGGGTTCCTTTAAAAGTTGGACTGTTGCACTGTTGTAGCTTCAGTGGTTCTCAGGTTACAGTTACATAGCAGTGAATATAAACAGACTGATTAATGTGAATATTACGTTAAACTAACCTGTGTAAAAGTTTCTCGAATAAATGTAATTTTTTTGATGGAAGAAGTATGTATCATTTTTTTACCCTGCCCCTCAAAGAATCGGAATTAAGAACCGGAATCGAAAAGTAGAATCGGAATCAGAATCGTGGAAATTTAAACGATACCCAACCCTAGCAGTGATATCATAAACCTGTTAATGTACGCATTCAAACACTTGTTCTGTTACCAGCTGTATTCACCTTGCAGGTGCAGCTATGCGGCTTTGATCCTGGATAAAGTGTTTAAGTCATGGATGTTTAAAGTTTAACTTCTTCATATTTGTCTAATATTATAGTTGACTTTTCATTCAGGAAGTATGACGCTGCGCTGTCAGTACGCTTCTCCATGTTTGTGATTGGTCGAATGCTCCTGATACCACCCCTTTCATGTGAACGCGCACCTAACTAGATAGGAAACGGCTGGCTTGAGCGAACGAGTTGATAGCCAGCGTTGAATGACAGTTTAGCGAGAGCGGCTTTGTTTTGGATTAAGTCAACCGGCTAACTCAAAACATATCCAGGATAGGTTGAACTAGATTCGTAGTATACCCCCCTGGTTAGCCGCTCAGCATAAGTTACCATGGAGATCTAGCCCGCTAAAAAGAGAACCAGCGTCGTAGGACCGGAAACCCAGAGTTAAGCGAAAATCCTGCTTCGTAGTACAGGCCTCTGGAGAACATTTCAGCTTCAACATTAGCTTGTTAATAAGCTTGGGATATACGAGATCTTTTTGTAGCCATTAGTGGTGCTATTGTATGCATTATTTTTGACCCAACATTTCTACAGGCATGGCAGAATATGGCACTATTTTACATTCATATTCTAGAAAGTCTATTTTTATACCACGAGCTGCAAAATGACCGCCTTACCCCACAGTACAGGCGGGTACTTGTTTAGATATAGCTACCTGGACAGGCTCTGTTTTGCCGTGGTATCCTGGTACCTGCGGGCCGCAGAAGGGCGGCGTAGTATCGGGCGGCGAAGACTGCTGCTCCGGGGGCGAGTCAGGCGGGAGTAAGCTAGTGTCCACAACGGAGCGTAACGGCCCGTCCACACAGCGGCGTGCGTTGTCGCTTGCCGGCGGGCGTGTCTGAAACTCGACCAACAACCAATCACATGAATCTCCCGCCCCTGACACACAAGCAGCGGTTTGATTGGCTAGAGCTTGTACTGGCATATGATTCGATTGGCTGACGCTTCTGCAAAGCTCCGCTTCGCGTCCGACAATGCAGTTCGGCGAAAAGTGACGTCACCCCGTTCAAAGTGAATGGTGAAGCTTTCAACGCACGCCGCTGTGTGGACGGGCCGTAACGTGATGTCCCCATCTGACCTGTTGCTACTGTCTGCAGTAGATGCAGTGTTGCTGGCGTTTAGTGATGGTTGCTTTAACCTTTTTCGTATAAATGATTATCCACAGATGTGTGTCACTGCTGTGGAAGCACTTTGGAAATGATGCACGCGCAGCGGAGCAGGTCACGCGCACCTGACACAATTTGTTGTTTGTATTCTTCGCTCGGTTCTCTTTTTTGAATTGAGGGTGCATAACATTCAACTGGAGGTGCAATGCATGCCTATGCACCCCCAAATATTCCGACGCGAAGCCTGAAGGGTAAACACCAGGTTTACTAATCTACACGCACAATTTTTCTCTGGTGTCGGAATGTCTCGCTATGTTATTACATTCTTAAAAAACAAAACACCATTTAATTTCGGGTTAAAATGTGTTGTAACCGCGTTACTGGGCATTGTAATGGGTAATATATTACCCACATTTCATTAGTAATGCGTTACATTACTTCGTTACAGCAAAAAGTAATATATTACTGTAACTAAGGTTCTAATTCAAACAGTGTTTCAAAAATAAGCAACAAAAACTTAAACTACTCCTCACAATAAATATATTATATAATATTGTCTGAATCTTAACGGCAATACTGCACATTGAGCAAACTATAAACTAATGAATTTCCTTAAATGCGGATTATATACAAGATTTGTTGTAGTGCAAGAGCAACACACACGCCTTAAATGTGAGAAAATGAGTTAGACATTTCACTGATTTGAGAAGTTTAATTTGAGGATTAAGCAGAGTGTGAACAACTGATATGAAGCACTAAATTACAATGAAATTACACACATATTCTTATATTTGCACTTTTTCCTTTTTATTGGCTTTTTGTTTTACAAAAACAGGTATGACAGAATGCATAGGCCGAGCCACGCACGCACAAACGGCTCATCGAAGACAACACGGAGAGAAACGAAGGGCGTCAGGAAAAGGCAACGATTTCTTTTAAAAAGTTAAAAACAACACTGTTTGCTGCTATTCTTCTGAACGCATACATACTCCCATTTAATATTAGACGTTACTCTTCTTCTACACCGGGATAACACAAACACACTGAATTTGAGACGTCATTTTTGGACTTTCATTGCCACAAATAATAATAAGATGAAGATGAAGCTATTTCGTGTAGAGCTGTAAATGCATGTCGACTCCTGCGTTATGAGGCGGGAGTATGAGATTATTTCAGATGCTGACGACCTGTAATCACAGAACCAGTGTACGACTCTACCAAATCTTCACACAAGGCACGTCTCCCGCTCTTTGTCTGCCCTTAACAAGCCTTAGGCACAGGTTTCTCGTTCGCTAACTTGAGAGCCAGCTGTCAGATACTTTAACTCAGTCTCCAGTCTTCTACTCTCTGATGATCGCAGGGAAACACTGCACAATACTAATGTTTAAAAGTGGAATTGCTGCTAGAAGGGGTGGTGTTAAATCCGCTAGGTAGTAAGGATTGGAATTACTTCTTTTTATATTATTAGTATTGTTAGAAGCAGAACAAGCTGTCTTCCAGAAGCACGACTGAAGGGAGAACAGAATGGAATCAAAATAAAACAATTGGACAACCATTTCTTTAGATAAACCCCCGAACCAATGAGGACCGCCTGGATCCTCCTGCTCGTGACAGACCCTTTGGTTATAAAACGTATTTTGACCCCCCCGCCCTGTGTCAGTGGTAAAGATCACCGTCTCTGTCCTCTTCAGGCGGGGGTGCAGTCAGCTTTCGTCTCCGATCAGGGGCAGGGTTATGAGTACAAGGTATGGGAGGGGGAGAGGCTTTAACCATTCAGGAGGTAGACCACCAGCTGGTAGGTGGAGATGACGATGGCCGTGTTGGGGATCTGTCGCACCAGGTGGGTGGTGAGGCCGCGGGACCCCTCCTCTCTGGGCACTGTTCTTAAAGTCTGGAAGACGGAGTTATACTTGGTGCCCTCCTCCCGTAGGCGGGTGCGGAGCACTTCGGCAAGAAGAAGAAAGGGAGCGTTTAAAGGAGAGGAACTACTAAATCAGCAGTTTATTGCTCAGACTAACTCTTATTTTAAAAAGGTCCGCTATTGTGCAAAATCCACTTTTACATGACTTCTATACATAAATATGTGTCCTCTCTGTGTTAAGAGATTCTGATACTTTCAGGAAAATAACAAATAAATGTCTCTTTTTGTCCTGATCCATTTCTATAAAAACCTGTCTGAAAATGAGCTGATCAGATTTTGGCCACTTTATGATGTCATAATACGATTTTTTGGCTTGTATTTAGCCTTTATTTATACAGGTGAAAATCTCATTGAGACACAGGGTCTCATTCTCAAGAGAGACCTGATCAGTGGTAACACTTTTTTCCCAAGCTCCGTGCGTACTGAGGGGACGGACAGAGTGGTGTAATTTTGAAATCGTAGTCTATAGCTGTACTGTTTGTGTGATATGTAGCGGGGCAGCAGTCCCAGCATAGCGGTATAGATGAATTTGTACCAGTGCAGAGATCTGAGCATTGATAGTGATGTCCAGTTAACTAAAGAGTACAGTGTGCAATGGTGTGTGAAGGGTTTACAGTTGGTTATGAACCTCAGAGCCCCATGGTAAACAGCGTCCAGCAGATGAAGGGAGTGAGCTGAGGCGTTCATGTACACAATGTCCCCGTAGTCCAAGAGCAGCAAAAATGTGGCAGCTACAAGCCGTTTCCTAGCACTTGTTGAGAAGCAAGCCTTGTTTCTAAAAAAGAATCCCAGTTTGAATTTCAGTTTCCTTAAAAGATTGTCAATCTTAGTAGTCATAGATAGTCAATAGTCAAGTTTCTGTAGGTGTGAACAGCTTCAATGGGGTTATGCTGTGCAGACACGATGCAGGCAAGAACAGTTGGTAACTTTTTCTTCTTGGAAAACAACATGACTTTTGTCTCGTCTGAATTTAACACCAACCTGAGGTGGAACAGGTGTGACTGAAACGTGTCAAAAGCAGACTGCAGACGTTCAAATGCAAGGGCAGCAGTGCTAGCACAACAGTATAGAACAGCATCATCTGTGTTACGGAAACTTCAGAGCGGCGCAGGAAAGATGGAGACTGGAATCTTTGTTTAATCAAACACCTTGAGGTTTATTGAAAGTTCACAGATAACGGCCGGAGAGCCTCACGCAGCCCATTCACACTACAACATGTAAGCAGGCCACGAGCAACTCTGAAGAGACAAAAGAATCAGGGATCTTATATTCTGAGAGGGACAGACTATGGCGAGCCCGCCTAATCAATGCCAGACACAGGAACAACGGCCCCTCTGTGTCTGCAATATTTATTCTCCACAGGAAGAAAGATGACCCTTTGACCCGTTACCCGGTTCAAGTTGCAGCAAGGGGATATATTGCAACTTAATGAGAAGCATATGTTTGTAATTTTGACAGGTTCTCAGGAACGCTGAGAAACTTAATATACCAAGTGATCAGATTAAAATATTCTCTGACAATCTGCATATAGATGTACAGAGGCATCAATATGTTGATGCATATCACTTATATAAATTGTAAAAAGGGTGGGTCCCAAGACCGAACCTTGTGGAACACCTCTGGGCACATGAAGAAAGCTTGAGGAAAGACCGCTGAATTGTACACATTGCTTGCGATTTGAAAGATAGTTTGAAAACCAACCAACAGCTTGGTCAGACGGGCCTATATGGGATAACTTCTGGCATAGAATGCCATGTCCACAGTATCAAATGCCTTGGATAAGTCTATAAAAAGGGCAGCACAGTAGCTCTTTGCGTCCAAGCCTTCAACAATGTCATTCACTACTTTCAAAGCAGCCGTTACTGTGCTGCTTCCTAAAGCCTGACTGGTGAGGAGATAGAATGTTGTTCAAGCTTAAATATTCTTTGATTTGATCATTCACCAGCCTTTCAAGTACTTTAGCTAAAATGGAGTTTGGAAATTGGTCTGTAATTATTCATCACCATGGGATCACCACCTTTCAATAAGGGGAGAACATTTGCAGTTTTCCAAACATCTGGAATGACATTGTTTGTTATAGAAAGATTAAAAACATGACGCACTGGTTGGGCTATAATATCTGCAGCTAGACGTAAGAAACAAGGGGGGAGATCGCCTGCTGATTTATTGGGGTCTAGGCCCTTTAGAGCCTAACCCCCAGTTTCCACCAGGTCCGTCTGCGCCGCGGTGCGCCGCGTTACGGCTACGCCGCGGCGGTCGTTAGGATCGCGGCCACTCTAGTCAATGGGTGCTATTCCACCACACGTGCTGCGTTACGGCTCAGACGCGTCCCAGAAGCGTCCCAGAAGCGGCTCGGCGCAGCGCTTCTCTAAAATTAGGATGAATCCTATGTTTGCCACGGCGCAGCCGTACCGTAAGGTCGGGCAGGCAGCCTCCCCTCGCAGGAAGAGGAAAGGTGAGCATCCGGGCCAGGCCCATCCCCCACATATACTAATTTAGCAGACCCCCCTCCTTCATCACAACACCTCCACTACGATACGCACAATGGACGACGAGGTTTTCATCATGGAAGTGGAAAAACACACTATTTTATATGTGTTCTTGTAGTAACCAATGCTTACTACAAGAACAACATCAGAAAGGACAAGGCCTGGTTTTAGTCGCTGCAGTTTTTGGAGTGGAAGGTAACAACTACATATTAGGAAATGTATAACAACAATAAACACAATAAGCAGACACAAAAATAAAACATTTAACTACGTAGCCTACTTTCTTGTAGAAGTACAAATGTCCAGGATGCCCGAATCAATAACAAAACTGTGAGCCTGCACGCACGACGCTACGCTTCTGAAACGCTTCTGGGACGTGTCCGGTGGGTTATGGCGCTAGAGGAGGTCGGACCAAAACCGCTGCGCAGCCGTGACGCGGCACAGCGAGGTTCAGACGGACCCAGTGGAAACTGGGGGTTACAAACCTCCCCAACAGAGAAAAGGTCGAAGGAGAAAGTCTGGCAACTGGAAAAAGTTATGTAACATCTAATGTAAACATGAATGGACCAAGGATAGACCCCTGTGGAACCTCTTTCTGTTGGTAAAATGGCCTGAATGAGTACAGTCAGCAACGGTAATAGTTTATGGTTCAAAGTGACGCTCTATCCAGCTTTTATGAGACTAAAGGCTCTATGCACACTTTTAGAAATCAGTAGGCTTTAGCTTGTTGTTAAATTACCACATATGTATAACATTATCAAATTTAAGTGACTGTTGTGCCTTGTTCTTTATTGAGCTTTGTGTGTGTGTGTGTGTGTGTGTGTGTGTGTGTGTGTGTGTGTGTTTATTGTGGAAAAAAATACAAGTTGACAACTTAAGTGCATGCATTTGAATATTATTGAGAACATTTTAACAACTTTTGAAATCCACACAACATCTTTTAACAGCGAGTTGTGTCAAACAGTCCACCTCACTCTTTCTGAACAGTCTCAGTGCACTAGTGAAGGTGTTCTCCCATGTGGTCTGGTTCTCTGAAACTCTTCACAGGGAGCACAGACGTCAGGTTTTTCTCCAGTGTGGGTAGGCTGGTGGAGCTTCACACTGTATGAGTCACTGAACTCTTTCTTCCACTGGTCAAAGGAGTGGATTCGCTGGTGGCGCTTCAATGAGCGTGAGTCCTTGAAACTTTTCTCACACTGGTAACAGGTGAAAGGCTTTTCTCCAGTGTGGATCATCTGATGGCGCTGCAATGAGCCTGAGTCCTTGAAACTTTTCTCACACTGGTCACAGGTGAAAGGATTTTCTCCAGTGTGGGTTCGCTGATGGACCTTCAAATTGCCTGACTGCCTAAAGCTCTTCTCACACTGGTCACAGGTGAAAGGTTTTTCTCCAGTGTGGGTTCGCTGATGGACCTTCAAATAGCCTGACTGGTTAAAGCTCTTCTCACACTGATCACAGGTGAAAGGCTTTTCTCCAGTGTGGAATATCTGGTGGCGCTGCAATGAGCGTGAGTCCTTGAAACTTTTCTCACACTGGTCACAGGAGTAGGGTTTTTCTCCAGTGTGGATTGTCTGGTGGCGCTTCAAACAGCCTGACCGGCTAAAGTTCTTCCCACACTGTTCACAGGTGAAAGGTTTTTCTCCAGTGTGGGTACGTTTGTGAATCTTCAAATCGCTCGACTGCTTAAAGCTCTTCTCACACTGGTCACAGGTGAAAGGCTTTTCTCCAGTGTGGAATATCTGGTGGCGCTGCAATGAGCGTGAGTCCTTGAAACTTTTCTCACACTGGTCACAGGTGAAAGGATTTTCTCCAGTGTGGGTTCGCTGGTGGATCTTCAAATTGCCTGACTGCCTAAAGCTCTTCTCACACTGGTCACAGGTGAAAGGTTTTTCTCCAGTGTGGGTTCGCTGGTGGACCTTCAAATCCCCTGACTGGTTAAAGCTCTTCTCACACTGGTCACAGGTGTAAGGCTTTTCTCCAGTGTGAAATATCTGGTGGCGCTGCAATGAGCGTGAGTCCTTGAAACTTTTCTCACACTGGTCACAGGAGTAGGGTTTTTCTCCAGTGTGGATTCTCTGGTGAATCTTCAAAAAGCCTGACCGGCTAAAGCTCTTCCCACACTGGTCACAGGTGAAAGGATTTTCTCCAGTGTGGGTTCGCTTGTGAATCTTCAAATTGCCTGACTGCCTAAAGCTTTTCTCACACTGGTCACAGGTGAAAGGTTTTTCTCCAGTGTGGGTATGTTTGTGAATCTTCAAATTGCCTGAAGTCAAGAAACTCTTCTCACACTGGTCACAGGTGTAAGGCTTTTCTCCAGTGTGAAATATCTGGTGGCGCTGCAATGAGCGTGAGTCCTTGAAACTTTTCTCACACTGGTCACAGGAGTAGGGTTTTTCTCCTGTGTGGATTCTCTGGTGAATCTTCAAATAGCCTGACCGGCTAAAGCTCTTCCCACACTGGTCACAGGTGAAAGGATTTTCTCCAGTGTGGGTTCGCTTGTGAATCTTCAAATGGCCTGACTGCCTAAAGCTCTTCTCACACTGGTCACAGGAGTAGGGTTTTTCTCCAGTGTGGATTCTCTGGTGAATCTTCAAATAGCTTGACCCGCTAAAGCTCTTCTCACATTGGTCACAGGTGAAAGGTTTTTCTCCAGTGTGGGTTCGCTGGTGAATCTTCAAATCGCCTGACCCGCTAAAGCTCTTCTCACATTGGTCACAGGTGAAAGGTTTTTCTCCAGTGTGGGTTCGCTGGTGGACCTTAAAATGGCTTGAGTGGCTAAAGCTCTTCTCACACTGGTCGCAGGAGTAGGGTTTTTCTCCAGTGTGGGTTCGCAGGTGAACCTTCAAATCGCCTGACCGGCTAAAGCTCTTCTCACACTGGTCACAGGTGAAAGGTTTTTCTCCAGTGTGGATTATCTGGTGGACCTTCAATGAGTTTGAATGGCTAAAGCTCTTCTCACACTGGTCACAGGTGAAAGGTTTTTCTCCAGTGTGGGTACGTTTGTGGATCTTCAAATTCCCTGAACCCCAGAAACTCTTCTCACACTGGTCACAGGTGTGTGGTTTTCCTATCATGGCTGTAGACTGATGTTGATCCAGCTGTTCTCCGATGATACTCTTCTCCCCCTCATCATAAAGTCTATCTGGGTTTTTGCAGGTCTCTTCCTATAAAACAAAACAACAAATCAACAGAGAGTAGTATTAGAGCAGGGGTTCCCAAACTTTGCGATGCCAAGGGCTCCATATAGCATTACCCCCTTGTTGCCATTTTTTTTGAATTACTTTATGATGGAAAATATGACAAATTAATCATACAGCTTAATACATTTTCTTAATATATATTTGTATTAATAATTAGTTATTCTTCTAAAAAAAATTGTATTTATCTTTTGTTTGTCATTCATTACATTCATTGTGTCTTCTGTTATACACATTCTTAACACAATATTAAATAGTAATATCAACAGTAAACATATTTTTAAAGCATTTTTAAAGTGATTTCTTTCTTTATAATATTATATAATTTTGAACAGTAATATGAACAATTAACATATATTTGTTAGCATTTTTTAAAGCTATTTATACCTTTTCAATATTATATATAATATTCAACAGTAATATTAACAATTAAAACTGCGGTCGCACTTGTGCGCGCAGTGATGAGCGGGCCCTCGCGTCGGTGCGCCTGTCGGGGAGGGCAGCCGGTCGTCCCGGCGTCAAGCAGACGCGCGCGAGTCCTCGGAAATTAGCCGTTTGTCATTTCACTAATTTTCGCGTCCCAGACTCCCAGGTCCTCCGGCAGCGACCCGGAAACGGATGTCGGCGCACCGTCTCGAAGGAAAACAAATTTCTCTAAAGGCTCGTCGAGGATCGATTTTCGAGGAGGCTGTCTGGAGGTGCCGTAACCGAGGATACACTGATTTAGAGGAGAGAGGAGTCTCTCTGGAGGAGCTATAACCGAGGGTACAAAGATGTAGAGGAGAGAGGAGTCTCTCTGGAGGAGCTATAACCGAGGGTACACTGATGTATTCTCCAGAGACTATTTCAGCCAACAGTGATAATATATGTAACAGGCCAACATTTCAAGGCAAGGCAAGGCAAGGCAAGTTTATTTATATAGCACTTTTCAACACAAGGCAATTCAAAGTGCTTTACAAAAATAATGAAAGACATTAAGAAAATGGCATTTAAAACCAGTCATTAAAAAGAAAAGCTAATAAAATAAACATTAAAAGAAAAAATACATGGATAAAAGTTACAGTGATAAAAGTTACAGTGCAGTCTAAGATATGAATAGTTCAATTAAAAGCAGCGACAAAAAGAAAAGTCTTCAAACTTTATTCGTAGGCTTTAGGAGATATCTACAAATAAACAGTAGACATTTGTCATGAAACCATATAGTGCTTCACATAATAAAATATACAAGGGCTGTAGCCTGATATTTAGTATATGCTTTAGGAGCTGTTTGTGTTTGTTGTACAATGTGTAAGTGTGGTTTTGTGTGTGTGTTTGTGTGTGTGTGTGAGAGTTGATGTGGCAGGCAGACAGGCAGGTGTCAGTAGGTTATCTGACATAAATGGTCAAAAATTGTATATTCTCGGTTAGCCTACGAGCTCCCCGTTTGAGCGAAGGACTGTTCCTTCTCAATGTAGCATGACATTGGATATGCGCTGAACTTGTCCTGGATTGGAATTTTTTCGATCATTTCCCTAGGAGGAGTTTGCGAAAATGTGCATAAAATGCATGAAAAAGGCACATTTTTCAAAATGGCCGACTTTCTCGGGGGCGGGGCTAATGGAAGGCAATTTGAAATATGTCCGCAATCATAAGAGCAATGTGTATACAGCGTTTCGTGAATATCGGAACAACTATATGCGAGTAGTTTGGAGTAATTTGCGACATGTAAATTGTCAAAAATTGTGTATTCGCTGTTAGCTTACGACCTCCACGATTGAGCTATCAAAAATGTTCTTCTCAATTTAGCATCATATTGGATAGGGGCTGAACGTGTCCTGGATTGGAATTTTTTCCGATCATTCCCCTAGGAGGAGTTCGCAAGAATGTGCTTAAAATGCATGAAAAACACACATTTTCCAAATGGCCGACTTCCTGGGGGGCGGGGCTAATGGAAGCTATTTACAAATATGGTAACTCCATGAGGAATGTCTGTGCCAAAATTTGTTTAGTTCTGAGAAACTATATGTGACTACCACACAATAGGGGGCGCTAGTGAGCAGTTTTAAAAAAAAATTACGTGTTTTTTTTACATTCTCGAAAAGGTCGTGGGCTTTGACGTGTCTCCCAAGTTTTGCGTTCCGAAGCACATTTTAGCACATCGTCATAAAAAAAAAGTACAGGCCACGCCCACATTTGTCATTCGTTGTGACACTTTATATAAGTTCATACTCATCCCCAGAGTATGTAAAAAAAATAAAAATAAATGTCATCCATCAGTTCATGTGTTATACATTTGTCATGTTTTTGGCGCCCCCTATAGTCCAAAATGAAAATTACTTCTTGTGCCTATTCCCCAATACAGACTGAACCTTACCACCAAAATGTGTGTTTTTTTGGTACATTGTTGATGAGTTATGAGCATTTCTATCTAAGCCCCGCCTTTTTGCGAACACGTTTAGAGTAATGACGGACACATTTATTGACTGAACAAGCTGATTTCCTACGATAATGTGTCTGGCCCTCCAGCGATGCTGTATACTGAGTTTGGTGTTGAAAAACAAAAATTTGAAATTTAAGTGCATTTTTAACTGTTTTTGAAATTATGCTAATTAAAGTAGGCGGAGCTTTGGGGTTCAAGGTGATTATATGTAGAGCAGGTCCACCCGAATAAGTATGCAACATTTCAGGAAAATGGAAATGGCCATAGGTGGCGCTAGAAATCATGCTGGACAATTTGAACAAATTGAGTCCAGAATATTGTAGTTTTCACCGATTCTGGAATCCGTGCAAAATTATACAACTTTTGAAGCATCCTAAAGACCTCAGAAACAGGAAACGCCAGCAGAAAAATAAGAAGATTTCCTCCAATAACAATAGGTTCCTCGTACTTCGTGCTAGGACGCCGTTGGGTCCTAGCGCTCCGTCCTCGGGCACTAATAAACATATTTTTATATATATATAAACAACAGTCCTTGTCATTTCACTATGTGTGTCTCTTTGTGTATACCTGTTCCCTCACTAGTGGGAGGGGTGGGCTTGGTGGCTCCTACACAGTTTATCAATCCTAGGTTTTAGGTTTGTCATTGTCCACTTGCAAACGTCCTCTGCGCTTTGTTTTCAATACCTTCAATGTAGAAAAGCCAGACTCGCTGAGGTATGTGGTGGCAAATGGAAGAAAGGATTTGAGAGCCCTCTCAGCCAGATAGCCTTTCTTGACATACAGCCAGTACTGAGGGAGTGAAACAGTATGCAAGTTTCCGGAGCGATGAGGCATCTGAAAAACGGCCAGCCAGTTGATGATTTTCAGAAGAGAGGAATTCACTGATCTCCCTTCGCAGTTCAAAAACACAATTCAGCACCACCCCACGGGAAAGCCAGCGCACGTTGGAGTGGAGCAGTAACACCTCAAACTTTGCGCCCATCTCGTTACACAAAATACGCTTAGCAACAAGTTCCTCGCGATGGAGCATGCAGTGCGTTGCCACTACATGTGGGGCCTTCCGCCTGATCAAAGCTGTCACTCCGCTTTTTTTGCCGGTCATAGCCCCACTGCCCCATCTGAACACACACCCACACAACGAGACCAGTCAAGTCCATTTGAGATGATGTACTCATCTAAAACTTGGAAAATGTCTCTTCCAGTGCTTTGCAAAATAATATTTCCTCAACAAAGTTGTCTTCTGATATAAATCTGATGTATGCAAGCAATTCTGCGACATTTGCTACATCCGTGCTCTCATCCAGCTGCAGAGCGAAATATTCACTCGCTCTCACTTGCTCCAAAAGCTGAGCAGATACTCAGTTTCACTCTCAATAGCAGCAGCTTGATTCTGATTGGCTTGAAGGGCAGTCGTGTACGGAGCCCCCCTGGTGACATTGGTGAGAAAAATATGAATACGTGGCCACGTATTAATAATGCGTGGCCACAAATTAATAATACATGGCCACGTATTAATAATGCGTGGCCACAAATTAGTTATTACGTTCCCATGCATTAGTAATTCGTGGGAACACAATAATTATTACGCAATAACTAAATCCAGATAGTCTATAGAAACTGATGACTGAGTGACAACAAGTCGAGTAAAGTTGGAACGATATTGGCAGATTCAGATTTCACGGATCAATAACTCATGAACAAAATGTTGTTCAGACACAAAGTACGTCTCCTAAGTACCGTGGTAAGGTTGACAACGAACTACAATCACTGTTTGATCAAAAAAAGCCAATACGTGCCGTCCTCCAAACTGGACACATTACATTGGTCTCTATCTGCAGCCGGAGAAGAAACGAGTGCTCAGGGACCGTCTGCAAAGTGCAACTCCGAAAAAAGAGAATACAATAGTATTCAATCACTTCACTATTCTACAGTATATTTCTACCAAACTCACGACACACATCAATAGTCTCGTGTTGCTCATACTACAGCAGAGAGTTTGGAAGAATGTGCTTTTGAATAATTTTGGTGAATATTTATACTGTAAAATCTTCAATAAATATGGCATCATCTTCAATAACGTTACTATTATACAGTATAAATATTCACCAAAATTATTCTACTTTTACTCAAGTACAAGATCCGAGTACTTCTACTTTTACTCAAGTACAAGATCTGAGTACTTCTCCCACCTCCGAGTAAATGTGAATGATCAGATGTTAACATCTCCTTGTATATGCTACTGTAGCTTTAGCACTCACCATTTGCTACAGGTGACTTCCTGTTTACATCTTTGATTGATTTTGCCAGATGTTTCCTAGCAACCAATATGATTCACTCAGTATAACGAATGCTTTTTTAATTCTTCATTGTTTAGACTCAAATGCAACCATGTAAATAATTCTGAAAACTTAAATCAACAGGACTCTAGACGGCTAAACTTTAAACAGAATGTCATTGTTTTCACTCAAACATGAATAATTATTTAACCAGGATTTTCACTTTTAAAAGTTAAAGTAACTTACCTCTGCTGATGAAGTCATTCTGCTGCTTGTGTTATCGTCTACCTGAAGTTCAGCCATCTGCAATAACAGAGATTACCATATTACTTATTAGCCAACTACAGGAATTAAAATAAACATTTTGTGTTTTTCTAAATGTTAACCTTGAGACCATTAATTTGACAAAAGCAATCACTACGACAAAGCTCAAAGAGAGATGGAGTCCATCCAGTTAGACACTTGCACATCTGACACATAATAGAGACATATCTTGTTGTGCTTTAGTTTGTGAATTTTTTTAAATAAATGCAGCTTTAAAAAGAGGTAAAGCTATATATTACAAATATAAATCAGGGTTGCCAACTTTGGGTTCTTGGCTGGAGTGAGATTTTGATATCATGGGTTTAATTACACATATGCGCTCTAAATGACTGCTATCGTGTCAGTAGCGGGACCTTAGCATATATATAGGATACAGTTGCAGGAAAAAGTATGTGAACCCTTTGGAATTACCTGGATTTCTGCATAAGTTGGTCATAAAATGTGTTCTAATCTTCATCTAAGTCACAACAATAGACAAACACAGTCTGCTTAAACTAATATCACACAAACAATTATATGTTTTCATGTTTTTATTGAACACACCATGTAAACATTCACAGTGCAGGGTGGACAAAGTATGTGAACCCCTAGGCTAAAGACTTCTTCAAGAGCTAATTGGAGTCAGGAGTCAGCCAACCTGGAGTCCAATCAATGAGACGAGATTGGAGGTGTTGGTTAAAGCTGCCCTGCCCTATAACAAATACACACCAGTTTTGAATTTGCTATTCTTAAGAAGCATTGCCAGATGTGAACCATGCCTCGCACAAAAGAGCTCTCAGAAGACCTACGATTAAGAATTGTTGACTTGCATAAAGCTGGAAAGGGTTACAAAAGTATCTCTGAAAGCCTTGATGTTCATCAGTCCACGGTAAGACAAATTGTCTATACAGGGTATATGCAGGAATCCTGAAGTCAAATTTAATACTTTTTAAGAACTTTTTTAAGACCCTTTCCATACATTTTAAGACCTCATCGCAACTTCGAGTTCTAACCGGTTACATTGGCGACACTTTACCTCACATTTACTATATTGATTGTAAGATAGCACAACTAAACAGAGTGCAGACAGACTACTGAAGCCTCCTCTCCACATGAACTTCAACCTCTCTGTGAAGGTCAGGTTTAATGCAGTATGCTGCTTTGTTGCTTCTGTACTCTGTGCTCTTTCATTCCAGTAAAACTCCTCAGAAACCATTAGAAACCAGTATTTGACCAATAAACAAAACAATTGACAAAACTTTGAACTATGAAATATATTAAACGTTGGTGAGCTTCAGCGGGGTAATGCCATAGAGGAGCTCCCTCACAAATACCCAGGGGTTAAATTGGGCTGGGGCTGTCCGGGGCTAAGCCCGGCACATAGGACGATGCTCTGACGTCATCATCCTCACACATTTGTCATATGTTTACAAAAAAGGATATATATGTTAAGACTTTTCTCGTTCTTAATATAGACTTAGGGTCGATATGTGTTGACCTTACTTTAAAATAGCAGATCTCTGTGACCGGATATAGTTTGGCTTAGACCCCGGCCCCACGAGGACGCATACAGTGAAGCATACGCAAACGCAAAAAAGTCTTCCGTTCACACGCATTCGATTCATTAACGTGTCCGTTCACACTAGACCGCTGGAAATGCTGTAGTACATATGCCAGGCCTGTAAGTGGCGCTGCTGCCGCCACCAAATACACCAAAAGCAGCGAAGAAGACCCCGGAGCATGGTTGTCATGGTTGCCCTTCTGTTTATTCTCCGCGGTGGACGGCGTGTTCTCCTGCTGTATATCTCTCAGGTAGTCCACCAGCAGATAACCCCCCCCCACAGAGCGGAGCAAGGCAACGAAACTTAAAATAAGAAGCAGCATTTTATGGCACGCTATGCATGGGGCCACCTTGAGGGGGTTTCCCGACATGTTGTTTCAGTAAATTAAAGGGTGTTTCATGTTGTCGTTGCTGTGGACCTTCTTAATACCTTGGAAAATGCCGTTTAATACTTTTTAATAGCCTTAATTTTCGCTAAATTGATTTATCAACTTTTAATACTTTTTAAGACCCCGCGGACACTCTGCTATAAATGGAGAAAGTTCAGCACTGTTGCTACTCTCTCTAGGAGTGGCCGTCCTGTAAAGATGACTGCAAGAGCACAGCGCAGAATGCTCAATGAGGTGAAGAAGAATCCTAGAGTGTCAGCTAGAGACTTAAAGAAAACTCTGGCACATGCTAACATCTCTGTTGACGAATCTACGATACGTAAAACACTGAACAAGAATGGAGTTCATGGGAGGACACCACGGAGGAAGCCACTGCTGTCCAGACAAAAATTGCTGCACGTTTGAAGTTTGCAAAAGAGCACCTGGATGTTCCACAACACTACTGGCAAAATATTCTGTGGACAGATGAAACCAAAGTTGAGTTGTTTGGAAGGAACACACAACGCGATGTGTGGAGAATCCAAAGGGTTCACATACTTTTTCTTGCAACTGTATATCTACAATATATACAAATACACGATATTGGACACAGACTATAAAGGGCACAACGTTTCAGTCACTAATGAAAGTCAAACACGTTTGTTTCCACTGTTTTATTGTGTGCATAGGCCTTTCGCGATAAGCAAATAATTGACTTATCGTACGATAAATAAAAATGAACTCAATTTCTGACCTCGATAAATTGCCATTTACATGAGGATGTGACTAGCAGTTTGAAAGGATGTACTTGAATTATTATTATATATTATCATTAGGGATGCTCCGATCGATCGGTCACCGATCGAGATCGGCCGAAACTCACTCTCTACCGATCCATCGGTGCTCTCTAAACATGCCGATCGCGAGAGCCGATCGCATGACGTAAAATACATGACACTTTTCTCTGTGTGCGGCAAAACAAGCTCGCCAAAATGGCTTCACCGGTCTGGCATTATTTTAAGGTGTCCGAAAAAGATAGTAAAATAGCGGTATGCAACGTGTGTGAAGCAGAAATCCTGCAGCTCCGCCCGCCGGACCGGTAAGCGGAGCGAAACACACAAGAGTTAGACCTAACACACTTAGCTATTTTATCTCTGCAACAAGCTAAACTAGTCATTATAAATATATGTATTCTTCATGTCGGGTCACTCATTACTGGATCAGTGAGCCGCATGAGATACTGACAGGCTGTCAGGAGAGGGAGAGAGGGGGAGAGAGGGAGAGAGGAAAAGAGAGCGCTTCCGCTCATTTCTCCCGTGTTATTATCCAAAGTGAATGTAAACTTGAATAATGTACATCATTTGAATGTAATAATTAAGTTGATTGTTGTTTGTGGAAGCTCCAGTGAATGAGCATTAACTGAGTTTTAAACATCACTTTAAATGGAAGATTTAAAGTGATGTTTAAATCTTCCATTTAGGCCACGCCCACTCGATTGGATCGGCGATCGGTATCGGCCGATACTGATTCCGGCGATCGGCCCCGAAATTGGCGATCGGAGCATGCCTAATTATCATGATGTCAGTGGTCTAAAATGGTCATACAACGGTGTCGACAATATTATCGTTTATCGCAATAATTTCCGAGAAAATGTATCAACAAAATTAGTTATCGTGAGAGGCCTCTACATGAAACACACACACAAACAAATCTACAGACTTACTCCAAACTGCCAAATATATTAATTAACACACTCTCATATACTCTTTGACTCTATTTTTGCCTAGTACAGGGGTCTGCAACCTTTTTGACCAAAAGAGCTATTTTGCCCCCTTTTCCAACACTTTTTTTTGTCTGGAGCCGCAAAACATATTTGATAGCTTGATAAATAAGTAAATTCTTAACATGTGACACGTTGTTAATACAGTCCAGACCACTGTCAAGGACTATAATGAAGGTTGCTAAGGAGGATCAAGAAAGAGAAAGGAAAAGAGGTTAAAAGACAGCGCAGATAAATTACCAGAAGAAATAATAACAGGACACGGAATGGGCTCTGTAGTTTGTTTAGTATATGGCCATGTACAGGCCCGGTTCCAGAACAAAATGACTTGGGGTGCATCTGAGATTACAGGGATTACACCCCTGGGGGACACCCAGTGAAATAGCACTTTCTTGTGACTTGTGATTACAGAGTTGTACAAACTGTTGTCTGTCAGTGAGGTATGATGAGAACCAGGAGAGTGCAACACCAGTGATCCCAATGCCAGCCAGGCGGTCCAGGAGTAGTGGGTGAGAGATGGTATCGAATGCAGCGCTGAGGTCAAGGAGGATGAGGATGGTGAGAAGTCCGGAGTCAGCTGCACGGAGGAGGTCGTTGGTGATTTTAACCAGGGCTGTTTCAGTACTGTGTTTTTGGCGGAAACCAGATTGGAAGGGTTCATGGAGGTTGTTTGTGTCAAGATGGGACTGAAGCTGTGCGGCAATCACCTTCTGAAGGGTCTTGGAAATTAAGGGTAGGATGGAGATGGGCCTGTAGTGGTTTAGATTGTCTGGGTCAGTACCGGGTTTTTTGAGGATGGGAGTGATTGCAGCCAGTTTGAGGGAGGTGGGTACAATTCCAGAGGAGAGGGAGGAGTTAATTATGTCAATGATCATGGGTGATATGGCTGGTAGGCAAGCCTTGACCAGGGTGGTGGGAAGAGGATCAAGCTGACAGGTGGTGGTTTTAGCTTTACGGATGAGCTCTGAGATGGTGTATTCCGATGCTGGGGTGAAGATGGAGAGGGAGCTGATGAGTGATGGACCAGTGGTAGCCATCCAGGGTGGATCACTTGAGGAGGTGCATGCTGAGGCCAGCTCTAGGTTAATGGTGTTAATTTTGGAGTGAAAAAATTGCAGAAAATCAGTACATTGGTCAATGGAGATATCTGGAGGGAGGGTTTGAGGAGGCTGAAGTAGGTGACTGACTGTGGAGAAAATAAATCTGTTGTTACCAGTGCTGATGAGGTTGGAGTAATATGAGGACTTGGCATTGGAAAGTGCGTTCTTGTAGAAGTGAAGGTGATCCGAATACATTTGCGTGTGAACTGAGAGTCCGGTGCTCTTACACAGCCTCTCCAGTCGACGGCCAGTTGTTTTGAGCTGATGTAGCTCAGAGGTGAACCAGGGGGCGGAGCGGGTGAATGAAACTTTGCGAGTTTTCAGGGGAGCCAGGGCAGTGAGGGAAGAGGAGAGACAGTTATTATAGTGATTCACCAGGTCAGCAGGGTGGGTGGATGTTGGAGGATTGGGGTAGGAATTAATCAGAGTGGTGAGATCTGTGGGGTTAATGTGTTTAATGTTTCTGAAGGTGATGGACCGTTGTTCTTTGGCTTTGGACAGGGGGGCATGGATATCAAAAATTACAGCTTTATGGTCAGAAATGGGGAATTCAAGGAGGCCTTGTTTCTAAAAAAGAATCCCAGTTTGAATTTCAGTTTCCTTAAAAGATAGTCAATCTTAGTAGTCATAGATAGTCAATAGTCAAGTTTCTGTAGGTGTGAACAGCTTCAATGTGGTTATGCTGTGCAGACACGATGCAGGGAAGAACAGTTGGTAACTTTTTCTTCTTGGAAAACAACATGACTTTTGTCTCGTCTGAATTTAACACCAACCTGAGGTGGAACAGGTGTGACTGAAACGTGTCAAAAGCAGACTGCAGACGTTAAAATGCAAGGGCAGCAGTGCTAGCACAACAGTATAGATCAGTATCATCTGCATAAAGATGTACAGAGGCATCAATATTTTGATGCATATCATTTATATAAATTGTAAAAAGGGTGGGTCCCAAGACCAAACCTTGAGGAACACCTCTGGGCACATGAAGAAAGCTTGAGGAGAGACCGCTGAATTGTACAAATTGCTTGCGATTTGAAAGATAGTTTGAAAACCAACCAACAGCTTGGTCAGACGGGCCTATATGGGGTAACTTCAGGCATAGAATGCCATGGTCCACTCCACAGTATCAAATGCCTTGGATAAGTCTATAAAAAGGGCAGCACAGTAGCTCTTTGCGTCCAAGCCTTCAACAATGTCATTCCCTACTTTCAAAGCAGCCGTTACTGTACTGTGCTGCTTCCTAAAGCCTGACTGGTGAGGAGATATAATGTTGTTCAAGCTTAAATATTCTTTGATTTGATCATTCACCAGCCTTCGAAATTGGTCTGTAAGTATTCATCACCATGGGATCACCACCTTTCAATAAGGGGAGAACATTTGCAGTTCTCCAAACATCTGGAATGACATTGTTTGTTATAGAAAGATTAAAAACATGACACACTGTTTGGGCTATAATATCTGCAGCTAGATGTAAGAAACAAGGGGGGAGATCGCCTGCTGATTTATTGGGCTCTAGGCCCTTTAGAGCCTTACAAACCTCCCCAACAGAGAAGGGGTCGAAGGAGAAAGTGTGGCTACTGGAAAAGGTTATGTAATGTTAGAAATTAAAATCAATGTTTTATGGCATAATTTAGTTTAAACATACAGTCAGCTTAAATGCTGTTTTATTCTGAAAAACCAGAAGTTCTCGCACAATCTCAATGCCAAGCTTTTATTCTGAAAATCCTTCATCTCCTGTTAGCATTTAGCATGTGCCTAATATCACCATTCTAGAGATGTGAATGTACATGGAGTATTGCACACCAAAGCCTACTGACTTTAACACTACATCTATAGACATTGAGATATTACTATTGCTGAATATTAAATGAAGGGACAGTTATTTTAAGTTTTGTTTACAGACATGAGTTGGTATGAAAAACATCCTCAACTACCGTAAATGATAACTGCCGTAAAGTATTTCCAGTATTATTAAACAAATGATTGCAGCCGTTAAAATGGATTAAATAAAAAGTCATGAATGAGAGTATGAGGAGAAAAGGCATGTGGAGGTTTACAATGAAGATAGAATGTCTGAATCCTCTGTTATGCACGATATCGGACACAGAAGACCGAGGGGGGAGGTCCCCTACTTCACCACAGCCCCCAGAGAGGAGGAGCGATGGGGGCTGCAGCTTCTCTCTCCCACAGAACCATCTTCTGCCTGTAACATTACCGCGCCATTTTAATTAAAGTACCCATTTGAACCTTATGCCAGAGACTCCATTGGTCTCATTTATCCTAAGCTTCTCTCCTGGACGCGAGAATAATGAACACTCTAATAGTAACATCTAATGTAAACATGAATGGACCAAGGATAGACCCCTGTGGAACCTCTTTCTGATGGTAAAATTGCCTGAATGAGTGCAGTCATCAACAGTAATAGTTTATGGTTCAAAGCGACACTCTATCCAGCTTATATGAGACTAAAGGTTCTATGCACACTTTTAGAAATCAGTAGGCTTTAGCTTGTTTATATTTATAACATTATTACATTTAAAGTGGACCTATCATGCTATATTTGAATAATATATTGTAGGGCCATACCTATATAAAACATTTCTGTGAAGATTTTTTTCAAAATACCAAACCGATCATGCATTTTAGCCATGCCTTATCTCGCTCCATTTGCTCTTTTCTAGCCCTGTTTTTGCAAGGGCTGATTCTGTGAGAAGTCGTCTTCGCTGCTTTTGTGGCAGACTACAGCGCCACTTACAGGCCTGGCATATGTACTACAGCGTCTCCAGCACTTTTGAGCGGCAATGGCCGTGGCCAAACCCCCATTCCCCTGGTAGGTGGAGAGTTGCCCATATAGGCGGAGCTCCCTGTTTCTGACGTCAGAACAATTTCAAGTCTGTATCAGCTCCAATGCAGCCCCGTTTTTAGAGATTTGGGTATGGAGCAAAAGAGAGAGGGTTGTGTTTTCTGACACTTGGTGAGTTCCCTGACACACCGGGGACACATATTCATGTATAACGGCCCGTCCACACAGCGGCGTGCATTGAAGCTTCCAACGCTTCTACCCATTCACTTTGAATGGGGTGACGTCACTTTAAGCCGAACTGCATTTTTGGAAGCGACGTGGAGCATTGCTGGCGTTGCTCGCTTCAAAAGTTGAGCAATGTTCAACTTTTGGCATCTCGGCAGAAGCGTCAGCCAATGAAATCCCGTTTATGCAGATCTGCCAGTACAAGCGCTAGCCAATCAAACCGCGTGTATGCTGGGAGAGACTACGCAGGTCATTTCCTCATATTCCAAAAAAATGGAGGGAAAATTCATTATAGCGGTAGGGAATCACCCGGTGCTGTATGATCAGTCTCTGTTCATCTACCGGGATACAAACCGGAGGAGCGAGGCATGGAGGGAGGTGGCAGAGACAGTGGGTGAAACTGGTAGGTTTTCGCCTGTTTGGGGATTTTATATCCAGTTTACTTCGTTTTAACATTGCTATTGCTTTGTATGTCGGGGGCGGGAGATTCATGTGATTGGTTGTTGGTCGCGTTGCTCACAAAAAATCCCCAAGCTTCAGATACGCCCACCTCCAAGCGTCAACGCACGCCGCTGTGTGGACGGGCCGTAAAAGACGTACAAAAGTGCATTTTGCGAGATAGGTCCCTTTTAAGTGACTGTGGTGTCTTGTTCTTTAGGAAGCTTTGTGTGTGTGTGTTATTGCTGTTGAAAAAATACAAGTTGACAACTTAAGTCCATACATTTGAATATTATTGAAAACATTTGAACAACTTTTGAAATCCACACAACATCCTTTAACAGCGAGTTGTGTCAAACAGTCCAACTCACTCTTTCTGAACAGTCTCAGTGCACTAGTGAAGGTGTTCTACCATGTGGTCTGGTTCTCTGAAACTCTTCTCACAGGGAGCACAGATGTCAGGTTTTGCTCCAGTGTGGGTAGGCTGGTGGAGCTTCACACTGTATGAGTCACTGAACTCTTTCTTCCACTGGTCAAAGGAGTGGATTCGCTGGTGGCGCTTCAATGAGCGTGTGTCCTTGAAACTTTTCTCACACTTGTAACAGGTGAAAGGTTTTTCTCCAGTGTGGGTTCGCTGGTGGCGCTTCAAACAGCCTGACCGGCTAAAGCTCTTCCCACACTGGTCACAGGTGAAAGGATTTTCTCCAGTGTGGGTTCGCTTGTGGACCTTCAATGAGTCTGACCTGCTAAAACTCTTCTCACACTGGTCACAGGAGTAGGGTTTCTCTCCAGTGTGGATTCTCTGGTGGACCCTTAAATGGCCTGACTGACTAAAGCTCTTCTCACACTGGTCACAGGTGAAAGGCTTTTCTCCAGTGTGGGTTTGCTGGTGGAACCTCAAATCACCTGACTGGCTAAAGCTCTTCTCACTCTGGTCACAGACGTCAGGTTTTTCTCCAGTGTGGGTAGGCTGGTGGAGCTTCACACTGTATGAGTCACTGAACTCTTTATCCCACTGGTCAAAGGAGTGGATTCGCTGGTGGCGCTTCAATGAGCGTGAGTCCGTGAAACCCTTCTCACACTGGTCACAGGTGAAAGGTTTTTCTCCAGTGTGGGTTCGCTGGTGGGCCTTAAAATGGCCCGACTGCCTAAAGCTCTTCTCACACTGGTTACAGGAGTAGGGTTTCTCTTCAATGTGGGTACGTTTGTGAATCTTCAAAATGCCTGACTTGTTAAAGCTCTTCTCACACTGGTCACAGGTGAAGGGTTTTTCTCCAGTGTGGGTTCGCTGGTGGACCTTCAAAGTCCCTGAACTCCAGAAACTCTTCTCACACTGGTCACAGGTGAAAGGCTTTTCTCCAGTGTGGGTTCGCTGGTGGATCCTCAAATAGCCTGACTGGCTAAAGCTCTTCTCACACTGGTCACAGGTGAAAGGTTTTTCTCCAGTGTGGGATCGATGGTGGACCTTCAAATCGCCTGAACTCCAGAAACTCTTCTCACACTGGTTACAGGTTAAAGGTTTTTCTCCAGTGTGGGTTCGCTGGTGGACCTTCAAATCGCCTGACCGGATAAAGCTCTTCTCACACTGGTCACAGGTGAAAGGCTTTTCTCCAGTGTGGATTCGCTGATGCATCCTCAAATAGCTTGACTGGCTAAAGCTCTTCTCACACTGGTCACAGATGAAAGGCTTTTCTGTAGTGTGGGTTCGCAGGTGAGCCTTCAAATCGGCTGACCGGCTAAAGCTCTTCTCACACTGGTCACAGGTGAAAGGTTTTTCTCCAGTGTGGGTTCGCTGGTGGGCCTTCAAAGTCCCTGAACTCCAGAAACTCTTCTCACACTGGTCACAGGTGAAAGGTTTTTCTCCAGTGTGGGTTTGCTGGTGGACTTTAAAATTGCTTGAGATACTAAAGCTCTTCTCACACTGGTCACAGGTGAAAGGTTTTTCTCCAGTGTGGGTTCTCTGGTGAATCTTCAAAGAGCCTGAATGGCTAAAGCTCTTCTTACACTGGTCACAGGTGAAAGGTTTTTCTCCAGTGTGGGTTCCCTGGTGGGCCTTCAAATTCCATGAACTCCAGAAACTCTTCTCACACTGGTCACAGGTGAAAGGTTTTTCTCCAGTGTGGATTCGCTTGTGAATCTTCAAATAGCCTGACTGGCTAAAGCTCTTCTCACACTGGTCACAGGTGAAAGGTTTTTCTCCAGTGTGGGTACGTTTGTGGATCTTCAAATTTCCTGAACCCCAAAAACTCTTCTCACACTGGTCACAGGTGTGTGGTTTTCCTATCATGGCTGTAGACTGATGTTGATCCAGCTGTTCTCCGATGATACTCTTCTCCCCCTCATCATAAAGTCTATCTGGGTTTTTGCAGGTCTCTTCCTATAAAACAAAACAACAAATCAACAGAGTAGTATTAGAGCAGGGGTTCCCAAACTTTGCAATGCCAAGGACCACCATATAGCATTATCCTCTGGCGGGGACCCCCCTGTTGCCATTTTTTTGAATTACTTTATGATGGAAGATATGACAAATTAATCATACAGCTTAATACATTTTCTTAATATATATTTGTATTAATAATTAGTTATTCTTCTAAACATTTTTTGTATTTATCTTTTGTTTGTCATTCATTACATTCATTGTGTCTTCTGTTATACACATTCTTAACACAATATGAAATAGTAATATCAACAGTAAACATATTTTTAAAGCATTTTTAAAGTGATTTCTTTCTTTATAATATTATATAATTTTGAACAGAAATATGAACAATTAACATATTTATATTCATATATATAAACAACAGTCCTTGTCATTGTACTATGTGTGTCTCTTTGTGTATACCTGTTCCCTCACTAGTGGGAGGGGTGGGCTTGGTGGCTCCTACACAGTTTATCAATTCTAGGTTTTAGGTTTGTCATTGTCCACTTGCAAACGTCCTCTGCGCTTTGTTTTCAATACCTTCAATGTAGAAAAGCCAGACTCGCTGAGGTATGTGGTGGCAAATGGAAGAAAGGATTTGAGAGCCCTCTCAGCCAGATAGCCTTTCTTGACATACAGCCAGTACTGAGGGAGTGAAACAGTATGCAAGTTTCCGGAGCGATGAGGCATCTGAAAAACGGCCAGCCAGTTGATGATTTTCAGAAGAGAGGAATTCACTGATCTCCCTTCGCAGTTCAAAAACACAATTCAGCACCACCCCACGGGAAAGCCAGCGCACGTTGGAGTGGAGCAGTAACACCTCAAACTTTGCGCCCATCTCGTTACACAAAATACGCTTAGCAACAAGTTCCTCGCGATGGAGCATGCAGTGCGTTGCCACTACATGTGGGGCCTTCCGCCTGATCAAAGCTGTCACTCCGCTTTTTTTGCCGGTCATAGCCCCACTGCCCCATCAGAACACACACCCACACAACGAGATGTACTCATCTAAAACTTGGAAAATGTCTCTTCCAGTGCTTTGCAAAATAATATTTCCTGAACAAAGTTGTCTTCTGAAATAAATCTGATGTATGCAAGCAATTCTGCGACATTTGCTACATCCGTGCTCTCATCCAGCTGCAGAGCGAAATATTCACTTGCTCCAAAAGCTGAGCAGATACTCAGTTTCACTCTCAATAGCAGCAGCTCGATTCTGATTGGCTTGAAGGGCAGTCGTGTGATTAAAAAACAAAAAATATTAAAAGATTGGCATCAAAGGACACATAGATTGATAGATATGCAGTTATTAATAACATCTAAAAAGAAAAAAAGTTACTTAAAAAAAAACTTTGCGTGACCCCGCTGGCGCCCCCCCGGGGGGTCGGGGCCCCCACTTTGTAAAACACTGTATTAGAGCAGGGGTTCTCAAACCTTTTGTTTCTGCGGACCACTATTTATCATCAAGGATTTTCGCGGACCACCTCATATGCAAACCGTAAAAATAAGTACATATAAACGTAGTGTAAAAACGCAGATATTTTTTTATAGTTAATTATAGACAATCAAAAGTAAATTGAAGCCTATCTGATACTTTTGTTGCACGTGTGACCGGTGTCTGTCTGCGTTGTGTATGTTTCTCAAAGAGGACGGCGGACAACTTATTTTTTTGTTTTTGTCATTGACCATATATTCAAATCTGCATACACTCATAGAACACAACAGCTGCATCAGTGAACATGAACTGCAGCTTCAGCTCTTTCAACATCCGATTGTATCCGTGTACAATAAGGAAATAATAAATAAAATAACTGATTTTGAAACTGAAACTAAAAGGGTTGAAGCACACTCGTTTCATTGTTTTATAAATTAGTTATAGTATCCAGGTATCACTAGCTATTAAAATATCTACACCGTGAATTTGAAAATAATGAACATTAAATGATCACATTATATCAGTAAATTCAGAGGTAGGAAGTACATTTACTAAGGTACTTGTACTTAAGTACAATTTTGAGGTAATTGTACTTGACTATTTCAATTGTATGCTACTGTGTACTTCTACTCCACTACAGTTCAGAGGTAAATGGTGTACTTTCACTCCACTACATTTATTTAATACCTTTAGTTACTCTACAGATGTGGATGAATGATGTGAAATATAACCAAGTGTTGAATCAGACTTTAGTTCCACCTGGAGTAAATTCACAAGCTACCCTGCAGTATACAAAGTCATTCAAACTAGCTGCACCTTTACCAGCTTTGAGAACACTTTCATGATCAATCATTATAAAACATATCATATATTATTCTGAAATGGACCAATCTGCACAATCACTACTTTTACTGTCTTTCACTATATTTTGATGAGAATACTTTTCTACTTTCACTTGAGGAACATTTTGAATACAGGACTTTGACTGGAACAGAGTATTCCTACACTCTGGTACTTCTACTTTTACTCAAGTACAAGATCTGAGGACTTCTACTTTTACTAAGTACAAGATCTGAGTACTTCTACTTTTACTCAAGTACAAGATCTGAGTACTTCTACTTTTACTCAAGTACAAGATCTGAGGACTTCTCCCACCTCTGAGTAAATGAAAATGATCAGATGTTAACATCTCCTCGTATATGCTACTGTAGCTTTAGCACTCATTATTTGCTACAGGTGACTTCCTGTTTACATCTTTGATTGATTTTGCCAGATGTTTCCTAGCAACCAATATGATTCACTCAGTATAACGAATGCTTTTTTAATTCTTCATTGTTTAGACTCAAATGCAACCATGTAAACAATTCTGAAAACTTAAATCAACAGGACTCTAGACGGCTAAACTTTAAACAGAATATCATTGTTTTCACTCAAATATGAATAATTATTTAACCCGGATTTTCACTTTTAAAAGTTAAAGTAACTTACCTCTGCTGATGAAGTCATTCTGCTGCTTGTGTTATCGTCTACCTGAAGTTCAGCCATCTGCAATAACAGAGATTACCATATTACTTATTAGCCAACTACAGGAATTAAAATAAACATTTTGTGTTTTTCTAAATGTTAACCTTGAGACCATTCATTTGACAAAACAATCACTACGACAAAGCTCAAAGAGAGATGGAGTCCATCCAGTTAGACACTTGCACATCTGACACATAATAGAGACATATCTTGTTGTGCTTTAGTTTGTGAATTTTTTTAAATAAATGCAGCTTTAAAAAGAGGTAAAGCTATATATTACAAATATAAATCAGGGTTCCCAACTTTGGGTACCTGGCTGGAGTGAGATTTTGATATCATGGGTTTAATTACACATATGCGCACTAAATGACTGCTATCGTATCAGTAGCGGGACCTTAGCATACACAGTGGGGCAAAAAAGTATTTAGTAAGCCACCAATTGTGCAAGTTCTCCCACTTAAAAAGATAAGAGAGGCCTGTAATTTTCATCCTAGGTATACCTCAACTATGAGAGACAGAATGAGAAAAAAAAAAAATTCAAAAAATCACATCGTCTGATTTTTAAAGAATTTGTTTTCAAATGATGGTGGAAAATAAGTATTTGGTCAATAACAAAAGTTCATCTCAATACTTTGTTATATGCCCTTTGTTGGCAATGACAGAGGTCAAACGTTTTCTGTAAGTCTTCACAAGGTTTTCACACACTATTGCTGGTATTTTTGGCCCATTCCTCCATGCAGATCTCCTCTAGAGCAGTGATGTTTTGGGGCTGTCGCTAGGCAACACGGACTTTCAACTCCCTCAAAAGATTTTCTATGGGGTTGAGATCTGGAGACTGGCTAGGCCACTCCAGGACCTTGAAATGCTTCTTACGAAGCCACTCCTTCGTTGCCCGGGCGGTGTGTTTGGGATCATTGTCATGCTGAAAGACCCAGCCACGTTTCATCTGCAATGCCCTTGCTGATGGAAGGAGGTTGTCACTCAAAATCTCACGATACATGGCCCCATTCATTCTTTCCTTTACACGGATCAGTCGTCCTGGTCCCTTTGCAGAAAAACAGCCCCAAAGCATGATGTTTCCACCCCCATGTTTCACAGTAGGTATGGTGTTCTTTGGATGCAACTCAGCATTCTTTCTCCTCCAAACACGTCTAGTTGAGTTTTTACCAAAAAGTTCTATTTTGGTTTCATCTGACCATATGACATTCTCCCAATCCTCTTCTGGATCATCTAAATGCTCTCTAGCAAACTTCAGACGGGCCTGGACATGTACTGGCTTAAGCAGGGGGACAGGTCTGGCACTGCAGGATTTGAGTCCCTGGCGGCGTAGTGTGTTACTGATGGTAGCCTTTGTTACTTTGGTCCCAGCTCTCTGCAGGTCATTAACTAGGCCCCCCCGTGTGGTTCTGGGATTTTTGCTCACCGTTCTTGTGATCATTTTGACCCCACGGGGTGAGATCTTGCGTGGAGCCCCAGATCGAGGGAGATTATCAGTGGTCAGGGCTCGACATTAAGGACTGCCCGATGGCCCAGGGCCATCTAGTATTTAGCTCGGGCAATGAAGCCTCACCTGCTGGATGCCCGATCGGGCAATCTATTATGCCAGTATCATGCAGCTCGTGGATCCAGTAATGAGTGACCCGACAGTGAAACTAAACATATCTATAACTAGTTACGGTAGTTTGAGAGGTAATTAAAATAGCTATGTGTGATATTCTAACCTGGTGTGTGTTTTGTTCCGCTCACCGCTGCATGTGATCATGCAGAGCTGCATGTCGACTCGTCAGCAGCAGCTGATCTCTCTCTCCCGTCAGATTAGACTTCACTCGCGTTTATGTCCATATCGATCAGATAGCTAGTTCTAGCTAATGATAGGACTACCTGCTTATTAAAAGACACCTAAACAATAAGTGTCGCTATGCAACCGGGTGAGGCCGCAAAGTATAGCGCAGCATTATGCATTCGTTTACATGCCCACCGGAACCCCGAGGCATTACCAACAGATCAACGCACAATCAACCCATACAGGACATCTCTTTCTCCACATTAAGTGTTAGACATTATAATTGACTATTCTTGTCTGTCACATACTCTTCTTGTCTGTCACATACTCTTCTTGTCTGTCACATACTCTTCTTGTCTGTCACATAAGTGGCGTAACTGAAGCGGTATTGCTCTAAAGGGAAATTATTTTGACCGGACATTTTGACCGAAGAGATTTAGATTTGCCGGCTAACGGGAACTCTGACGTCGCCATTTTGTGTGCTTGGCGGATGCGCTCGGGTCTGCTCAGTCAGCTTCCGGATGAGGAGGCATTCGTTCGACCAACTTACAGTAGATAACATTACAAACATTTTTAACAGGGGCCATAATAGTGTAAATAATGTTTGTTTTGGCAGTTACAACTAAATGTAATGTTTTCTACTTTTTTACATCTGGGAAGGCATCTGCCTTCCCAGATGGAAAGTGTCTTGACCAACAACTTAAGTATTTCTTATAGCTATGCAGGGCATGCAAGCGAGCAAACACAAACAAGAACAAACAAGTGAAATGAAGAATAACATTTAAATTGTACAATACAATATTGTGGTGGTTCATCTTATAATTCAGTCTAGAGAATGCACCAGACAGCATCTAAGACCTGCAAACATCTAAATGTTCTAGGGGGAGGCCCCCCAAACCCTTTGTGCGTCATTTCGTCGGCGCGTATTATTCAGGGCAATCTCTATTGGGCTCAGGGCCATCTGTAAATTAGCTTAGATGGCCCACAATCCTTAATGTCATGCACTGGTGGTCTTGTATGTCTTCCATTTTCTAATAATTGCTCCCACAGTTGATTTCTTCACACCAAGCTGCTTACCTATTGCAGATTCAGTCTTCCCAGACTGATGCAGGTCTACAATTTTGTTTCTGGTGTCCTTTGACAGCTCTTTGGTCTTGGCCATAGTGGAGTTTGGAGTGTGACTGTTTGAGGTTGTGGACAGGTGTATTTTATACTGATAACGAGTTCAAAGAGGTGCCATTAATACAGTTAACAAGTGGAGGACAGAGGAGGCTCTTAAAGAAGAAGTTACAGGTCTGTGAGAGCCAGAAATCTTGTTTGTTTGTAGGAATTGACCAATTAATTCATTAAAAATCCTATAATGTGATCTCCTGGATTCTTTCCCCCCATTCTGTCTCTCATAGTTGAAGTGTACCTAGGTTGAAAATGACAGGCCTCTCTCATCTTTTTAAGTGGGAGAACTTGCACAATTGGTGGCTGACTAAATACTTTTTTGCCCCACTGTATATAGGATATATATACAATATATACAAATACACGATATTGGACACAGACTATAAAGGGCACAATGTTTCATTCACTAATGAAAGTCAAACACATGTTTGTTTGCAATATTTTATTGTGTGCATAGGCCTGTCGCAATAAGCAAATAATTGACTTATCGTACGATAAATAAAAATGAACTCGATAATTTCTGACCTCGATAAATTGCCATTTACATGAGGATGTGACTAGCAGTTTGAAAGGATGTACTTTAATTATTATTATATATTATCATGATGTCAGTGGTCTAAAATGGTCATACAACGGTGCTGACAATATTATCGTTCATCGCAATAATTTCCGAGAAAATGTATTGTAGAGGCTAAGCCAACGCTTTAAGCCTCTGAGGATCCGCTTGGTGGGTGTAATTGACGCACACAAGTTTGCTGCCGAATAAAGGTCCGAAACAAAGTTTCCAGTTTGAAACAGTTCATTTCCATTTTACTGGTTTCCATTTACTTGCTTCTTTCCAATTCACCACACGATATTACCGTTTACACAATACCTTTGCTTTGCTTGTAATCCCGTGTTTGTGTGTGTGTGTGTGTTCTCCGTGTGTGGTCAAAAACTGTATGGGCCTTCCGGCGGAACCTCTCACCAACACACAGGTTCCTACCTTTATACCCACAGGTAATTGGCTCCTACACACCAGCCCCTAATTGATAGTACAGGTATCAATTGAAAACAATTAAGGAGCCAAATCTAAAAATCATTTTTCAATACATTGAAATGCACATCCTACACTTCCTGTACTAAACATAGTTTAGTAATAGGTCGCACAATATTGTTGGTCTTGGTATGTAGCTTGACAGAGCGCACCAGTCCTCCTTTGTCAGGAAAAACCTCCAATACTTTGCCAAGAGGCCAGGAACCACGGGGAGCTGAGGAATCCATGATGACTACAATATCACCAGCGACTATATTCCTTTTCCTTTGGTTCCACTTTGGCTCTCTTGTAGCAACGGCAGGTATTCTCGCACCCAATGCTTCCAAAATAGATCAGAAATGTACTGAACTTGTCTCCAGCGACGTTTCACATGTCAGATGGTTCAAACAATCCAGGTGGCAGAGCTGGTTTCCCTTTCAAAAGAAGAAGATGATTTTGGTGTTAGAGGCTCCAAATCATTTGGATCGTCAGACAGCTTGGTGATTGGCCGATCGTTAAGAATGGCTTCAATTTCACACATGACTGTATGGAGTCCATCATCATTCAACATCTGTTGCTGCACAACTGAATTGAGGACGCGCTTTATCAAGCGCTCCCAAACACCACCATGATGAGATCCTGCTGGTGGATTAAAACTCCATTCAACTCCAGCTGAAATTAGAGCTCCTTGAATCTTCTCATTATTCAATGCAGCGAGGGCCTCTCTTAGTTCTCTTTCTGCTCCAATGAAGTTGGTTCCATTGTCTGACCACATATGAACAATTTGACCTCTTCTACTGATGAAACGTCTTATAGCATTTATGCATGCGTCAGTGTCAAGAGAGGGTGCAACCTCCAAGTGAACTGCTCTACTTGTTAAGCAGGTAAATATCACTCTATAACGCTTGCAAGTAGATCTGCCCCTTCTGATTTCCACAGGTCCAAAATAATCCATTCCAAAATTGGTGAATGGAGGTAGATCTGGAATAATTCTCTCCTTTGGAAGATCTGCCATTTTTTGCTCCATAGCTCTTCCATTGTAACGTCTGCAAAAGTGGCATGATGATATGATCTTCCTTATGGCAGAGTTAGCACTTATTATCCAATATTTTCTTCTCAAAGCAGACAGTGTATGGTTTCTACCGCTGTGCCCTAGTAGTTGATGAATGTTCTTGAGGATGAGTGTGGAAATATGCTGCTCTTTGGAGAGGATCAGTGGATGTTTCACCTCCAAAGGCATTGCTCCTTTGCTTAGCCTGACTCCAACTCTTAGTAGTCCATCTTCCAGAATCGGATCCAGCTTGTAGATGGAACTGTGTCTGCTCACTGTTCCTGTTTCAGATGTTAAAGAAGTGATTTCATCCTTAAACCTATGCTGCTGACCGTAGCGTATTATACCCAACTCAGCTTCCAAGAGATCTTTAGGTGTCAAGATGTGACTCTCCGGGTTGGGTTTCAGTCTTTTCACTTGACCAGCTTGTGCAGAGGGATTCAAATCCTTTCTTTTACGACTCAACTCCAACAGAATTGTCTTCAGCCTGAGAAACCAGGCCACCGACACTTTGAGCCTTTTCCAGTCTGAGAAGTAAGTCATGAGCTGGTCTGTTGCATCAAGTGATTCATTGACTATGATATTAACCGAGGTATCTTTTCTGACTTCTGGGTCAACCAAATCCAATATGACATCACCGCCATAATATGTAGGCCATTCCTCTTCAGATTTGACAAGAACCGTGGGACCCTCTAGCCAACAGCGGTTTTTCAGAAAGTCAGGGATCTTCATTCCTCTGGATGCATCATCAGCTGGGTTGTCTTTGGTTCCTACATGCTTCCATTGACATGGTCTTGAAACCTCTCTTATGGTTGTGATCCTATTTGCCACAAATGTGTGGAAACGCTTGTCCTCGTTGTTAATGTATTTCAGAACTGAAGTACTGTCTGTCCAAAACACAGACTCATCCAAATGAAGTTGAAGCTCTGATTTTAACATCATATCCACTCTGGCAGCCAGAACAGCAGCTGTTAGTTCCAGTCGTGGAATGGTCACAATTTTTATGGGTGTAACTCTAGCCTTTCCTAATAGGAAAGCAACATGAACATCGCCTTTGCAGTTCATTAGCCTAATGTAAGTTACAGTCCCATAGCCATTTTCACTGGCATCAGCAAAGTGATGTAGTTGAGAGTGTATGGGTTCACCGAAGTCCTTTGGCTTCATACACCTGTCCACTTTGAGTGATGCCAACAACTTAATGTCCTCCAACCACCGTCTCCACTGGTGTACGATATCTGGTGGAATGGCATCATCCCATCCACAGCTTCTCCTGCAAAGCTCTTGTTGCATTATCTTGGCTGGCAAAGTGACTGGTGCCAAAATACCCAAAGGATCATACACCGAGCTTGTTGTGGATAGCATGCCACGTCTGGTTAGAGCCTGCTGTTTCACTTCCATCTTGAATTTAAAAGAATCTGACTCGACGCACCAGAGTAGTCCCAAAGCTCTCTCAAGAGGAAGATTGTCTCTATCCAGATCTAGGTCCTTTAGCTCTTTAGCCTTCTGCTCTTCCGAGATTGCCTGCAAAACTGCCCGACTATTGCTGATCCATTTTTCCAGCACAAAACCTCCTCTTTTACAGAGAGCATTAAGATTTTCAAACATTTGTCTTGCTGCCTTCTCTGAACCCAAACCCATCAAACAGTCATCCACATAGACATTTCGCTTAACTGCTTCAACAGTCTCAGCAGAAAAGTCAGACTTGTTGTCGTCAGCAGTTTTCCTTAGCGCATAGCTAGCGCAACTGGAAGAAGAGACAGCCCCAAACAGATGCACCGTCATTCTGTATTCCTGGATCTCTCTGGTGAAGTCTCCCTCTGGCCACCAGAGAAAACGAAGGAAATCTCGGTCTTCTTCTGTGACTTTGACCTTGTGAAACATAGCCCGTATGTCACCCATGAATGCCACAGGTTCCTGCCTGAAACGAGTGAGAACTCCAAGCAGTGAACTGGTGAGGTTGGGATCTTGATAAAGTACATTGTTTAATGATGTTCCTTTAAATGTGGCACCACAATCAAACACCACTCGGAGAGAACCTTTTCGTGGATGGTAAACACTGTGGTGTGGGATGTACCATAATTTTCCACTGCCACAGTGCTGCTGTGTTGGTACCTGTTCAGCATAACCCTTTTCAATCACTCCATTCATAAAGCTGGCATATTCCTTATGCAACATTGGGTTACTCACAAATCTTTTTCTCAATCCAAGTAGCCTTTGCTTTGCCACTGCAAAGTTGTTTGGAAGAAGGACGTCAGGTGTCTTAAGGGGCAACTTCAGGCTGTACCTGTTGTCCTGTAGTGTTGCAGATGTATTCATGATTTCCATAAATGTTTGGTCTTCCCTTGACATCTCTTTTTCCTCTGAGGGCTTTTCATTAAAGTCATGATTATACTGACTGCTAAGCATGAGCTCCAATTTGGAAATAGAAATCCTATTCACCACAACAGAAGAAAGCTCCATGTCAACATCGCTGCCATTGCTGCTTCCATGTAAAGGACCATTGATGACCCATCCCAACACTGTTCTTATAGCGTATGGGCCATTTCCACAACTGTTGACAATTTCCCAAGGTTTCAATATCTTGGGAACGTTGGTTCCAATCAACATGTCAACATTGGCATTTATGCTGGGGATATGAACTTTTGACAAATGATTCCACCTCTTCACATCTGCGGCTGTAGCAATGTTTTCTTTGGTTACTGGCATTTGCTTCTGTGTGAGGACTTCTGGAAGAGGATAAAAGTTATTTTCCTCAAGACCAGATACCTCCATCCCAAATAAGGAGTAAGCTGGAACGACCTTTTTCTGTCCCATAGTCTTCAAAAGAAAATTAATTATTTTTCCTGTGATGTTTAATCTGTGCATGAGATCTTCTGAGCAGAATGTGGCTGTGCTTCCAGGATCTAAAAATGCATAGGTTTGTATAATCTGACTTCCCTTTGTGGACTTGACCCACACTGGAATAATTGAAAGAATGCAGCCATCATTTCCGGCCACTGTACGTCCACATGTCTGAGGGGGAATTTGTGATTTAGCGGTTTGTCCCAATTCCACATTAGATGTATTTATGTGGAGCGCAGTAGGATGTTGCTTTTCACAAACCTCACAGATCAAGCGTTGTTTACAGTCCCGGCTTATGTGTCCAATACACAAGCATCCAAAGCAAATTCCTTTCTCCTTTAGAAATTGAATTTTGTCTCTGTGCTTCCTTTTGCTGAACTGCTTACATCTGTCCAAAACGTGAGTGTTGTGATCACAACAATGACACACCAAGCTCTCCTGTGGTTGAGTTATTTGTCATTTTAATTCCGACCTCACTCATTGGGAATACTGTAGCGGCAAAACTACTTCCTTTCATTCTGTTCTTTGATTGTGGCTGAAACATGTTGGAAGATTTTATAGCAACTGATTTATGTCTTGAATCCTCGATGTCTCCAAAGATCGGATCAGAAAGGACTCTTACATGTCTCTCAATGAATTTGACCAAGTCAATGAAATGAGCTCTGTTGTTTGAGGCTTCCATGATGTTATGAGCTTTGTTTCTCCATTGTTCCCTTAGTTTGTATGGCAACTTGAAGACAACCATTTTCATATTGGAGGGCATATCCAACTCCTGCATGTACTGAAGTTCTTCCATCACATTAGCACATCCACGCAGAAATAAAGCATAGGCTTGTAGTGCTTTAATGTCTTCTGCCTTTGTTATTGTTGGCCAAGCTAGAGCCTTTCCTATGTAAGCAGCAGCGATCTTGTACTCATTCCCAAAATGTTCTTGCAAAAGACCCTTTGCCACAATGTAGCCACGTTCTGGAGCCATGTGCTGGCAGCTACGAACCAGTTCCTGTGGCTGTTCTTTTGTGAACTGTTCTAAATAGTACAAGCAGTCGGCTTTGCAGGCTTTGTTTTCCACTCCTTGTTCAAATGCTTTAATGAAAGCCTTGTACTGAAACAGGTCTCCATCAAAGATAGGAATGTCTCTTGCTGGTAGAGACAGTAAACGTTGCTGGTGAACCAGTGCAGCTGTCATTTCATTTTGCTTTTGCATTATCGTGAATAAACCTTCAGGCGGAATTCGATTGATTTGCTGATGGTGATTTTCCTGATGACTTTCCCATGCAGTTGATTCACCAGTTATCAATCCATGTGATGTTCCCAGATAATGTTGATTTTGTACATAAGCATCTTCCTTAAATGTAAACTGCCTTTCAGCTTGCTTTGGTTCTATGTCCATCTTTGTTGGTTTGCTAGAGGATATTTTCCATGATGTGGAATCATACTCCTTTGCCAGGGGGTTAAGTATGTTTAACGATGCCGGTTTCCTTTTCCAGGTATGAGTTCATTCCATTTGTTGGTGCAAGAGAGGAACGTCGTGAATGTGAACCCTGTAAAACTGCTAGCCTAGCAGTAGATACAGCTAGCTCAGTTTCCAAATCAAGCTGTTCCTTTCTCCGCTTTAATTGTAGCTCCAGTGCATGCCTCTCAGTTAAACCTGCCATGTGAGCAACAATTGCAGCCTTTTCTGCTGCTGCTATAATTTGTGCAGATGAAGTTGTACTTGACTTTGTACTGCTGTCACTTTTGTTTGAACATTTACCAACATTAGAACCACTGTCATCAGGATTGATTTCATCATTATTAGTACCTTCAGTTTGACAAACCCACACCTTGATTTTGACAATAAATTCATCATTGAACATCATTTTGGCTTTAAACCATGTTTCATGTCTTTCCCTTTCATCATGTGGCAATAAACCCATTAAAGTGTCATACATAGACCTGGCTTCAACACACAATTCAATATAACCATCAAGAGCATTTTGAACCTTAGCATGTTCACCATTTAACATCAAATCTTTTATATTTGTTCTTAATTTGCTAGCTTTATTTAGCTTAGCCTTTCTGCCATTTTGCAACCTCTCAAGTTTTTCCGCAAGTGCTTTGGCAGAGAGTTTAACTACCCGCTTAATGCTTTGCGCATCACTACAGCTGGCCATGCTATCCAGCTTGCCAGAAGCTTACGCGCTGTCAGCGCGTAATATGACGCGTTGTCAGCTGCTGGTACGTCCGCAGCGCGCTCCTCCATATTTGAATGTCTTAAAGTCAAACGGATTGTCACAAATCAATCAGTACAATGCAAGCGCTTATTGTTCATCCCTTTCACAACCAATGCATTGGAATTACGCCCCTTATGTGTGCACACAACTTAATTCCTATGGCCATTTAAACCGGTTGTAGCGCGCTACACATACCTCCTTAGATGAACGTAGTTCCGTGCCAAGCGGCGAAAACTTCACGGCACCATTCAGCGCGTTGCTCCCGTCGCCTTCCTGTGCAGCAGATGAGCAAACGAGTTGTAGCCGTCCTCCTCTCGGCGTCAGGTGGCTGATAACAGCTGAGCAGCCGGCGTGTTGTTTTCCTCCTCTCGGCGTCCGGTAGAAGGTGAGCAGCCGCTCTCAGCGTTCGATAAACGCAGCGAAAAAATGTCCTCTTGTGTTACTCCAAAAAAGGCTAGTTTTTGACTATTTGTAGAGGCTAAGCCAACGCTTTAAGCCTCTGAGGATCCGCTTGGTGGGTGTAATTGACGCACACAAGTTTGCTGCCGAATAAAGGTCAGAAACATAGTTTCCAGTTTGAAACAGTCCATTTATTTCCATTTTATTAGTTTCCATTTACTTGCTTCTTTCCATATTCACCACACGATATTACCGTTTACACAATACCTTTGCTTGTAATCCCGTGTTTGTGTGTGTGTGTTTCTCCGTGTGTGTTTCTCCGTGTGTGTGTTCTCTGTGTGTGGTCAAAAACTGTATGGGCCTTCCGGCGGAACCTCTCACCAACACACATAGGTTCCTACCTTAATACCCACAGTTAATTGGCTCCTACATGTAGCAACAAAATTAGTTATCGTGAGAGGCCGATACATGAAACACACAAATCTACAGACTTACTCCAAACTGCCAAATATATTAATTAACACACTCTCACTCTCATATAGCCTTTGACTCTATTTTGGCCTAGTACAGGGGTCTGCAACCTTTTTGACCAAAAGAGCCATTTTGCCCCCTTTTCCCAACACTTTTTTTTGTCTGGAGCCGCAAAACATATTTGATAGCTTGATAAATAAGTAAATTCTTAATACCGGGAGTTTTCCCGGTGGGCCGGTGCTGTGTGTGGGACGGAGGGCCCAAAAAAAAAAAAAAAAAAAAAGTTTATATATAAAAAAAAAATTCTTTTTTTTGCCTAAATCCTACCGGCCCACATTTGTAAGTGTTCCGGCCCAGCCCAGTGGGGTGTGGCCAGGGTTGAGTTGTAACGGAATACATGTAACGGTGTTACGTAATCAGAATACAAAAATCAAGTAACTGTATTTAGCTCGCGTTACATTTGAAAAACGAGTAATCTGATTACAGTTACTTTCGTAAACCTGAAGTGAATACATTTTGGATTACTTATTGGAATTATTGGTGGAAAGATTTCCTCACAACATTTAATATTCATTACTAAAGGTACAGCCGAATCATCACAGCACACAAAACCGCGCAGATGGACCAAAAAGGGGAGCGTTTGAAAAAAATGTGCGGGTCCGCTCATTGAAACAATAACAACGTAACATGGAGGAACACAAGTCTGCGTTTAAATCGTGTGTGTGTGTGTGTGTGTAGAGGTGTGTGTGGTTAAAACACATCAGCCACACTGCTCTTTAGCCTTTCTAATGATTCTGAAGGTAAACACAGTGAAGGCGGTGCGTGAAAGGCACTGCTCGCTCGTCTTCTCAGAGGCTGAGTTAACCCTCCCGCTGCCTCCTGGTGCTGCAGAGATTTCATGAAGTTAAGGAGGTGTTCCTTCTATAAAACAGCTGTGGGCAGCAAATACTGTGAGTGTCACGGACATGAATTCATAGATCAAGGCAGACTGGTGCACACACTGTCCTGTTTTGCCAATCCGGTGCTTAAACAAATATAGCTCTACACCCCTGGCCGAAATGTCCTTAAAATGAAGTCCGAGTTCGACATTTTAATTAATGTCCTGCCAACACTGGCAGGACAGAAGGCGACACGCCCTTTCTAAGCCATGTCCTCACATCCCAAGCTGCATCCCCAAAAAGTGTATTATGTTGTTACAACAGGGTTCAGGGGGAGTGGCTGTACGGCTGTACCCGTAGGATAGAAAAGGGGGAAGTGACGTCTGACTCAGCGGTCGCGCGGCTGTGGAGAAGACCGTGTTGCCCACATTCTGTTACTGAGTTTAGGCTAGTTAGCCAGGAGTCTAGTACTATGAGCAGTGTGCAGCTATTGCACAGCGCCCGGGGAGCAATGGGAGTGAGGGGGGAAGGGGGGTGTCTGGTGCCTTGCTCAAGGGCACCACGGCAGGGCAGGAGGTGAACTGGGACCTCTCCAAGTAGAAGTCCACACTCCAAATGTAGGTCTGGTCGGGGACTTGAACCGGCGACCCTACGGCTCACAGTCCAAGCCCCTACTGACTGCCATAGATTTAGTCCCTAATTTTGCTCTCAAAGTGCACCAGATTGATGCATTTAACTTCAACATTTAAAAAAAAAGCAAGCCCCCGGACCCCCCTAGAGGAGGTGAGGTCCACCACCTGCCCACACCCCCTGTTAAATTGTCTCACCCACATTGAGGATGCTTCCTATGCCCATGTTTTATTCCATGCGTCAAGTCAGGCAAATTGGGTCCAAATGTTATTGCATCAATTATCTGTTAACATTAAAATCACTAAATATATGCCGTAACTATTTTGCTCTAGGCAACTCAAGGGCTCAGGTAATGTGATGACTATATGAATAATGGTCCAAAATAGGGATGCACGATATTGGTTTTTTGAAACCGATAACTTCCTGCTTCTCAAGACCGATACCGATACCGATAACCGATAATAATATAATATATATATATTAAATGTACCTGTAGTTTTTGCACACCTGGTGGTAAAAAAAGACTAGTAGTGAGCAAATGACATGAGCATTACTACTATGAACAAAACAAAGCCAAGAACAGTTTGGACTCTTCAAAGTGACCATATTTATTTTCCCAAATAAAGTTCTTGCCTTTTTCAAAAGCCTCGTCGATAGGTAAAAGCCCCGGTGCCTTTGCAGCTGGCTTTGGATTTGCCGCTAGTTTAGCAGCGCAGGCGTCTTCGTACGCTTTTAACACACCATCGTAGCGATGGCGATGTTTCAGGTGACTAATCAGGTTGGAAGTATTATAGCTCGTTGCCTTTTTCCCTCCTCGTGGAACTTCTGCATTGCATTTGTTAATACAAATAGCAAGCGAACTATCTAACTCTGAAACTTTGAAATAGTCCCATACTACCGACGCTTCACGGCCGCACACCATTTACGTCACAGCCAGGCATGAGTTAGGGAGCGCTGGATTTGTGAAGAACTCCCCTCTTCCTAAACCACTAATACCAGAGTACTGGCAAAACGGGAGGAGCCGAGTGAAAAACAAGCGCCCCTCATCCCAATCCACCCACACCACAGTATTTCTTTCTTTTTTTTACCCAAAAAATATATTGCATATTATCGGGGCTATTAATACTTGTATCGGGTTTATCGGGATGACGTCATAATTCCTAATATCGGACCGATAATTATCGGGCCGATAATTATCGTGCACCACTAGTCCAAAATAACATAAAATGCATAGGGTTTTTTGTTAAGTAACATACTTTCGTCGCCGGCCGGCCGATACATGCCGCGCATTAAGTGGGCCTGTCTGTCAATTAATCCCCGGGCCACTTTTTCCCCCCAGTCCGCCCCTGCCTGGGGGACACCCAGTGAAATAGCACTTTCTTGTGTCTTGTGACTTGTGATTACAGAGTTGTACAAACTGTTGTCTGTCAGTGAGGTATGATGAGAACCAGGAGAGTGCAACACCAGTGATCCCAATGCCAGCCAGGCGGTCCAGGAGTAGTGGGTGAGAGATGGTGAGAAGTCCGGAGTCAGCTGCACGGAGGAGGTCGTTGGTGATTTTAACCAGGGCTGTTTCAGTACTGTGTTTTTGGCGGAAACCAGATTGCAAGGGTTCATGGAGGTTGTTTGTGTCAAGATGGGACTGAAGCTGTGCGGCAACCACCCTCTCAAGGGTCTTGGAAATGAAGGGTAGGTTGGAGATGGGCCTGTAGTGGTTTAGATCGGCTGGGTCAGTACCGGGTTTTTTGAGGATGGGAGTGATTGCAGCCAGTTTGAGGGAGGTGGGTACAATTCCAGAGGTGAGGGAGGAGTTAATTATGTCAGTGATCATGGGTGATATGGCTGGTAGGCAAGCCTTGACCAGGGTGGTGGGAAGAGGATCAAGCTGACAGGTGGTGGTTTTAGCTTTACGGATGAGCTCTGAGATGGTGTATTCCGATGCTGGGGTGAAGATGGAGAGGGAGCTGATGAGTGATGGACCAGTGGTAGCCATCCAGGGTGGATCACTTGAGGAGGTGCATGCTGAGGCCAGCTCTAGGTGAATGGTGTTAATTTTGGAGTGAAAAAATTGCAGAAAGTGCTTGTTACCGTGAGACAGAGTGCTCCATATGAGCAGTTTAAAAATCCACATGAGTTAAAAACAAAAACAAAGTAATCCAGCGGTTTGATGATCCAAATGGTTGAAGTGAAGCGACAAACCTGCACTGCTGAGGCGGACGAGTAGTCGTGTTGGTTGTAGCCGCAGGTTTTCTCTCGAGGCAGAGAAACCAGACGTATGGCGCTGGGGACAGTGACAGGTTAGCCGGTAGTAGCTAACCTGTGTGGGGCGGCCTTCGTGTTGGCAGCAATCCACAGGGGGATCTTTGCACCCAGGAGAGCTGGCAGAATGGCAGCGGACAGATCCGAACAGGTGTGCTTTGCAGGGCGCACCAGATCAGGCTATCAGGTGAAATAGAGCACAGCCCAAGTAGTCCAGTACGGTGAGCCGTGTACCGGCGTGGCTAGCTTCAAGCTACCGAGTGACAGCACAGTAGCACTAGCGCGTGTACAGATTGTTAAACGGCTAAATTAAATAGTCACAATCTTAGATGGGACAGACGGGTTTGTAGCTGACGGAACATTCAACAGAAAACAGCACGAACAATCGACACACAACACAGGAGGCGCGGCAGCAACTTGCCAGCGGTCCCTCACTTCCGGAAAACGCAATTAATATTATTATTAATATTATAACATTAGCATTAAGAAAGCTTAATTAAATATCTGCCATAACATAAGTAACCGGATCAAAGTAACAGTACAGTCCGCGGCATATCACATATCTCCTTATCTGAGTCAGCTTCTTGAGCCGTATCTGGCCGTGCAACACTCACAGTGTCAAATACTGTATGCAGAAGTATTATTTTAAGACACATTAAAGGTGGGGTAGGTAAGTTTGAGAAACCGGCTCGATGTACACTTTGTTATATTCCATGGAATGCTCTTAACATCCCGATAGCAATGAATATCTTAAGTGCTTTGACAAAAAATCCATGAAAAAATGTCATCTGTGGAAGCCGTAATACTGTAAAAAGTACAACCAATCCGTTTAACCGGGCCGGCTAAATGGATTGGATTGCCGCCCTGTCTGTCAGCCTTCCATCTCGTGCACGCACAAATGTATCTCGTGCACGCACAAATGTATCTCGTGCCGTCATTGGGCGTGCATTGCAGCAGTACTTCAATGACTCGCCAGCAACAGGCGGCCACTTTCACCAGTCTGCTGACGTCATGTGCGCGTTCATGTGTGTTGGAGGAGGTGCTCTGTAAGGAAGTCTGAAGGAAGGGGCGGATTCTTTTCGGCTGTGTACTTTCAAATGTTAGTGCACTCGAGCCGGTTTCTGAAACTTACCTACCCCACCTTTAAGTTGACGAAAACACTTGAGTCAAATGTAATTAAAGTCAGATCGTGTCTTAGACGGGGCAGTGATATCATAAACCTGTTAATGTACGCATTCAAACACTTTTTCTGTTACCAGCTGTATTCACCTTGCAGGCAGGGGCGGACTGGCCATCGGGATGAATCCCGATGGGCCGGTAGCCCAGTACCGAAGTGGGTGGTCGGACCACTCGAGGCGGCCCACTTCGGTACAGGTGAAATTGTAATCAGCTTAATGCTTGGCCCATGTATACGAGTGAACGTGGATCGCTTTATTTAGTGATCGGATACGATCGGAAAAACATTCCATTTAAACGGGGCTATTGATAGGTTGTCAAACTTATCAATCAGTAAAAAAAGAAAGGGTGGGGCTGAAAAAGTCAGAATGAAAAAACGAAAATTGCTACAGGAAGATGCTGGAAAATGTTCGAAAATCACAGAGCTGTTTAGTAGAAGGGCTCCCGCTCCCAGTCGCAGTAATAAGGAGGAGAATGAGAAGGAAGATGATGAACCACAGACCCGACATATAATGACAGCAGGTGCAGTGTGCAGGGCTGTGTTAATGTATGTTAGTGTTAGCAATAGCATTAGTTGAGAGAGAAAACCGTCATGAAAAAAGTTTAGCAATGTTACGACTAGTATAATATGCCCACGGCTGTGATTGACAACCTGGACAGCCAGTCAGAAGCGAGAATGCCAACCTAGAGAGCCAATCAGAACCTAGAACGGGCTGCAGGGCTGGCCAGACTATTATATTGTGCATAAAGTTAGATGCATTAGGATAGAGTCATATGCTCATGATATTCCAAGTTAAATTATATAATATAATATAATATAATTTTAAATAATTATATTAAATAATATTAATATTCAATAATAAGGACACAGATGTGTGGCCAATTCACTATTGCATTCATTTTAGTGATTGACATTATTGTGCATGATATTGATATAATATTGGTAATTTAATTGATTGCTGATGTTCTTCTTATGCAGTTGACCCTGAGGAAAGTGAGAAAGCTGCAGGGTCCAGTACAGTTAATCAGGTCCATCTCTTTTATGTTATGGCTTGACTCTGGGGAATCCAGCCATAACAGTATACAGTATATGAGCATAGTAGATGTATAATGTATCTGTAGGCTACAAGGGTGGCCCGCATGCGTGGGCGGCGGCCCGGTGTGTGGGCCGGTGCGTCTGAACGTCCCGGGCTGAATTTGTGTCCCAGTCCGCCCCTGCTTGCAGGTGCAGCTATGTGGCTTTTATCCTGGATATCGTTTAGCGAGAGCGCGTATGTTTTGGATTAGGCCAACCGGTTAACTCAAACATATCCAGGTTAGGTTGAACCAGCTTCGTAGTACAGGCCTCAGGTTTACTAATCTACCCGCACAATTTTTCTCTGGTGTTGGAATGTCTCGCTATGTTAGTACATTCTTAAAAAACAAAACACCATTTAATTTCGGGTTAAAATAATAACTTGGCAGGCCCGGACTGGCCATCGGGAGGACCGGGAGGTTTCCCGATGGTCTGGCCTGTTAAGTGGCCTGCTGGCCTGAGGATTCTTTTTTTTTATGTATGTATAGTGAACGCAACGCTGCGCAAATGTGGGTCTTACTCTGCCTCACAGAGGGTGACTGGCTGTCTACATGATGTGGCCTGCCGACATGGCCACTTTCATACAGATCATACACTAAAGCCCTCGATTGGTCTCTGTGTGTCATTCAAGCTCGGGAGGGTGTGTGTATGTGTGGCGCGAGCGAGAGCGAGCGCGCGCACCGGTTACTGTATTGTTGCTGTTAGCATCTGGTGCTAGCTAGCTGCGCTAACCGATATAAGGAGCTGTTTCAACAACAAGGTGGAGGAGAGTCCTCTCCAGTCAGACTGATACCTCATTCACACCAACGGTGTTTCAGGGACGGTTCGGAGCTGGAGCTTGAAAAGCACCGGGTTTTCCTGTTCACACCGCAGCGGAGCAGCCTCTTAGCTCCGGAGTCCGGTTCGTTTCAAGCACCAAAAAATTGTCCGGCTAGAGCAAAAGCACCGCATACGTCACGCTTACGTCGAGGCGGGGGCAGGGGCGGGATCAACTCCTGAACAACAACAAAAAGCCGGCGTTTTATCCAGTTTGTACACAACGATGGAGAAACTTAACAAGCAGCAGTGGTCCACTGAAGAGACCAGCTACCTACTGGGAATCTAGTCTTCCGAAGAGGTACAGAGGAAGCTGGAGCACAATCGGCTTGTTGAGAGCTAAAACTAGTCTTTGCTGCTGCCTCAAAGAGGAGCAGGGGGGAGAGGAGGGAGACAGGAGAGGCTGATTCAGGAGCACAGACACACTCTAAATCAGTGCTTCTCAAAGTGAGGTCCGTGGACCACTGGTGGTCCGTGAGTGCCCCCTAGTGGTCCGTGAGTATATTGGTAACATTTCACATTTGAAATAAATAAATACATTTAAGTTTTCCGCACTCTCGCGATAATATCTCCGCAATGGAACGAGCTTAAGTTTCACTTTCTATTGCATGATAAAGCCCAGGGCAACACCTTAGTCATGTTGCCACTTGTTTGTACCATTTGCAGGAGATTTATAATCTGTTCTAGAAAAACGATGTGTTTTGGGATATTTGTGGAGTTAGGTGGTCCGCGAGTGTTTTTTTATTGGTTAAGTGGTCCTTGGTATGAAAAAGTTTGAGAAACACTGCTCTAAATGAACCAAAAACAAATAAATAAACAAGTTCAAATGTTTTTAAATATTGGATATGGTATGTTATTGGTTATGGCCATGTTCTTATGATTTTATGATTATTGAAATGTATACAGTTCTGTTTCATATGGGTGTTTCCATAGATCTAGTCTCTTTATTTCCCCCTCAAAGTGCACCAGATTGATGCATTTAACTTCAACATTTAACACAAAAATCTTACCTTACCTTACTTGAGGTCCACCCCCACTTAAAATATGTGCACATGGATAGGTTCCTAAATAGATTTTCACTTTTTTTTAAAAATAGTGACCCATGTCCATATGTTTATTTTTGGGTAGTAGATTTAAACTATAGGGCTATCACTATGGGCAGCAACGCTGTAAATATTGACACATAAATCCAGCAAAATGGCACAAAAAAAACTGGTAGTGGCCTGGCTGGGTGTATAACTCCCGGCCTGACTTATTGTCCCAGTCCGGCCCAGTAACTTGGATTTCTATAGCGCCTTTCATGATACCCAAGGTCGCTTTACAAGGAAGAACAGGAGTATAAACAAACATAACAAAAACAAAAAGGCAGTCAGACTAACAGTTAGACAGACAAAACAACAAATAGATTAGGGGTCAAAGTCCTTGGCAGACAGATGGGACTTGAGGGCCCTTTTGAAGGCGTCAAGTGTGGGGATGTTGTGGATCTCCGCAGGGAGAGTGTTCCAGAGAGTGGGGGCTGCCATACTGAAGGCTCTATCCCCGAAGGTTCACAGGTTCCGGGGTGGGACATGTGGGAAAAACAGCGAGCCAGCTAGCACCATTAGCCTGGTAGAAACCGGACCTCGAACCTCAGCAGCGGTGATGGAAAACACCCCAGTTGAGATGGCAGGACTGCGGGAGGGTTCGTGGATAGTCCTGGGAGCGTGCCAGAGAGGAGCCCAGTCGGGGTATTCCGGAGCGGGGATTCCACGGATAGCAGAGCACGACGGTGAGCTCGTTTTGCTAATGGCAGGACGGCAGAGGCTAGGAGCTAAACAGCAGCCAAACATAATCGGCTGAGCAACGGAGACGGCAGAAACACAAAACCAGAGCCGAACAATCTTTTCGCTGTGTATGTTAAAAAGATTTGACGGCAGGGAGTGATGGACACGAGGAATAAGCGTTGGCAAATGTGTTGTAACTGCGTTACTGGGCATTGTAACGGGTAATATATTACCCATATTTCATTATTAAGCGTTACATTACTTCGTTATAGAATAAAGTAATATATTACTATAACTCCATTACTTTTGTAACGCGTTTGTTGTACACCCAACACTGGTTATACCACAGTAATTTAATGCTGCAAAGCTGGGTATTTTGAGCTTGGCGCATGCAGAGGCTAACAACAGCTAGCTCTAACCCCATCGAATAGGACGTATATTTACCTTCTTTCTCCTACCGAATCGTCGTTGATGATGATGATTGTAAAGAAGTCTTGAATGTAACATGTAACGACTGTAAAGTCGTTCCATTTAGTTTTGACAGAGCAAAACGAGTAGCGCTTCAATAAAATCGGCCATTGTTGTTTGGCTTTATGAAGCAGGCACGCAAACGGTTACGTCATGACGCAAAACGATGACGCAGCACAGAAAAGCTCTAGCACGGAGCTAGAAGGGGAAAAGCCTAGGTGTGAAAAAAAGGGGTATATCAGGCACTAAAAATGGGGGTAAAAGTTATCGGAACCAAGTACTCTTTTTCCAGCACTAACGGAACTAAACGGGAAAAGAACAGGTAAAAGTACTCCGGTGTGAACGCGCTAAATAACTTGTGCCGGGTTGATGGACGTCTTCACGTGGGTCAGGTTTGAAAGATGCACTGGTGTTTCCATGGTAACACCATTTTTAAAGTTTTATCTTGATTTGTCTTGGTTGTATTTGTGTCATCTGTTCCCTCTAGCTTAAATAGAGGGTTGTGCTATGTATGTTACTTTGATGTATTGTATGCAAAATCCACCATTGTCCTGAAGTATACTTTTATCTGCAATACTGTCTGTGTTTTTTTCTTCTTCAAAAAACCGGAAAATTAAAATAGTTACAAAAAAAGGTTCTAATTCCAACAGTGTTTTAAAAATAAGCAGCAAAAACATAAACTACTCCTCACAATAAATATATTATATAATATTGTCTGAATCTTAACGGCAATACTGCACATTGAGCAAACTATAAACTAATGAATTCCCTTAAATGCGGATCATATAGAAGATTATTAACGACATTTTGTTGTAGTGCAAGAGCAACACACACGCCTTAAATGTGAGAAAATGAGTTAGACATTTCACTAATTTGAGGATTAAGCAGACTGTGAACAACTGATATGAAGCACTAAATTACAATGAAATGACACACATATTTTCTTATATTTGCACTTTTTCCTTTTTATTGGCTTTTTGTTTTACAAAAACAGGTATGACAGAATGCATAGGCCGAGCCACGCACGCACAGACGGCTCATCGAAGACAACACAGAGAGAAAGAAGGGCGTCAGGAAAAGGCAACGATTTCTTTTAAAAAGATAAAAACAACACTGTTTGCTGCTATTCTTCTGAACGCATACATACTCCCATTGTCTCATTTACACGACACGACAGAATGACATACGATTGTCAAGCACACATGGAACACACACACACACTTACTGGCACACAATGCAAACAGGTGCAACATAAATCATGAGATGCAGGTAACGATGCATCAGAAACACACACAAGTGAAAGCGATTTAGCCATAGGCCTACAGGTAATGGGCACTCATTATTTTTGTTTATCTACCATTTAACCTGATGAGTGGAATCAAATATCCGCGTCCCGTTTATATTTTAGTGTGTGTTCGTGGCACAGTGTCAAACACCTCTGATAAGATTTGCACAATGAGGCTAATCTAACGCATCTTTCACGCGTGCCTTAAAACTTAAACGTCTTCAAATTAAAGATCTATATTTCCAGTGGAGAGAAACATCGGGGGGGGAGAAACACAAACACTGAAGCAGTTTTCTGTAATCTGAAGCACAATGGCGGCCTCGCAACAAAATGATCTGCATATTTCACCGCACTGTGACTGACCTATTAAGCAGGAAGTGTTTGGATAGTGCACTGCAGCTGTTGAAGGGTTAGCATCGTGTGCTAAGCCATGCTGCTGTGCTGGAAATGCAGGCTAGCTTCTCGTGTCATGTGATCACTTAGGAAAGGTTACGTATATGCTGACTAGGATAGATGTTGGGACAGCAGAATACTGGTAAAAATAAAAAACAAGAAAGCAAGTATCTTTCCATGTCATGACAAAGTACACAACACTGACGTTTTAAATTGGTAGTAATGCAGTTCACATGTTTCTTAAACAACAATGGAATAAGGGGGGAAATGAACAAACAGTAACTCTTCTTCTTTCTTTTTTTCTACACTGGTCAGCGGTAAATTAGTGTGCGCTCATGAAGCATTTTCCTGGCCACTTACTCCACTCACAAGCACAACAAGTTTCCAGAGTAAACAGAAGAGGATTGTCCCTCGCCTGTAAAACTACGTGAGGGAATATGAGATGAGGATTGTAGAGAAAGACGTTGACAGTGCTATAAGAACAACACCTCGTTGTTTGAGGGAGGGAAGGAAACAACCAACAGAACAGCTCTCCTCATTTTGCATTGTGCCACTTCTGGGGAGCCAAATGCAACACAATCACTTTTTATATCAACATTACATTTTGTTAGAACTTATTTTTCATCACAACATGGGTCAGTGTTTTACTTCCTTGGCTTTAATGAAGCTCATCCTCATGTCTCTGATTTCAGTAGTTGAATTTGGGGACTTTTGACCCTCCATTTAACATTAGATGTTACTCTTCTTCTACACCGGGATAACACAAACATGCTGAATTTGAGACGTCATTTTTGGACTTTCATTGCCACAAATAATCAAGATGAAGCTATTTCGTGTAGAGCTGTAAATGCACGTCGACTCCTGCGTTATGAGGCGGGAGTATGAGATTATTTCAGATGCTGACGACCTGTAATCAAAGAACCAGTGTACGACTCTACCAAATCTTCACACAAGGCACGTCTCCCGCTCTTTGTCTGCCCTCAACAAGCCTTAGGCACAGGTTTCTCGTTCGCTAACTTGAGAGCCACCTGTCAGGTACTTTAACTCAGTTTCCAGTCTTCTACTCTCTGATGACCGCAGGGGAACACTGCACAATACTAATGTTTAAAAAACGGAATTGCTGCTAGAAGGGGTGGTGTTAAATCCGCTAGGTAGTAAGGATTGGAATTACTTCTTTTTATATTATTAGTATTGTTAGAAGCAGAACAAGCTGTCTTCCAGAAGCACGACTGAAGGGAGAACAGAATGGAATCAAAATAAAACAATTGGACAACCATTTCTTTAGATAAACCCTCGAACCAATGAGGACCGTCTGGATCCTCCTCCTCGTGACAGACCCTTTGGTTAGTATTTTGACCCCCCCGCCCTGTGTCAGTGGTAAAGATCACCGTCTCTGTCCTCTTCAGGCGGGGGTGCAGTCAGCTTTCGTCTCCGATCAGGGGCAGGGTTATATGAGTACTAGGTATGGGAGGGGGAGAGGCTTTAACCGTTCAGGAGGTAGACCACCAGCTCGTAGGTGGAGATGACGATGGCCGTGTTGGGGATCTGTCGCACCAGGTGGGTGGTGAGGCCGCGGTACAGCGCGCGGTACCCCTCCTCTCTGGGCACTGTTCTTAAAGTCTGGAAGAAGGAGTTATACTTGGTGCCCTCCTCCCGTAGCCGGGTGCGGATCACTTCTGCAAGAAGAAGAAAGGGAGCGGTTAAAGGAGAGGAACTACTAGATCTAGCTCATACTAACTTTTATTGTAAGGTCATTTGTTGGGCCACCTGGGCCTTACCATAGACAGGGTATGAGACAAGGGTTTGCTTTTTGCAAATATATTTCTTATTCTTGGGATGCTCCGATCGATTGGTCACCGATAGAGATCGGCCGATACTCACTCTCTACCGATCGATCGGTGCTCTCTAAACATGCCGATCGCATGACGTAAAATACATGACACTTTTCTCTGTGCGCGGCAAAACAAGCTCGCCCAAATGGCTTCACCGGTCTGGCATTATTTTAAGGTGTCCGAAAAAGACAGTAAAATAGCGGTCTGCAACGTGTGTGAAGCAGAAATCCTGCAGCTCCGCCCGCTGTGACGGACCGGTGAGCGGAGCGAAACACACAAGAGTTAGACCTACTTAGCTATTTTATCTACCTCTGGAACAAGCTACACTAGTTATACATATATTTATTCTTCACTGTCGGGTCACTCATTACTGGATCAGTGAGCTGCATGAGATACTGACAGGCTGTCAGGAGAGGGAGAGAGAGAGAGAGGAAAAGAGAGCGCTTCCGCTAATTTCTCCCGTGCTATTCTCCAAAGTGAATGTAAACTTGAATAATGTACATCATTTGAATGTAATAATTAAGTAGATTGTTGTTTGTGGAAGCTCCAGTGAATGAGCCCCATTAACTGAGTTTTAAACATCACTTTAAATGGAAGATTTAAAGTGATGTTTAAATCTTCCATTTAGGCCCCGCCCACTCGATCGGATCGGTGATCGGTATCGGCCGATACTGATTCCGGTGATCGGCCCCGAAATTGGCGATCGGAGCATCCCTAGTAATTACAGTTCTTATATGTCTATGATTACGACTCCTTATGCTGCTTTCACACTGGACACGATGCGAATATTCGCTTCGTTCTAAATCGCATCGCTCTAAACGCTCGAGTTTCACCGTGGCTGTCAGCTGTGTTTACTCCCATCATTCAAACAAGACGCGCTGGCTAGGGGGCTACAACTACAACAAAATGAACATATTTTACCGTGATTTAATTGTAATACACGTTTCAAAATGATGCAGAAGTAACAACATACTGATAGCGGTTGGTAAAAACCATGAATTAATGCTTTGACAAGTCTGAAGACAACTGCTAACAGCTAACGGCTGATGTTTTCTGGTTGAACGTCAGTGACGGCAGGCTGAGATCCTCACCGCTGATTGGCTCCTGCGAGATCGCGTCACGCGAGTATGACGCTCGAGTATGACGCTCGAGTTGAAAAAAATTGAACTCGAGCGTTTGTCGCGGCCCCCTTCAATCGCGCCGCGGAATTCGCGTCCACCGCTTCAAGCTCGCCATTGGAGCGAATTCGCCTCTGTCCACGTCTCTGCATTGACTTTACATGTAATCGCGCCGTCCCCAAACATCGCATCGCGTCCGGTCTGAGCGCAGCATAAATTCTGTAGAGTTAATTGCTTTGTAATTGTTTGCTATACTAATATAATTATAAATATTTGTTATTTGGCGATAATAGCAGCACACTGTAACCATGCTACCTGGCCATATAATTATACTGTATTGTCGTTACAGTCCACAGCTAAAATAAATCACCACACCTGGAGAAGCCTGTTTCTGTGTTCTTTAAATCGGGACACATATTCATACGTTGAGCTAACTCCCTGATGTCTTTTATAAAACTCTCACCATGAGGGTAAGCTAAAGTTGTGGCGCAGGTTTTGGAGGTGGCGGCAGCGAGCATCATCCCGATGAAGTCTGACGCGTCTTTGGACGTCTCCTCCTCCTCGTCCATGTTCTGCGTGGCCTTGGCCTCCATGAGGCGCCGCTTGATGTTCTCATAGATCACAAAGTGGATCACAGTCTCTGAGATGCCGGCGTAGGAAGCCGACATTCCTCTGTAGAAACCCCGGAGGCCGTCCGTCCGATACACCCGCCGCATGCACTCGAACGCACTCATCCTCCGCTCGCCCCGATTCCTGGAGGAGAAAGAGACAATATGCAGTTTTAAAGCCAAGATAAATAACTTGTGTGGTGAAAAACAACTAAACACAATAACACAGACTAATATTTTCATGCCTATAATATTACAGTTTCTCTCTTATTCTTAAAAAAGACAATATTCACACTAAGCTGTTTACATGTCTAATGAAAATGTATATTCAGCTCATATTTTCACTAAAAATAGTCAGTTTTTCTCCGTGTAGATTGTTGAACTGAGTCTTAAAATGACGGTGGCACTGATGGAGGTTTTCTCTAACTGTTCAAATCTGTTCATGTTTTCTGTTCCACTAACCAGTCTTTTCTTACTCTGATTTCTCTGTCGTCCAACTCTCTGTCTTTTCACCTATTTCCTTATCTTGTTTTGTTTACCGTTTCCTTTGTTTTAATGTTCTTCACAACTATATATCTGAATAATCAAAAAGTATACCAGGATGTTTTTATGATGGGTGTAACAGAAATCGAATGTTGTTGTTTTTTGCCGCGAATAATACAATTCTTTCTGTGGAGTGATATGACTACACAAAGTCCCTTGATTGAGAGTATTAGTCAGCACATAAATGAAGGATGCACATGGATGTAAAGTCATGAATCTTAATGTAAAGAGAGCCTAGTGAGTTACATTAAAACCCAGCAGGCGCTCTGGTTTCTGCACACAGGTGCATAAATAGCTGCGCTGTTGTAGGAGAAGGAGAAAAAAACCAAGGACACATAACAGCAGCATGCCTTACACAAGGTATAATCTGAAATAAATGCATTGATCAGAAGACCCGAGTCACATGCATGTCTTCAAGTAAACAGAGTCTGCTTTATCAGTTCTTTGTTTTCTGTGAGGTAATGTTATCCTTTGGGAATTTAAGGAATAAACTTCATGGCTGCAAAGGATTGAACACACTGTTGGGAAAAGGGAGATGAAGGAGGAGAAGAAGTTCTACATCAAGTGTTTTGAGAGCTGTATTTTACATATAAAGCAGTTTCATGTAATAGAACCAAGGAGTGTCTTTACAAAGCTACTCAGGCCCCGTCCACACGGAGGCCAAAACGAACCGATGTCGATATCAAAAAAGTCTTGCGTCCACACTAGGGATGTTAAGATTCACCGATTCGCATCGGTGCACCGGCATAAACGTTCAAGATGCGAGTGCACCGGTTGAAAGAGTGCACATCGGCTACAGTTTGGGTTGAACTCGCGATGCATCGATTGCGTAGCGTCTTTGCATCGGTAAAAACCGATTCATTCATATATATAATATTATCCACTCATCCACTCGTGTCAGCACTCTGCAGAGACGATCTTTGATCCGCCACTACTGTGCCCGAGAGCCGCGTGCACGCGTCACAGTTATCAACAAGCATGGAAGTCGAGAAGAAAGAAATACACAGCGCACCGAAAAATAAATATAAATCAAACGTTTGGCAACACTTCGGATTCTTCAAAAATGACAGACAACTTGATAAATCACAAGCAATTTGCAAACAATGCCGTGCCGCTATAAAATACACGAGCAGTACCACGAATTTAGCGACGCACCTAAAGAGGCAACATGGGGTGAATATTACGTCTGCGGCTGTCTCCCTATCCTCCTCGGATTCAGCTGAAGCTAACCCGGCTATCCCTGGCGGCAGCAAGACTGGTGAGCAGCAGCATATCACAACTTTTTTTCACGCTCCGCTGGCTAACAGTTCTACTCGCTCCAAGGCAATAACTGACGCCATCGCCTTCTTTATCTGTAAAGATATCCAGAAGTACAGTGTCACGGAGAATGAGGGCTTCCAACACCTCCTCCACATTTTGGAGCCCAGGTACCAAATAGGAGGTTCTTTGCCGAGAAACAAATCCCTGCTCTTTATGACAAAGTGAGAAGAGAGTTAGTTGACTCGCTGAGCAATGCCCAAAGAGTTGCAATTACAGTTGATGGCTGGACGTCTTGCGCCACTGACTCATATGTCACGGTCACAGCACACTATATTGATGACGAGTGGGTATTGCAAAACCATGTTCTGCAGACCACAGTGTTCAACGAGGCCCACACAGGAAATAATCTAGCAATGTTACTGCAAGAAGTTTGCCGCGAGTGGAAAATTGAAGACAAGAATCCAGCGTTGGTCACAGACAATGCTCGAAACATAATAATAATAATAATAATAAATTGGATTTTTGGAAACATGATACTGGCTGGAGTTGGTGCACAGATGGAGCCACATGTGCGATGCATCGCGCACACACTAAACCTGGCCTCCCAAAAAGCCCTGAAGGCGAACAGGGTGTCAGAGCTTCTGGTGAAAATGAGGAAGGTGGTGACTTATTTCCACAAAAGCCCAAAAGCAACTGAAGCTGGAAAAATAATTGGCATGCTTCCACCATCCTCTCTTCAGGAGATATTTGAGGAGATGGTGAGAAAGCAAGGCCGTAAAATCACATGCGACCCCAAACACATCCTGTATAGAGAGTTTGAGTTGCTGCCCTCGGAGGGCAGAAGGTATAGATTACCAAACTGTAAATTGAACAGGTATAAGTTTTCCTTTGTTCCGCTGTCAATCAAGCTGCTGAACAGTCAGAAACAATTGTGATTATGTTGTTAGGAGTTGTTGGGAGGTGCAATGTTTACAGTGTAGTTTGTGCAATCGAGAAGGTTAAATAGGGGAAGTGCATTATGTGTAAATAGGTATGGACACAATAGGGATATGTGCAATTTGACGGACACTATGCATAGGTGCAATAGGGAAAGAGCAATATTGATTTGTGTATGAATACAGTAGGGAAAAGTACAATATTTGATTATGTATGTGCAATAGGGATATGTGCAATAGGGAAAGTGCTGTACCTGTATGTTTCTTGTTTGTTTCTTTGCCATGTGATATGTGATCTCTGTTCTGTATCTATGACTGATTGACCTGAATGTTTTATGTGTATTATCTCGATGCCCAAGACAAATTTCTCCTAAGGGAGACAACAAAGCTCTATCTTATCTTATCTTAAGCTCTCCGTGAAATGCAGATCCAGTTACACCTGCCTCACCACAAGCTAGTGCATGATGTTTCCACAAGGTGGAACAGTTCCCCATGTTGGAGCGTTTTTGGGAACAGCAGCCTGCTGTGTTGAACACCCTGCTGTCAAAGAAGATAAGGAGGGGAGAAGCCATGGCCAGCCTGACAGAGGATGACATGACATTAATCCCAGAGGTCATCAAATTGATGTCCCCCCTGAAAGTAGCAACTACACTCCCCAGTGAGTACAGAAACCCCACCATCTCAATGATCTCCCCAATCCAGACCAAACTGCGGAGGCAGTTCCAGTCAGATGAGAGCGATCATATGGTCATTTCCCAGATGAAGGAGCGATTCAGACTGGACTTTGTTGGTCGCTACACATATCTCCTAGACCTCCTCCACTACGCCTCAGCACTGGATCCCCGCTTCAAAGACCTGGCTTTCCTGGATGACAATGAAACTAAGGACATGATATTCATGAGGATAACAGCAGAGGTGGTGAAGATGGATGGACAGGTAAGAATATATACTACTCAATATATTGTAGCTAGTGTCTGTCTCACTTTCACTGTTATTTACCTGTGGCTTACTTAACTGACGCTTATTTGTTTAGTTTAAGGAAATCTAATAGCTCATCTGTGCTGATTATTGTCAGGCAGGGGATGGTGATACACTTAATGAGGACCAGGCAGCTGAAACAGAAGGTGACAGGAGCCCCCACAGAGAGGAAGAAGAGACAGGTTTGTTTTGATAGGAACTGTGCCAAAAGTTATAAAAGTGTATTGATTTGGAAATGGGTGTATACTATAGTATTGTATGTCATCATTTTTGTAATCTAAAAATCCTCTCTTCCCTTCTTTTCCACTCCCTAGATGATGTCCCTCCCAAGAAGAAGACGGCCTTGGACCAGATGTTCGGTGATTTCCTCCCTGGAAGATCACCAGTAAAGACCACAAAGGAGAGAGCTAAGGAGGAAATCTTAAAGTACAGAGAGAGGGATGCTTTAGGTTTGAGTAGTGATGTGTTGCAGTGGTGGAAAAAACAAGTGGATCTTCCACTGCTCTCAACATTGGCAAAGAGCTACCTGTCCATCCCTGCAACAAGTGTACCCTCTGAACGAGTGTTTAGTACAGCCGGTGACATAGTGACAGCAAAGCGCAGCTTGCTTCATCCTGATCATGTTGATCAACATATATTCCTTACGAAAAACCTGCAAGCTACACATATTAGTTAAGCTCAGTGAGGTGTTATGTCAGAGAGTGTTTTTTATTTTTACAGCAGCCTGTGACTGACAATAATAGTTGAAATGTTATTAAGACCTATTTTTGAAAGGTTATTTGTATTCTTTATATGTTCATAAAAGAAACCGCTGCTTTCTGCTCACTGGTGAGTTAGCCTACTGAATGAGTGTTATGTCTGGCAGTTGTATGGCCATTGCCATATGGTAATTGTTTTTTGCACATTGTTAATGCTGGTCAATAAGGAATAAAACAAAATCCTCTGTCGTACCATATTGAATTGTATCATTATTTTTGCACCGTGTTGAATCGCATCGTATCGCATAATGTTGAATCAAATCGTATCGAACTGTATCGCAACAGGGGTGAATCGTATTGCATCGCCTGGTGTTTCAAATGTATCGTTAATGTATCGTGGCAACGTATCGAGATGCGCATCACATCGGCCTCAGTGATGGAGATGCACATCCCTAGTCCACACGGAATCGGCTTAATAAACATGTCCGTCCACACGAGACCGCTCGACCCACTGGAGACGCTGTAGTACATATGCCGGGCCTGTAAGTGGAGCTGTACTTCCGCCACAAAATACACCAAAAGCTGCGAATAAGACCCCCCCCCCCCCCCGAGCATGGTTGCCATGGTTGCCCTTCTGGTTATTCTCCGCGGTGGATTTAGCAACATGTAGTTCATGTAGTTCTCCATGTCCACTTGTTGCTGATGATTGTGGTAGAGGAGCTGTAGTTTTTTTTTTTTGTGTTGCCATAAGTTATTCTCTCTCCGTTGGTGCGCGGGGCTAATGCTAATGCTAATAATGCTAATGCCAGCAAATACAATGGCGGCTTCACAAAACTTTTCCGAGTTTTACGGGGCGTGGTTTGCAATTCGCCCAGCCAATAGAAATTGGTACTTTTTTCTCCCCAGGATAGTACCACCTCTCTAGCAGGCACTACAAATGGGGGTAAAAGTTCCCGGCACTAAGTACTCCTTTTTGGTGTGAACGCAAAATAAGAGGTACTAACGGAACTAAGTGGAAAAGTACGGGGAAAAGTACTCCGGTGTGAACACGCCTATGGTTAGTAGCACGAACGCAACCCTGTGATCCGCCATTGTTGTTGTCGAAAGGCATCAGCAATGACGCTGGGTTGAGCAGGAGAGGCGCGGCTATGATCGTTTAGGGCGTACACACGGTGCCGCAAGAGTTACGTTGCCAGACTTTCCCACTTTGGGATGCGTTATCGTTTGAGGGCTCCGTTTCCGCGGTTCCGTTACGGCCTCGTATAAAGAACTATAGCGGATAACACCCGTTTTATCTCCGTGTGGACGGGGCCTCAATAGGCGCTTTCACACCAAGTACTTTTCCCAGGAATAGTTCCCGGAACTTTTATTTGCTGGAACTATCTAGTAAATCGCGTTCACACCGAAATGCAAACAACTTCACGGCGTATACTGTCACCCGAAGTCCCCGGAGTTGGGGACTGGCTTCAGTAGAAGCTGCTGGGACTCCCAGCAGCTTCTACTGAAGCCTTCCGAGTAAATCGCCAGAAGCGCCGACACTCCCTCATCTCCACCCCTCTCATGTTTTCTTTTGTGTTGCCATAAGTTAGTCTCTCTCCGTTGGTGCGCTAGCATAATGCTAATGCTAATCAGAAATTGGAACCTTTTTCTCCCCAGGAAAGTCCCACCTCTCTAGCAGGCACTGAAAAGGGGTGAAAAGGTTCGCAAAAAAAGTTCTAGTTCCAGATCTTTTTGGTGTGAATGCAAAATCCCAGGAACTATCGGAACTATTCCTGGGAAAAGTACTCCGGTGTGAAAGCGCCAAATGTGTTCCTGTGTGGCATGATAACACCTCGAAGGGCTTTGTAACATTGTCGGTCCCTCTCATGTGAAGTGAACTTTGTAACGCTCACACCCAGGCGTCATGTTTACCTCGCATCCAGCTGCAGACGAGTCTTTATCAGCCATATGGGGTTGGTGGCTGTGATGGCTGTAAAACCTGCAGGGAAAAAGACAAATTTGTTCAAAATGTTCCATGGTGTGTTATGATCAGCTGTCTGACAACTAACACAGAAAGATAATATGCTGTATTCATGGTAGCTAAAACAATGAACAATTATTATTTTAACAAAAAGCAGCTTCACGTGAGAAAGCTTGATCTTCTATAGAATATCCTCTGTGTGATTTGAAGAGGAGCTACTGCATGTCATCAAAATCAATGTCAAGCAAACAGCTGTAAAAAAACAGCTTCTTATCCAATGAACTTTATGGTAGGAGAGTAGAGGACAGAAAGGTGTGTGAGAGAGACGAAACAGATATAAAAAGAGGCATAAATCCACATGAGATGCTTATAAAAATCAAGACCAGCGATTTCAAAACCATTTGACCTCCCGTAAAAAGCTCCGTGTCATGTTATATGGTAATTTATCAAAGGGACCGTTTTCTGCAGAAAGAGTACTCTGTTTATCAAACTTTACTTTACCAGATGTCTAGATATCTTCTGCTGGAAATTGAAAACTTACCTGTAGGCAATTAAAATACTCAAATAAAAATGTATGAAGCACTTTAAATGGTTTGGCTTATTTGAAGCTTTGATTATTTTTGCTAATCTTTTTCTTCATGGTTGGTTGCACCTAATGTAAGCTGCGTCAGGTTAATGTAAAAGAACATGTTGGTGATAATGATTGTGTACATGAACCTATGATGGAGGATTTTATAAGTTAAGTATTTAGTAAACAGAAACACGTTGCTCTAACAGCTGCTGTGGCTTTCACCTGTCGCTGCACAGAGGAGATAAATCACTGCTCCATCGAATCCTCATCACCTGTCACTTTATTTAGTCTGCAGAATATGTGCATTCACTGCTGGAGAGATATTTACAGACAAAGAGTGACCGTGTGCTAAAAGCTTCACCGACTGAGCAGCGCTGTAAAGATTCAGAGTGACACAAGAGCAAACAAACAACCGTTGACAAACAAAGTGTGAGGGGAAAATAACACGGTATTTATTCCTGTCCTTTTAACATGTTACATTTTAACTGAGCTGTTTTAAGATTTCTGTTTGGGCTCTATATCGCCGCCGAAAGGTGAAGGAAAAAAGAGGAGGATTCTCTCTGCAGGACAGAATTTGAACAAGTCTGCAGCAGCATGAGTTATTGAAAATGTTATTAGCCAGATTGGCCTACTTGTACTATGGTTTGTTTATAAACCCAAAAGAGATTTTTGTTAAGTTTTGTTCTCAAAATCCTAACTTTTATTTCAAAAATCTTTTTTTTCCCCTAAAAAAGTTTGACTTGTTTTTTCAAAATGTTTGACTTTCTTAAAAAAAAAAAATTGACTAATTTTTTGTGTGACTTTTTCTAATAATCTTTTGACTTAAAAAAAGAAAATAAATTGACTTTTTTCTAAAAATAAATTGACTTTTTTCAGAATACATTTTTGTAAGAATTCTCACTTCTATCTCAGAACTTATAAAAATAAATCACTAGTCGGATCCCAAGTAAAAAAAGCATGTGTTGTCCTAATCCTCTTCGGTACTGAGGCCTGTACTACGAAGCCGGGTTTTCGCTTAGCGGCTAACTTCAGGGAAAACTCTGGATTTCCGGTCCTACGACGCTGGTTCTCTTTTTAGCGGGCTAGATCTCCATGGTAACTTATGCTGAATGGCTAGCCTGGTCCGGAGCAGGTTAGGTTGCAGGATAAGAGATCAACTCAGTGAAAGCACCGCCTGCTGACCAATCAGAGCTCAGTGTGCAGAGTTTAAAGCGATCAAGTCATATTACAGGATAGAGGAAATACAGAAAAACTGCCGTTGCAGGAAAGACGGCCGGCAAAAATCAACTTACTGTGTGAACGTGAACATTAATAGAATATCACCTCCATCTTCAGAGCAATCTGACTATTATAACATTAGCGTTAAGAAAGCTTACTTAAATATCTGCCACAACATAAGTAACCGGATCAAAGTAACATTAAGTACAGTCCGCGGCATATCACGTCATAATGTAAAATATATTTCCTTATCTGAGTCAGCTGAGCCGTATCTGGCCGTGCAACACTCAGTGTCACATACTGTATGCAGAAGTATTATTTTAAGCAACACATTAAGTTGAGGAAACACTCGAGTCAAATGTAATTAAAGTCAGATCGTGTCTTAGACGGGGCAGTGATATCATAAACCTGTTAATGTACGCATTCAAACACTTGTTCTGTTACCAGCTGTATTCACCTTGCGGGTGCAGCTATGTGGCTTTGATCCTGGATAAAGTGTTTAAGTCATGGATGTTTAAAGTTTAACTTCTTCATATGTCTAATATTATAGTTGACTTTTCATTCAAGAAGTATGACGCTGCGCTGTCAGTACGCTTCTCCATGTTTGTGATTGGTCAAATGTTGCTAACCCCGCCCCCAAACATATCCAGGGTATGTTGAACTGGATTCATAGTACAGGCCTCAGGAGTCTATTGAGTGGACTTGTTTGATTTTTTTTAATTAAATAACCTACTTTAAAAACAAAACAACAAAAAAAGGGCCTTGATGTGATTTGTGATAAAGCCTCCCTATCAAATATTTTAAGCCCAATAATAACCTAAGTTACTATTTCAAAAGAATATCTCCGGGACATTGAAATATTCCCCATAAAGTTAACCAGCACCTATTTTTTTCTCGTGGAAACTCTAAGGCACATGCTGGGGTTTGTGTTTCTTAGAAAGCAGCATCCTTAACAAGAATGGTGAGCATTTGACGAGCATGCTGGATATGTTCCCACCCTGACAGTATGTCGAAAAGCATTGTGGTAAACGTCCACCCGTTGTAGTTACCTGCCATTCCAGCCGACACCATGTGTACCTGCGTGGAGTCGGGTTCAAACACACCGTTCAGTTTCTCTTTGGCCGTGGAGTAAGCAGCAAAGTAGATTGCTCTGTTGGCAAAAAAACACAAAAAGGTGAGTAAATACATTTAACACAAGTACAAGGAAAAACAAGTTATACATGACATGTTTTTCTGCTGAAGTGTCAATTAGTCCTGATGATGTGCCTCCGGTAGCTTTGTAGCCTTTTAATTACACAACATCAACAAATACAAGCGTCCTCATGTCAGCTTCAGCCTAATGAGCTTTGAAAAATGAATTAGGTGTAAAGCAGAGAGCGGAACCAGCAGCAAATCAGCTGGTTAGACACAGAGGCTACTCAGTACAAACAGCACGTCTTAATTATTTTAACTAATTAAAAGAGGTCATAACCATCACATCTCAATAAAAACAACTGCTTCTGTTCTTTTTAACAGCATAATGTGCCGTGTGTTTTCTAATGAAGCTCAACAGTCACATTATAAGAGTGTTTGTGTGAGCGTTCATCTTCAAATCTGCGTCACATCTCCTCTGCATCAGCATTTATTCACGCAAGATGCCAACAAAACACTTCACATGTGCTAGGCACTGACATCTGCCTGCTGCAGCATTACGGCTTCCCACTGCCATTAGCGCCCACTTTGTTCCCGTAACTACCACCGAGCGTGATTAATGAGCGTTAATGTTGTATATACAGTACATAGCATTAGCTAACTTCAGTCATTTACAGTATTTACAGGACTCAGACCAAACGCTGTTGCCATGTTTGCGTGTAGAAACTGCTGAAAAGCCACGAAGATGAATGAAGATGTATTTCTAACACATTGTATGTGATAGGGTAAGGGGCAGGACATCTCTAAGCAGTTGACCAATCAGAACAGACAGGGCTCTGGTTTCAGACAGAGGGTGAAAAGAGGTGCTGCAGCACAGGCAGTATGAGAAACATAAAGAGCTTTTTGAACCTTAAAGCATGGAGACATGAAGAGACACTACATACTGATATACACCTGAACATCAGCAGGAGAGGACTCTTTAAAGTAGAGACACTACATACTGATATACACCTGAACATCAGCAGGAGAGGACTCTTTAAAGTAGACACACTACATACTAATATACACCTGAACATCAGCAGGAGAGGACTCTTTAAAGTAGAGATACTACATACTGATATACACCTGAACATCAGCAGGAGAGGACTCTTTTAAAGTAGAGACACTACATACTGACATACACCTGAACATCAGCAGGAGAGGACTCTTTAAAGTAGACACACTACATACTGATATACACCTGAACATCAGCAGGAGAGGACTCTTTAAAGTAGAGACACTACATACTGATATACACCTGAACATCAGCAGGAGAGGACTCTTTAAAGTAGAGACACTACATACTGATATACACCTGAACATCAGCAGGAGAGGACTCTTTCAAGTAGAGACACTACATACTGATATACACCTGAACATCAGCAGGAGAGGACTCTTTAAAGTAGAGACACTACATACTGATATACACCTGAACATCAGCAGGAGAGGACTCTTTAAAGTAGAGACACTACATACTGATATACACCTGAACATCAGCAGGAGAGGACTCTTTAAAGTAGAGACACTACATGCTGATATACACCTGAACATCAGCAGGTGAGGACTCTTTAAAGTAGAGACACTACATACTGATATACACCTGAACATCAGCAGGAGAGGACTCTTTAAAGTAGAGACACTACATACTGATATACACCTGAAAAGAGCAAAATAGGGCCTCTTTAACAAATAGTGTTATTCTTCTGATTTTAATATAAGAACACATTGTAATTTGGCTAACATTTGGATTATTTGTGCAGCCCTAGTGGTTACATAACACCACTTTTTCTAACAGCCATGTCAGCCCTTATGTTGACAGATCAGCCTTGAAAGTACTGAGGCAAAGTGCCAAATGTTAATGAAACAACTGGCGTATAATAAGCACCGCTGTTATCAAAGCCCTGTAGGAAACTGATAAGATGACCTCGGTGTTTGTTTTGTATGACGTGCGCCACGGGTGCAGAGATAAATCTATGAATACATGCACACTAGGGCTGTACCCGAATATCAGAATATTCGTTCGTTGGAGTACTATTCGGGTTTCAATTTCGTTATTTGGATATTCGTTTTGTTTGTTTTTTCGTTTTTTTTCAAATTGAATTTATTGAAATCTCCAATATCAACGTAAGAGCTTGTGCCTCTTTGGGGGGTGCTAACATTTAACCATAAACGTTATCGTTTACTTTCTCAGTCTTTATATGTAGATATTACTTTTCTCCATCACATTGTTTCCAAAGCAACAACAACTTCCTGTCAACTGCGCTAACTCTCCTTCAAAATAAAAGCATGTCCATAAATAGGAAGCCAAGCCAAATTACACTTAAGACATATACAACTGCAACGCGATACCCTTTTCAATTTCAAAGAACACAAATTGGGTTTTACACATTAACAAATAACTATAAAACAACAATACTGTAGAATAACAAAATGAATGCCGTGAATACACCGAAATACACGTGTTGAAGCGGTTCGCTGCTGATTACTACGCCTACGCCCACGCCTACGCCCACGCCCACGCCCCGCGCGGGGGCCAAATATTCGCTGCTGATTACTACCGAATATCCGGAGCCCGAAAAATGGTACAGGGACAGCATGTGGTTCCCTGGGCTTTAGATTTGTTCTCCTCGCAGTATCACACTCTTTCACTAGACATTTTGGCTACGTTCACATTACTGAGCTTAATGCTGCAGGATTTCATCTGGAGAGGGATAACGGCACTAGAGACACAATTTAGCAGATTAACAATGTTATCAAATGTTTATTTGTCAAAGAGATACTGAGTTTTGCAATTGACTTTACTAAGTAACTATTTAGTTGAAGACAAAACTAACAGAGTTGTGCAGGAATGAGTCAGCATTTTAGGGTTATGAAACAAGGTCTGTGTTTAATCTCTTAAACCCTGAGCCTGTTTTTCAGGTTTCAGGCTCGAAAATGCCACTAACACAATAAAGACTATATCTTCACTTCTAAAAGGGGTAAATTAATAATCTTTTCTCTCAAAGCAAGGTTACATCTGTGAGTTGGATGTAGAAGTGTCAGAATCAATATAGATGTTGTTATTTTAAAGTAAATTCAGATGGAACATAGTAAAAACATGTAAATTCTAATGTCCGCCTAAAAAAAAACATTACTTATAGTGAAAACCACCCTTGAATGATGGGTTGGTAGACTAAAAGCTATAGCTATATCCAAACTATAACATATAATAAGTACCCTGTATCAAGATTGATGCAAAACAAGTTAAATTTGACCTTTTTAGAGAGATTTAGAAAAATAAAGTCCAGGCGGACTCACCTCTGGGTAATTTGGGAACCATCAGTTCCATTTGAACTTTTTCACTGTAAAAATAATTTTATTACTTAGAATTTTCACTATAGGTATTCATTCCATCCAAATACAACTGTTGTGAAAAAAATAAAAAATAAAAAATAAAATATAAGAACATACTCTGTTATCCTCTTAGGCAAGGCAAGTTTATTTATATAGCACTTATAGGCCCCACGGACCGAAATCGCGTCATTTGCAGGAAACAACGTCTAAGGAACCTTACTATTTAATAAACTATGAATATTTTATATCCATATAACGGGAAAAAACTCATTTAACTGATCTTTTTCATTTATTTTTTCAAACAAAACACACAATGCTAACAGTGAGCCTCTGAATTAGCCCCGAGCGAAAAATGCTAACCTATTACTGCACCGAAAATCACTCCTAGCTCCCTTATTACTTATCCTAGCTCCCTTATTACTTATCCTAGCTGCACATCCAACACATCGTTTATGATCGTAAAGACACAGAATCTAACGGTGCCCACCTCAACACTGAAAGATACAAACTCGCGAGGTTATCAACAAAAACGTACATCAAAACAAGTGGAGCTAGGTACTAGCATGCGCTAGGCTAATGGCTTACCTTCCTCTTTACCTGGTCTAAACTGGTCTTCAATGGCATTAAAACGATAAAAACGATGATGTAGTTAATCCATAGGTTAATATCCAATGTGGCTGTGTCCCCTTTGAAATGTTCTGATAATCTATAAGCAATAAAACTGCAATTCCGTTATCTGCTGTCCACTCTGTGCTCCGTGCGCTCTGTGCTCCTGCAATTCCTGCTTTCTTACGTAGTAAACAATAAATGAAGTCGGCTGCGTAATGTACTTACGCTGGCTGGCATTCTTTATACTTTACGCAGGACCATATCTCTGGAACCCATTGGTCGATTCGTGTGATTTACACCTTTTTCTTAACCATCAGAACCAATAGAATCGATGGGCAGTTCCCAAATCCACGTAAACATTACCATTGCGGACGTAATAGAGAAGCAAACAAAGCATATCTGAAAGTACAAGCCTGGACGGCAAAACTTTATACATAGTATATTGCCATAAATATGATGATGGATTATCAGTAAAAATGTCTACGTGACACAAAGACATTGGATTAACCTTGAGCGGCGTTTTTATTCCGTTGAACACAACTTTTGATCACAAATCAAAAAAGGTAAGACGTAATTATTGTAATATTTTTGAAACCGGATGTTGTTTACTTTCTTTTTCTGGCTGATCGCTCCAGGAATTCGGGGTCCTACAGTGATGATATTACATGTGTGGAATCTGTGGAGTCTCAGCTTTAATCGTATATCTTGTTTGTGCAGTTACGATAAGTAATAAGGGCATTTCTACCTTGAGTGCTGTGCAAAAGTCCGTTAGCATTAGTTAGCATTTTTTCGCTCCATGCTAATTCAAAGGCTTGGTATTACTCTTTTGTTTCTTTTAGCTAAAAATGGTTCACATTGTCAGTTAGGGGAGTTTCTTACCGTTAAAAGGGTATGGAACATTAATAGTTTCATAAATGTTAAGAAGCCCTGAGACATAGTCTCGTAAAAAAACGGTGGGAGGGGTCCACTGGGGGGACCCTCAGGCTTAAGAGGTTAACACAGGAATCCTGAAGTCAAATGTAAGACCTTTTAAGACCCTTTCCATACATTTTAAGACCTCATCGCCACCTGGAGTTTCAACCGGTTACATTGGCGACACGCACATTGATTATATACAGTATTGATTGTCCTTTCTCCTTATCTTCCAACCATTTGGACGCAAACTTAACGATGTTGTTTAGCAACCGGCGTAAACGGACCTTCGCGCGCTATCAAGCAGTGAGCGTGCGATGTCCTGTTCAGATGACGTCAAATCCAACGGGATGCCATCAATAAACTACACAGAATCACACTACACACCCACGCAATGATTACATTCAGGCAGACTGTAGAATACAACCTCTTTGGACAATTTATATACTTATTGAAAACAAGCTACAAAATGTAATACCTAGGAAAATGGCATTTAATACTTTTTAATAGCCTTCATTTTCGCTAAATTGATTTATCAATTTTTAATACTTTTGAAGACCCCGCGGACCCCCTGTAACACAAGCTGAGTAGAACAAGCTTTTGTTGTGTGAAATAAAATATGTCAGTAAATACCTCGCTGTGTCTTAAAAATAGTGGTTGCTAACAAGTGTCTAAATGAGACGACTAAACGTCATCATGCCAAACATTAGCCACCTTTAGCTTAGCGGTGGTGACGTGAAGTCATGTGACCAGGATGTAGTTAGCTTATAGCCTAACGTTTACACTTTGACTATAATAAAAGTGGTTTTAATAAGTGGACATTATCCTGTTGAACAAAACATGTAAGTATCATGAGAATGTTTGACACAGATTTTATTTTCTTCCAATAGAAATATCCCATTGGCTTTTTGTCGAGGGAGCCCTTGCAATGCTAACCCGCGGGTTGTAAATGCATCTTCACTGCAACACTTTATAGCTCAATATGTACACATTGCTAAACATACGATGAGGATTAAAGGTGACAGCTTACCTAGAAGGTGCCACTCCCACCAGGTTTGGCCCCAGGCCCCTGAGGAGAGAACGGTAACCCTCTTTCTTCAGGATCAACCTGAAAACACAGAAAAAAAGTAAGTACGTATTATAGCTCCACCGTGCACGTTTTAGTTATGTTTAGGTTTGACTGGTGTGTTAACATTATTTCTACCAATATTGTCAGATTTCTGGAAGTTTTGTCTAATTTACAGATATAATTCCAATTAAAATATCAAGAATAAGAAACTTCAAAGATTTCTGTTTACGTATGTTTTTTTCGGGCCAACTGATCACCAGTGAATGAACCCAATTGTCTTGAAGATTGGTGGGGTGTGGTGCGATGATACTGGGTCCATTCAATCTACATTTAGAGATATTAGAGCAGGGGTGGGGAACCTTTTTCCTGTCAAGGGCCATTTCAATTTTTTCAACATCCTCCGAGGGCCGTACAAATTATTGACCTCTGCTTAAAAATACTAAAATCACAGCCCATTCATTTGGCCTTTCTTTCATGCTGTACAAAGAAAAAGCAACCTCTTAATCCAGATATCTTGCCATGACTCGCACATGCATGCACGTGCAGGGTGTGGCATAACCACCAAAGATATGGACACAAGATGTGTGCAAATGTATTTTGTTTCCTATCCATGTGAACATGATGTAAGTGGGGGGGGGACCTAACCGCCTCTAGGGGGGGGCATGCTCTCCCGGGAAGATTTTTTTTAAATGTTGAAGTTAAAAGCATCAATCTGGTGCACTTTGAGAGCAACATTAGGAGATCTATGGAAACATCTCTCAACACCCAGATGAAACAGAACTGGAAGCAGATTTTTTCGTCATGGATATTTTACAAATCACTCCCCTTTCAAACTGTATTCTTGTTTACAACAATAACAACTTTTTTTTACTGTCATATAGTATTTTATACCAGTTTACTTTATTCTCTTATTTTTTATAACTATAATGATCATATAAAGATGTGCCTTTACCTCACTGGTTGGAGAAAAAGCTTCTTATATTCGTTAGCATAGCGAGCTAACCAGATGCTAATAACAACAAAGCTATTGACTGTATGATCAGTATGACAGATGAACAGATCGCCACTGGGCTTTCAACTAAAGACACAGACACGCAGAGACGTTCTGGTGCTCTCCGTCAGCACTACATATACCACGTGATGACACGTTTGGCTCGTGTTGTGTTCAAGGACCCTGACCGTGAACACCAAAAACAGACACTCGCTTGTTTAATCTTTTTGCGGTCTAGATTGCTTTAATTTTTTTCTTTTTTGCGTGTGTTTATAAATTACCAAATGGAAGGGCTGCTCAATTAATTGTATTTTAATCGCGATTACGATTATGGCTTGCAACGATTACGAAAACAACGTAATCTAAATAAAACGATGATTTTTTAATTATTAATATTTTTTTATTTTCAGTTGAATTATACTTAAAGTTCAGGGTAATCAACTGTTAAAAACACTGTTCAAATGTTTTTTCTCCAATAAATTGATGTTTTCAAAGTAGATGGATAATCGTTTTGAATAATCGTGATGTCAATTATTGATCAGTGGAGTGAGTGGAATATGTTGAATATGGTTTACCAAAATGTTGGCTATATGTTAAGGAGTTTTGAGGTTGTGACAGTGCACTGCAACATGTTTGTTGATCTTGTTTATTGGTATTTATTATTTTGATATCATTTATTTAAATGTAGACATGAATGTATAATTTATTTTATTTTATATTGGTTTTTCAGTTGATTACCCTGAACATATAATTCAACAGTTAAAAAGTTCAAATTATTATTTGTATTTGTTTTAAAGTACAATAAATGGACGTTTTCAAAGTCAATTAATAATCGCATTTAATAATCGCAATTACAATTATTGATCCAAATAATTGAGATTATGATTTTTGCCATAATCGAGCAGCCCTGGTCTCGCAGTCCGTCTACGGCCCGGAGGCCAGAAGTTCCCCACCCCTGCTTTAACACAATGGGAGTTATCTGAGAGTCACCTTTTTTAATCTACACATTGCAGCAATGGTTTCACACCGTTTCACTGATTAACAGTTGGTGGTAACAAGGTAACGCGCCTACAAAAGCAGCGAGAAGAAGTCTCAAAGCAAGTTATTATCGATAGTTATCAATGCAGGCTAGGTTATCTACTTTATTATGAGAAAGTAAGTAAATTCAACAGATGTAAGACTTCAAGTAACACCCACAGGTCACTTTCAATTTCTAACCGTATGAATATGGCGACCCTGTATCTAGCACCACCTTGAAGGCAAAGTTTCCATCCCAAATGTAAGGTAAAGGTTGCCCTGACATCACAGGAGTACATTAACATATCAGGACAAACCCTTGTTATAAATACAACATGGCCTTTCTCTGTCCTTCCACGTTAGGAGGAACTTTAGCCTACATGCAAAGCCCTCACCCCAGTCAGCAGCTAAGAATAGAAAGATGGTCAGTTGTTTGTCTGTTTAAAATGCTTTTGTATTGAGGAGGGTATACACTAATACAGTTGCAAGAAAAAGTATGTGAACCCTTTGGATTCTCCACACATAGCGTTGTGTGTTCCTTCCAAACAACTCAACTTTGGTTTCATCTGTCCACAGAATATGTTGCCAGTAGTGCTGTGGAATATCCAGGTGCTCTTTTGCAAACTTCAAACGTGCAGCAATGTTTTTCCTGGACAGCAGTGGCTTCCTCCGTGGTGTCCTCCCATGAACTCCATTCTTGTGCAGTGTTTTACGTATCGTAGATTCGTCAACAGAGATGTTAGCATGTGCCAGAGATTTCTTTAAGTCTCTAGCTGACACTCTAGGATTCTTCTTCACCTCATTGAGCATTCTGCGCTGTGCTCTTGCAGTCATCTTTACAGGACGGCCACTCCTAGGGAGAGTAGCAACAGTGCTGAACTTTCTCCATTTATAGACAAGTTGTCTTACCGTGGACTGATGAACATCAAAGCTTTCAGAGATACTTTTGTAACCCTTTCCAGCTTTATGCAAGTCAACAATTCTTAATCGTAGGTCTTCTGAGAGCTCTTTTGTGCGAGGCATGGTTCACATGGCAATGCTTCTTAAGAATAGCAAATTCAAAACTGGTGTGTATTTTTTGTAGGGCAGGGCAGCTTTAACCAACACCTCCAATCTCGTCTCATTGATTGGACTCCAGGTTGGCTGACTCCTGACTCCAATTAGCTCTTGAAGAAGTCTTTAGCCTAGGGGTTCACATACTTGTTCCACCCTGCACTGTGAATGTTTACATGGTGTGTTCAATAAAAACATGAAAACATATCATTGTGTGTGTGGTATTAGTTTAAGCAGACTGTGTTTGTCTATTGTTGTGACTTAGATGAAGATCAGAACACATTTTATGACCAACTTATGCAGAAATCCAGGTAATTCCAAAGGGTTCACATACTTTTTCTTGCAACTGTAGCTGTACGATACCAAACGGAAGGGTTACCAGTTACTAGCAGCCATAAGAGTTTCCAATTGAATGGTGTTTGTGAAGAGCTTATGCAAAGCAGATGTGCTCCTGTCTTCTGAGCTCAGTTTGTGTCCTGACGCTGCTGTGCAAATCAGTGAAATTAATTTCATGCCGCCTCACTGACCGATGATGCCTGCAATATGTTGTGATGTTTTTGATTGGTAGTGGCTGCAGGCTACATAATGCTCAGTCTTATTTTATAATAACGAAGTTGACGAAGATATGTCTGCTACCTTTGTGTCTTGCAAGGAACTTAATCTACTACGAAACAACGTAAATGACCAGGAGGCATTTTAGCATGTGTTTGAAACACTGGTAACACTTGGATTTTGATAATATTCCAAAATGTATTTAGTGGGGATTATTCTGCCAGACGACAGAATGAAGTCTCTTCTGTTACAGTGACTGGCATTTTATTTCAATTTAACTTAACTCAGTGAATTTTAGAAGTGGCATGGTGTCAACAATTTAGAAGAAGCCAGCCATTCTCTTCTTCTTCACGGAGCGGATCTAATTTCCTTTAACATCACAACTGGGAATCCACCCAAATCAAAGATGCATTTTGAATAATTAAACATAACGTAGGGAAAGGCCTGTCACAACTGACCACAAAGAGTCCTGAGGTATCAAAGATTTAGGAACATCTTAAAAGATAACAGAACAGTTGGATTTTTTAAATAACATTTCCTGTTTGGCTAAAGTGATTGTGTATGGTTTTCCCAAAGAGAGAGGAGTTGGGTTTCAGGGACGACAGCCAGACCAAACAGCAAAGAAATGGTGCCTGAAGAAGGAACCCAAAGCTCTCTGTTAGAACAGGGAGGAGGAACCACGAGCTACATCTAACTCATATTGGTTTAAACTCAGACAATAGCCATCAGTGTTTCTGCCAGGGGGGCGTCTTGCAGTCATTTGACCAAAAAAATAAATAATTTGAGAGAAGAACGAGAGTTTTTATCGCTTGAAATGACGAAAAGGAAAAAGGACATCCCTCTGTTGGAGGGGCAAAGGAGTCTGGTGGGATTATTTTCGCCGCCATCAAAGCGCGTTCCTGTGACGGAAAAAAACAAAACATCGCCGCATCTTCCAAGGACCGTGCCAGGAGGGGTGTCCCCGTCGGCAGGGAAACGTAAAGAGATAGTATAAGGGACGGCGCAATTCAAAATTGTGTGTGTGTGTGCAAACGTAAAGAGATAGTATCTATAAGGGACAGCTCAATTAAAAATTCTAGTCACACGACACAACGCCACACGCCTCTCGGGGTGGACGCCCTCTCAGCCCTGGTCTGGCGGAAACACTGATCATAATAAACACGGGTTACTGAGGTGTAAGTTAAGACATCATTTTGTAGAATGCATGCAAATAATGCATAGGGTGTACGACGTAGCAATGTCCCACAAACCTTGTTTCAGAATATTTACACACACTTTTTTTTCCAACTGTTTTCTTTGCAGTCTGCCCCTCACCACCACCAGGTTTTAGCCAGAGCAAACTAATTAACCGAATAGCAAATTGCACTCAACAAGCTGAACTAAAAGCTGACAGTATTAAACAGTTTCGCTTCATTTGCAATGTAGAAATAAGCTAAATCTTGTAGACGGTGCGGCTCAGACGTAAAACCTGGCTGTCTTTTCTAAATCGCACTTGTTTTGGATGTCAGGAATAATATGCCTTTTATTTTACAAATTCCAGGAAGATAAGATATCATTTATGTAGTTATACATGTATGGATTCACTGTCTATTTAACACATACACTAATATTAATCCTGTTCAGAATTGACAAATGTATAGATATTTTTAAAATAAGCTAAAACAAGCAGACCTCGTTCCTTCCGGCAGTATTTAACTATTTTCTATATCGCACTTGTTTTGATGTCAGGAATAATATGCACTTTTATTTTACACATTCCAGGAAGATAGGATTTTATTTATTAATTTGGTTATAGATGTATGGATTTGCTGTTGCTGCTTGGGAAACTACATTTGAGTTATATTTAACAATATTAAAATGAATACAGAACAAGATAAAACATTAGGGATGCACTGATCTGGAATGTATAACTAGTGTAGCTAGTTCCAGATGTGGATAAAATAGCTAAGTGTGTTAGGTCTAACTCTTAGTGTGTGTTCTGCTCCGCTCACCGGTCCGTCACAGCGGGCGGAGCTGCAGGATTTCTGCTTCACACACGTTGCATACCGCTATTTTACTGTCTTTTTCGGACACCTTAAAATACTGCCAGACCGGTGAAGCCATTTTGTCAGCTTGTTTTGCCGCGCACAGAGAAAAGGCTCTCCTGATCGGCCTTTATAGAGAGCTCCGATCGATAACGATTGGCGGCCGATCGATCGGAGCATCCCTATAAGACATCTACAGTGATAATATGTTAAAATAAAACAATTAAAAAAATAAAATGTAAAATTAAAGGAAAATAGAAAATAAATACAGTAAAACATGGACAAAGATACCAGTGACCATTGAAAGTTAACCCAAATTAAAAGTCATATTAAAAACATAGGTTTTTAAATTTGCATTTAAACATTGCAAGGGAGTTTGCTGTTCTAAAATGCAAGGAAGGCAAGGCAAGTTTATCTATATAGCACCTTTCAACACAAGGCAATTCAAAGTGCTTTACAAAAGACATTAAGAAAATGGCATTTAAAATCAGTCATTAAAAAGAAAAGATAATAAAAGAAACATTAAAAGATAAAAGTTACAGTGCCGTTTAAGATATGAATAGTTCAATTAAAAGCAGCGGCAAAAAGAATGGTTCATAATTTAGCAGGAGGTCAGAAATGTATTTTGGGCCTAAACCATTCAGTGCTTTATAAACCAGCAGCAGTATTTTGAAATCTATTCTTTGACACACAGGAAGCCAGTGTAAAGACTTCAGAACAGGAGTGATGTGATCCACTTTCTTAGTGTCAGTGAGGACTCGAGCAGCGGCGTTCTGAATCAGCTGCAGCTTTCTAATAGATTTTTTAGTGAGACCTGCAAATGGATAATAAGTAAGACGTGTAGAATCGATAAGGCAGTGAGACGGGGGTAAATGTAATGGAGTACTCACTTGAGGCAGTGCAGGGGGCCGGGGGGGGACATGCGGGCCACACTGGCCCCGTTGACAGTGCTGAGCTGGACCTCAGACATATAGAAGTTGATGGTGGACGACTGCAGACGGGTCTTCACGACCTCCAGAGGACATGTCACTATGGCTCCCACCGTGCCCCCACATCTGGAAGGAGAGACACGGAACAAATGTTAGCTAACAAGTCTCAGCTGACCGGACAAGACTGAAGTGTCATTGTTCGATGGTGTCAACGGTCAGGGAGGAACGTGTGCAACGTGTTAATGTTCAGGCATCAGTTAATTAGCCGATGATGTGGTGGGTTAGTTGGAATTCTGATGACGCCTGGCACGGAGTCACGATCTGGCAAAGTGTGGGAACAGTGAGACGGTCAGGAATGCTTTGTGTGAATGACAACAAGCTTTTACTCAGTGCCACACCTCTTTGAAAAATCACATATGTATGTAGTTTTACACGAGGGTGAACCAAGCAGATTTTTTTAAGATCAACATTAGGAACATTTTGTTGTTAAAAAACAAATGTTTGTAGAGATGTTATAATAATAATAATACATTTTATTTAAGGCACCTTTCATGACACCCAAGGACACCGTACAATTTGTTAAAGGTCCCATGTCATGCTTTTCTGGTTATCACCCCTCCCCTTGTTGTTATGAAGGTGTTTCTGCATGTCAACGGTCTGCAGAGTCACAAACCCTCAAAGTTCACCCTGCGTGAGTAAAACTCTAACACAGAGAAGACCTGTCTGTGCTGCCCCAGAACGCCTCGTTGGACATTTCTCTTTTTCCATTGTTTACTTCTTGGGTATAGTGACGTATTTCGGGTATAGTGACGTAACGTAACGTCCGCGGAGCCGTTACGTTTAGACCAATCCGCGGACTTCCTCACACACACACACACACACACTCTGCGGGACGTTGCGAGGCTCGCTGCTGCGAGGAGCGGGACATATTCTAAGAGGTAAAAGCAACAGAACATGATAAAAACACAAACATACCATCATGGAGAGGACAATTCAAGTGGACACAAATGATGGGAAAAGGTATTCAAGGGAAGCAGATGATAGGGAGCACTACAGTGCAGTACGCTGATCTGAACAGGTTATGTTGTGTTTCACATTTTTCTGTGTAATTTATCAAAATGCAAACACAGACGGCTGTGAATTGTGTAACAAATCATTGAAAGTGTTCGCATTTACAAATTCACACGACGCCCTGTGTAAACAATGTGCAGGTAATGGGTTTATGAGCAGCTCCGGTTATTCAGGTAAATAATCTTCTTAGGTAAGAATTGCAAATGAAACTGATTACAGCGAACACAAAACAATATCTGCGTGGATCAGGCCTAACGGAAAGAATCTGACTGAGACAGGACTGCACTGTAGGACACAGCCAAGCAAGAGGATATTTTTTTTTAAATCGAGAGTGACAGGAGTTATCTTTAGTTAGGGTTCATTTTCAAACAGCATCAGAGCATAAATACAAAGTCCTGTCAACATAGTTTTTGGCAGAGTGGGCTGATCTCTGGCAGCTACAGAAGGAACCACAGAGGAAGCAGGTCATTGGCAGAGGGAAAGCATGCATGTCAAATGAGTCACTTTATTCTCACTAAAGCTCATGCTTGATATGCAACTCTATCCTTAAGTGGTGTGGACACTTTAAACCATTATGCTGATTTAATAGCGATACAACATAATAGAAACCGCTCTGAGTAAACAGCACGGTCATCACTGCTGTTGTTAAAAACTGTAAGTGAATTGCTCAATTGCCCTCAAAAAGATAAACCTGGTTACATTATGATGTTGTCTCCTGGGTTCTGTAGTGCCCGGAGTCTGTCTTTTTATTCCTCCCAAACCCCATCCCCTCGGGAAGCCTTTGCCTCCTGTCAGGTCATCATTGTAAATAAGAATTTGTTCTTAATTGATTTTCCTGGATAAATAAAGGTTATACTACTACTACTACTACTACTACTACTACTACTACTACATTACCCTGGTCTGCTGGAGACAATTAGAAATTATTTGACACTTTTTAATTTTGCTATGCATCAGTGTAATTAAATGGATCTGGTTTTAGGGAGTGGTGTTAGTTACTAAGTAGATTTCCATTTGTTGCTACTGTGTACTTCTCCTCCACTACAGTTCAGAGGTGAATGGTGTACTTTTACTCCACTACATGTATTTAGTACCTTTAGTTACTTCACAGATGTGGATGAATGATGTGAAATATAATCAAGTGTTAAATCAGACTTTAGTTCCACCTGGAGTAAATCCACAAGCTACCCTGCAGTCTACAAAGTCATTCAAACTAGCTGCACCTTTACCAGCTTTGAGAACACTTTCATGATCAATCATTATAAAACATATCATATATATTATTCTGAAATGGACCAATCTGCACAATGACTACTTTTACTGTCGCTACTTTTAGTATATGTGGATGCTAATACTTGTGTACATTTACTTGAGTAACATTTTGAATGCAGGACTTTTACTTGTTACAAGATCTAAGTACTTCTGTCACTTCTGGTTTAAGGCCATACTTTGAGGCTGTATGCAAGATATTATTAGGCAGCAATGTGTGCAATATAACCTTTCATTAACGATTTTAGATTGCATTTAATCCAGATCTTGAGTGACAGTCTGATGTTTGTTGATATGCACAAACGTCATGAACGACACAGAGCTGTTACAAAAAGCACGCTTTTAAAATGTAACACTGTACACAGAATGCTATTTTTGAGTTTAATTTTCAGAAAACGTCTCTTTCTCGGTAGGAAGCCTCAAAAAAGATCACGCTTCCACAAACCAGCCATTTCATTCATGCCCTGAAATGTCATTGTGACATTGAAACTACTACGGGCGCACATGCAAGGACAATATTGATGAGCATATGCCAGAGTTACAGAAAAAACTATAATATTCAATATAAACCAAATCCAAATTATTATGAAGATACCAATATAAACATCCCATTATGTGTAGCATAAGCAACTAAAGTTAGCCTTTAGCTAGCTAGCTTAGTTTTCTGCATGTTTGACACTCACCCTCCAGCAAACAGATGAACCAAGGTGTCCCTTTGACTCATTATGGATCATATTCGGGAAGCTTCCACGGGGCACTACACGGGGACAAGGAGGAAAGACACAAGAGGAGAACGACCCCAAACTAGCAGGCAATTGATACTCTATCCGCCTGTGTTGTGGTGGAGGTCAGCTGCGTGGGGAAAAAAAACGAGGGTATGTAACGGCTAACTGAGCTAGCCTAGCTGCTAAAGCTAACGGGTTTCCGTTGTTAGAGGTCGATGTCAGAGCGCTTCGTTTCCTTTTTCTTGAGAACAGGGGTAATTATTCACCGTGCTTCTTTTATATTGGTGAATAATCCCGATGTTGCTGACTGTGGACGAGACTCGGCCTTTAGTCACGTTGACGTGCCTTGCCTCTCTGGAAGCTCCTCTGCGCGTCGCAATGTTTATCGACGAATGGGAAGCCGCAAAACAGAGACGCTGATTGGCTGAGGGGTTACGAAGCCACGACTCGTTCACGTGATGTCTGCTTTTATTTTGAAGGGCAGAGATCATCACTGAGAGTTGTCTTATGTAACACTGGAGAGACGAGAAACACGACTTTTACTCAAAATAGAAAGGTAAAGGTAAAAAGTCATTGTAAAGCAATTCACACTGTACAGTAATTGTAGATCCTAATTATAATCAACTTTATTTAGATAGCACCTTTCATGCAAGATGTAACGCAACTTTTTGGAAAATTGGAAAGTGGATAAGGAAACTATATTAGTATGAATCAACATTCCTAAGCTGATTTACCCCATATCACTATTAATTGTTGTGCTATTATTACCCAGCAGGATACGACTCCAAACAGTTTCAGGAAAGTAAAAGCTTTTTTCCCCCATTAATGATCAAATGAAGATAACATTGAATAGTCAAAATCGGTTTGAGCACCCCTGGCGTAGGTTTTACAAAATGCCTCTCAATTTGATAATTGCAAATGCAATTGTCCAGGCCGGATCATGTGCCACGGTTTCTCATGTAATCACGTTATCTGAGTGAATGACAGGCACAAGAGTGTGTCTCCGGAGGTCAACGACCAGGAGTTGTTTTTTATGTGTTCTGGAAAAATATGTTCTCTTATAAATACTGCCGTTGTACCACATATGTATGTCATCCTAATAATCATAGATCAACAACAATAATACCCATGTCGTGCTAGCATCTTTATGCAAATGTCATAGAACAATAATAAGAAAAATCCAGAACATTGGCTATATAGCTTATCAACTGGTCCTTTAAACATAATTGTTGTAAAGAAAAAAGGCAAAACTTATAAACACAGGGCCGTCCCTCCCTACAGGCCGATCATGCAGACAGGATTGTGCCTCAACTGAGCCCCCCCCCGTTGACGCTTGCGAAACAGAGGGCCTCATCATATAACTTTGCGTGGGGCCTCATGTTGGCCAGGGTCGGCCCTGTATAAACACCCTGCTTTGAATCTAAAATGCACTGGCTGCAAAATGCAGTAATGTGTTAAACTCCTGCACATCAAATGGTACATTTGGAAACAGCACCAAACACAAAGTACATCGGCTGTTGATGGAAATGTAATTCATTTCGCATTTTTGTACATTTTTTATCGGATTTTGTTAGTAGATAGCATTAATCCTTGGGAACAATAGACATATATGTTTGAAAGAAAGTGTGGATCATGACAGCAAATTGGGTAAGTGCATCGGAAGACATGTAATAACTCTTCTTTGAACTTAAGCAAGGCTGTAAAATCCCCTCTTGGTGTTAAGTGTTAATCTGCAAATATCCTCTGCATACTTCTTAGAACATATACTCCAAAACCACTAATGCTCTTATACACACAGAGTAGTTAAACTGTGATTCTCCCTGTGAGGGTGCTTATTATTACCTTTATGTAACCAGGTCTGCTCCTAAAAAAAAGTGGTCTTAAGCACTTTCAAACAAGGAAAGGTTTGTTGTGTCTTTCTAAACTTAACAGAAGTTGGCAGGTCAAAAATGTTAAGGGTTCTGGGTGTAGGCTGGAGACATTATGCCTGTGCTGGTTTTTGCTTTCTTAAATGTAGGAGGTATACCAGCCCTTGAAATGTGACAGTGTTAGCTGAATTCTAGGAAAATGAGTTGACAACATGATTTGTTGGTGTCTGTTAGTGGACAAAATGTATTTTTGGTCTGCGTGCTCTGTGTTTGTTTTGGCCAGTTAAGGCGGACGCAAACATATTTTGTGTCTTCCGTGCAGGTCTGTCTGGAAATAGTCAAATACAAATGTTAGTTTGAACTTTGAGAGCAAACATTCTTTCCAGGACTTTTGGTAGGCAAACAAACAGAATGCCATCTATAATTCAGCAGCATGTTTTGAACAACGTGGACACAGTGTACTTATCAGGATTGCGCTGTCTTTTTGTTGTTCTTTTATACATTAGAATCCCCAACAGTGAATGTCACTATTAAAAGTAGAATTACACATTCCTCCATGTATGGAAACTTGCATTCATAAGATATAAAGCACATTCTGTCTTAATCTAATAGACTCAGACAGGTAGGCCTGTAATGGTGGCTCTTAGCAAACATTAACTACTCATTACTGTATAAGACATTACTGATTTAGTTCAATGTAAGACTTTTCCCAATGTGTGCTACTGTTACAGTGTTAGCATTCACCATTATTGCCACTTTAGCCACAGTTTCTGGGTGTGTTTTTTGCTGCATGTCATTGTCATGTATTTGTTTAAGCTACAGGGATAAAAAGCCAGATTGTGTCAGCTTTAAAATAACAGTGAGCAGTCAGTGATAAGAGGACAAGTCTCTGAGAGAAACACGGAGTTCCCTGTCCCCTCTATATTAGGGAGAGACAGAGAATGTGTAGCTCCTGTGTGGCGACCATATTAGGGTGCTCCCTTATAAAGGACATTGATTTGGGGAATCCCTCTGTGTTAAGTAATCCCTGGCAAATTATATGTGTCACAGTCACCATATTAGGAGACATGTTTATCTCCAGTGTCCAAGACACACTGGTCATTAGGTTAGGAGTGTGTGCATGAATATATAGTGTAAATGCGTCAAAAGAATGCAAATAACTATTTGCTTTCTCAATTTACAGGTAGTCTTTCATCATCGCTTCTTAGAGGATTTAGTGAATATATTTTGTGCAGACACATTTTTCAAATCTAAAAGACACAATGATTAGTTGTTATATTTGATTCGAATGACTGGACATGTATGTAACCTGCATGGTAAGCAATGCAAAGCTGGCACAAACAAATTTCTACACTATTATTCCTTCAGGAGGGTTTTCTGTGACATGTGGTAGGTCAACACGACATTAATGATCAACCACTGTTTGACCATCTTGCTACTGAACTCTGCTGATAAAAATACTTTCCTTCATACTCAGGGTTCATGTGATTTCTCGTGTCATTTATTGTGTTTAATGTTATTAATCTCTACTAAACAAGGACCATGCGAACAAACGTATTCATTTCAAAAAGATAAGCGATGATTTATGTCAGATTAGCTCAGTCCGTCCATGGGCAGGCACACACACATATGAACAAAAAGATCAAAGTTAGTGTTGACAAGACTGAGGGCTCATTGTCCATTTTCAAGTCTGTGTTTTGATGAGGAAACATCTTTGCCTGTTAGGAAAAAAACAGTTGAACTTCAGTGCACTGCTCCAGGGCACTGTCCCCTCTATATGTGTGTGTGACATTTCAGGTCTACCTCACACACGTGAACAGAGCATGGGTTTGTGCCCGCTGAGCAAATGGAGGACGAAAATCCACAACATCTGGAATGAGGCACTGACAGCTGGAGGAGTGGCCAGGTAGCAGGAAGCCAGGTGTTTTCGTCCACTGGACAAACATGACATATAGGTGGATGATTATAAGGTAGCAGAAAAAGTATTTCAGGACCCCTAAATTATTGCACATATTGTATGTATTTTTAGGCAGCCTACAGTACTTTCCACCTCAATTAGTCCACATTCACGACATAAGTTTGTGATCTGTTCATGTCTTCTGTGGCCTTTTAATCGTAGAAACATTGATTGCACATTAATTTATGTGCACTATTACTTTAAAACTTTTAAAATACGCATCCCAAAGCTTTAGCCATTTTACTATTGCCATGTCTCGGTTAGTATAAGCAATAATGTAGAACTTTCATGGACTCAGCCTACTATGAACAATTGAATGCACATGTAATTAAGTACCAAGAGATTGTAAGAAATTAAAAACAATGTTTATATGGCGTAATTTAGATTAAATATTTGAATAGTTATATTTAAAATAGTTTTATTCTGAAAAACCGGAAGTTCACACACACATTCTTCATTTCCGGACTCACCTTACAACAGCTGTAGCAGGAGTTGCATAAACTGTGAGTAGTTGTTGACTGTGATGGTGAGCTGGCGACTCCCCCTTGAGCCATCTAGTGTTTATATATATCTATGGGACCAACAGCTGGGAGGGGGGAGCCACCAACTCGCAAATTTCATTGTATATCGCCGCATCATTTGTTTAATTAAATGCTGTTAATTTTTATAAGCATTTTTATAAGAATTTTCAGTTTATCCTCGTCTCGGGGCTTAAAACCTGTTAAGCCCCAAGGTCCCCCTCGGCGGGTCCTTTGTTTTTCATGACACTGTGTCTCAGGGGATCTTAATATTTAAGAACCTATTAATGTGTTATACCAGATTAACGGGAATAATCTCAGCTAACTGACGATACAAACCATTTTTACCAAAACAAAACACAAGTCTCATAAGAAGCATCTAAATGACCCCTGAGCGAAAAATGCTAACGCACTTTGGCACAGAACTCAAGATAAAAGATACCCTTATTACTTATCGTAGCTGCACATACAAGATATCCGATTAAAGCTGAGGTTCCACAGATTATTTAGGTATATATATATCATCACTGAGTGATCCGAACTCACGACAGGGGAAGCAAACACAGACATCACAACACGTACCTTTACGGAGCTTTTACGGGAGATCGTCTCACCCAGTGGTGTAGTCTACGTGATACGCTGGTATACGCCGTATACCCACTAGAAAATGCCAGTGATTTCCGCATACCCTCTTAAAAATGAGCGATGATACGTAACAACATCCTTTTGTGACTGCGCTTTCACGCTTTCGCCTCTTCTGTGTTAATACTTTTGGACGTCTGGGGCTTCCGTCGCCTGTGGCCTGTTGCTAAGCAACAGCAACACACTTTGTTCGGCTCTGATAAACCCCACGTTTCACTAACGTTATCAGAATTTGATCCGTCCACCATTCAAGTTCGCGGAGCGCTAAACAGGAAGCAAACATGAAACGAAAACAGACGACAATATTTCAATGTTTTCCGAAGTTTTCCCCTATTACCACTACAGAAGAAGAGCCAGGTCAGGCGGCTGTCCTAAAGGTGACAGAGAACGAGCCCGGCGCTACCGCAAATTTACCCGGTAAGTGAAATTAGCATGGTTATCATTAACGTAACTGTAGCTAATAAGCTAACTTGATCAACGTTAGTGTGGTGGATCAATGGAAGAGAAAGGGAGCGAGATACTGCGTGTGTGTGTGTGTGTGTGTGTGTGTGTGTGTGTGTGTGTGTGTGTGTGTGTGTGTGTGTATGTGCAGTCATAAACAGAACACAATGTTTATATTATCTCCTTGTTTCGGACACAGATGAGAGCTCCTGGCCAGCCTTGTGGACTGAAAGTCAGGCTTTCAAACAAGATTAGACGACATGAGACGTCCAGAGCACACAAAATAGCCCAGGAGCTCACGGAGAAGGGTGGACAGGATTTAGTAGGACATTTGGTGAGAGCTGTGTCAGAGACTGTGTTTGCAGAGACAGATTCTGTATTCAGAACAGCATACTATCTTGCGAAGATGAACCAACCTTTTACTGACCATGATAGTCTCATTGAGCTTCAGGAAAAAAATTGTGCCAACATGGGCACTAGTCTGCACTCAAGGTACAGTTCCACAAAAATTGTAGAACACATAGCAAAAGAGATGCAGAAAAAAATTGTTCACAGTATTGTGACGTCTTCAAGCAAGTTGTCTGTTCTCATTGACGAGGCTACATCTGCAGGGCTTGTGGACTAACACAGTGAACCCAGTATGGCCATCTTGAGTGCTTTTTCAACCCTCATTTATTGAGGTGAAGCTTATTTGTTAATTTGTTTCTTGTTTGAAGCTAATTTGTCTTGTAGCACTTCAAGGATGTATGCTTGTTCATTTAAGCTGATACAGTACATAGTTTGACAATGATGTATGGAAGATAATAGGGCTGAACAAGTTTGAATAAATATCTAATGCATTGAAAAATATGTTTAAAATGATTATTGTGTGATATTTGTGCAGATCTATGCAAAACAAAGATGTTTTTTTAAGTGTAGAATATGATGTGTGGGCCAGGACATCTGTAGCATGACCATATTTATTGTATATTACTTGAAAATTGCAGTAGGCCATATTGAGATTTTGATAAAAATGTCGATTAATTGTTCAACCCTAGAAGATAAGTGGGCTTTTTCCATCATTGTTGATTCTTTTATTTTTTTATTGTTAATGTCACTGGCAGTTAAAAGTCACATAAAAATGCTTATAATACATTGACAACAATGTATTATGTATTATAACTGGTTATGTGTTATCAACAATGTTGATAACACATAACTGTAAGAGAATATTTCTTCTCTCTTCCTAAGTGTCAAATAATAATTCTTCCTTACTCCTAAGATATTTAACTTTATTGCCTGTTGACTTTTACGACCAAACCCTAAGTCTGTTATCTGTCTTAAGGAAGGGGAAGTCTCAGCTATTGTTGACATTACCTTTTTTATGACCGGTCAACTCTCGGTCACAAAGCCAAAGAGTCAGATAAGTGATTCAGTGTCTCCAGGTGTTCACGTATACCTTCCCCCAATATGTGGGGTGACTCTCTGTAAACTAGTTAAAGGGTCTACCAAGATGTGAGGCGGATCAGAATTGACATGACAACCCACCCGTGCAGTCAGAACCTTTTGCTGCTGTGACTTGTGATATGAATTCTCCTGCCGTTTGACTTGTAATAAACTACCAGTGTTTGACATCAAAGCTCCAACTCTCCTCGTGTCTCTCTGAGTCCTGACTCTCCATTGCTGCAGAAGTTTCCCTTACAATAACCAGTCTCAAGACTAGTCTATGCATTAGTGAGTGTGATGGTGTTCATGAGGTGTTGCTTCGAGACAGGTGTCGCTCCGCGATGTGTCGCTCTAGGATGGATGAATACAATTATTACAGTATACCCACTACAAAAAAGTAGACTACACCACTGGTCTCACCGTAGCTGTCAATCTGATCAAAGGACTTGTTCAATGGCATTAAAACTAGAAAAAACGTGGCTGAATCGGTTAATCCATAGGTTGATAATGTTTCTGTGTAATGATTGTTTTTTATTTATAATCCATAATTCAATTTTTATGTAAAAATCGGAGAGTAAAAGTTAGCTGCTAATGGTAGCCACCAGAGTTATCGCAGCTTCCGGTCTTGGCTATGCGGCAGTCTCACACACACATTACCAAATAAGGAGTATGTGGAAGTTCCCCTCGATTCCATTGGCTCTGACGGTTAGAAAGAGATGTTAATCAGCAAAATCGAGCAAGGGGGGCCAGAGATAGGTCAAATCCACCCAAATGACCCCAGAAGTGGGTTTCTTTTGCTAAATCTCTCTAAAAAGGTCAAATTTCACTTGTTTTGCATCAATCTTGATACAGGGTACTTATTATATGTTGTAGTTTGGATTCCTAAAGCTTTTAGTCTACCATTGTTAAATTCCTCGTAAAGAGACACAAAACTTGAACCCGCTATTGTTGGCGTCTAAGTGGTTTTAAAACCCACCTCGGCCCCGCGTGTTGTTTGGTGAGCTGCTTAAATCATAACAGGAAGGAAATCAGAAAACACCAGGATACCAGTTAAACAATAATCTGTTTTAATTATAAAAGGTACCAATACAATGCACTTTACAAAGGGGTAGGCCCACCCCTGCCCTGGTCCTACTGCCGGGAGAACATCATCATCTTGACGGCAGTGGCGGAGCCAGGACATTTTCAGTGGGGTGGCCAGGATGGAACCAGTGATCATTTTGGGGTGGCATTGAAATCACTATTATATGAACATAAAAATACATCTCACTATAAAATAAGGGGTTATTTAAGGCACCTACAACACACCTCTACATTATTTGGGATCAAGTGGTGGAATAGATCAAATAATATTCAGTATATCTAACAATTTCTTTCGTATTCCCGCAGGCAAAGTATCAACGAAGCTTACATTATACAAATGTAATGCAATATACAGACTGTTTAGCTTATGGTGATCAGCAGCACTATGGGCTCATTCTCTCAGTGTATCATCAGGAATACAGAGACACACACACATCATTTAAATAAGAGTTTTTAAATTAAATGATAGGTTAAGAATAATCATCTTAAAGTAAATAACAATAAACAATAGCCCTTAACCCCTGTAAGGCCCCCGGTTGTAATTTTACAACATTACTTTAAGCTATCCTAAAAAAGTCAGTAAATGTTCAGGGGTAGACATTAAGGGTAAAAAGCCCTCCGGGCCGGTGGAATTGTATTATCACTGGCCCCACCATTGTAACCACTGGCCCGGAGCATTCGTCCAAAAAAAATCGACTAATAATGAAGAAAATTAACACATTTGTTGCAATAGTAATTTATGCACTAACTACATTACTACTTGTACTACAACATTTGAATAATCAGGTCTTCCTCATTTTCCTCAATTGTTCATATTTGGTTTATTAAAATAATGATATTGTGGTCATTGATAAAAAATGTCTGCTATTATTATGAGTATTATTATTTGTATAATGCGCTTTCTGCCTTCCTGTCATTAGGAGTTAGAAATGTAATGGCTATGTAGCAGATTAGATTAGATCCTTCATTATCCTAAACTGCTGGGACATTTGCCTAAAGCCAATACCTTTATATTTTCTACTCTTCACTTACTTGTCAGCATAGGTCGGCATTGATGTACAGAGCCGACAGAAGACCTTGTTTATATTGGCATCATATTGAGAGGTGCAGCCAGTTACGTGTCCTAAAACCAGGAAGTAAGCTGCTGGTTCCCTCGACAAAAAGCTGGGCTTTCTCCACAGGGTTTTGGAAAATAGCTGGAAATAAGGTCTGTGGAAAACAAACCTGTTTGATAAATGCACGTTTTGTTCAGCCGGATAATCTCTATGTCTACCCTACTTTTATAATTTTCGAATCATAAATCTAATCGATAGATTATAAAAGGGTTTTAGGACGCGTCACTGCACCAGAAGCCAACTCCATCGATCAAGCTCAAACTTCCTCTCCCTCTTCTTCTCATGCTCTCTGTCACTCTCCTTTAACTCCTCCGGTGACTTTCTTTTATTTGAAGATTGTTTTTTGCACGGCGCTTGGACGGTTACCGCTGGTATTAAAAACATTTTGGCGAATGGTTAGGTGGCGCGACAGTGTAAATGCATTTTTAATAATAACATTTTTGAATGGAACATTCTCAAAATGAATGCATAAATCCAAATAAATATAACTTACATATGTGGGAAAATACTGTGTTTGAAATGTGTAATTGAAATTAGATGCTAGCTTTTTGTTTTGATACATATATATATTTTGTATTCCAGTCTCCCTTCAGATATGTTAAGTGGCATGGCATTCAACACAATGCTGCTCACCTCCTTCAGTTGGGAGAAAAGCTGGTTCAGGTTCAGCCTTATGGGGGTACAGGGCTGCTGAGCCTAGAGATGGATCTGTTGGTCCTGGCACCAGGGGGAGGGACAACTGATTTAGTATGAATAGCTGCTAAAAATCTACCTGCATTTGTTAAATGTCAGTTAAAAGACCAGTGCAATTAAAAACCTGTATAGATATTAACAGTACTTAATGTCAGCTTAGTAAAAAAAAACATAACAATTATTATTTACAATGGACTAAGCTTAGCTAACAGACACAATTCCACCACTCATGGACCACACCCACCTTTTCTTTTGAAAGACTGGGTGACATACTGTCGCCCTTTAGTCCCTCTCTCTTGTTTTTCTCTCCTTTCTTTTCTCTTTTGAAAGCCTGAAGTCGTAAGTCGTTGACACATGGTATACAGGGTTTCCCACACATAGACTATACTTGGGCGGGCCGCCCAGGTATATTAACGGCCGCCCAAGTATATTTCGCGACCCATTTAGATTTTTTCTTTTTTTTTAATAATAATATATATATATATTTGTTTTCGTCCGTGACCACGACACCATCTGCGATCGATTAACTTGTGGACAATGATCCCTCGCTCTACGCCTCCTGTACCCAGTCCCGGACTGGCCATCGGGAGGACCGGGGGGTTTCCTGATGGCCTGGCCTGTTAAGTGGCCTGCCTCACACAGGGTGACTGGCTGTCTACATGATGTGGTCTGCCTCACACAGGGTGACTGGCTGTCTACATGATGTGGCCTCCCGACATGGCCACAGTCATACAGATCATAAATCAAAGCCGTTGATTGGTCTCTGTGTGTCATTCAAGCTCGGGATAACCTCAGCTCAGGTGAGGTAAAGGACTCTCTGAGTGTTTAGATAGTTAACTTAGTCTAAGTTTTCTGTGGGTCTCAAACGGTGTGGTCACCATTTATGTAAACACATATTTCCATTTGAGAGGGGAGTGATTAGTAAAATATGCATGAATAAAAAATAAAAAGTTAACTAGGTGAAAAAAGGTAAGATACACTTTTAAAACTTGTTGAGAGCTAAAACTAGTCTTTGCGGCTGCCTCAAAGAGGAGCAGGGGAGACAGGAGGGAGACAGGAGGAGAGGCTGGTTCAGGAGCACAGACACACTTACAACTATAAATGAACCAAAAATAAATAAACAAGTTTCAGTGTTTTTTTCATATTGGAAATGGTATGTTATTGGTTATGGCCATGATTTTATGATTATTGAAATGTATACAGTTCTGTTTCATATAGGTGTTTCCATAGATCTAGTCTCTTTATTTCCCCCTCAAAATGCACCAGATTGATGCATTTAACTCCAACATTTAAAAAAAAATCTTACCGGGGGAGCATGCCCTCGGACCCCCCTGGACGATTTGAGGTCCACCCCCACTTTAAATCACATTGATAGGTTCCTAAATACATTTACCATTTTTTTTTAAATAGTAACCCATGTCCATATGTTTATTTGTGGGTAGTAGATTTAAACTATAGGGCTATCACTATGGGTCCTGCCTGTATCTGTACGCTCTGCCATGGCGTGAAGGGTCTGCTAACAAGCGACCAACAGAAAGGTTAATGTTGTTGCACGTCACGTCACCTCACTATTTGATATAAGACTAACATTCCTGACAATAGATCTCAATAGTCATCTTTTATGGTGTAAATGCATTTTTAATAATAACGTTTTTGAATGGAACATTCTCAACATGAATGCATCAATCCAAATAAATATAACTTAAATATGTGGGAAAATACTGTGTTTGAAATGTGTAATTGAAATTAGATTAAAAACCTGTATAGATATTAACAGTACTTAATGTCAGCTTAGTAAAAAAAAACATCACAATTATTATTTACAATGGACTAAGCTTAGCTAACAGACATAATTCCACCACTCATGGACCACACCCACCTTTTCTTTTGAAAAACTGGGTGACATACTGTCGCCCTTTAGTCCCTCTCTCTTGTTTTTCTCTCCTTTCTTTTCTCTTTTGAAAGCCTGACTTTGTGAGTCGTTGAGACATGGTACTACACACGTAAGTACTAGCATCCCTGCTCCTCACATGCTCACACTAGTGTCTGCTAGAAAGTGCCGGCGGTGCTGCACCGCGTTTGGAGGCAGGACCAAACCATTACATGTAAATAGAACGGGGTGTACAGAGGCTTTGGATAATTAACTTTTGGAAGAAAATAAGTTAAATGAATTGTAAGTTTAGTGAGTACTTTACATTATCGATATAACGTCCTATTAATGTTAATTCTTGATGAATGATGAAAGGTTACTTAAACATTTTTTTCTTAATGTTCTAAAATAGTTTGGGCCCCCGTGGTGAGAGTGTTTGGGGTGGCCAATAGGGTGGCCACGGCCACCCCCAGCCACCCCCCAGCTCCGCCACTGCTTGACGGCAGGAGGAAAGAGAGCGAACCAAAGACAGAACAAGCTTACATACTACAACAGAACGGGAGGAGCTGGGTCAGATGCTCCTCTTTTCAGGTTATCTCATTGGGAGATGCAAAAAGATGGCGTGTCGTAGCGAATCAGCGCGAGCCAGCAGAGGACCCGGAAACAAGAGTCTCTTAGTAAAACACATCTGGTGTCCGTTATCACACATTCTTGCATAGACTTTCACACACACCCTTTCTGCAACATTCCAGAGACTTGAGTTGTGTCTAAAGAATATTCCCTTGCTCACATCTTACTCCAAATACAATGGTTTTACTGCTCATATTTCCAACTTCCTTGTTACACAGACTATTATTATTGATACAAAGTAATTAAACACACACATACATTTTAGACATGTATCGTTCCAGCTACTTGGTATTCTTGTGTTTAGATAAGAATGTATCCTCTCCCCACATCTTTCGTCTCCTGTCATGCAAACCTGCTCCTAATTTCACACAGAGTAATAAAACATGTTTAAGCTAACTACTCCACAATGTTGTAGCAATTTAGTACCCACACATGAAAGAATACAGCAGAGAAGTCAATAGAATACAAACACAGGCATTGTTCAGCACAATGAATACATACATTTTATTCAGACCTTAACTGTGTGACTCAATTCTCAAGGCCTTTTTATGGGTCTGCCTGTCATGCCTCATTAACCAACAAGAATGTAACTGCATTACATCTGAGGAAAATCCCCCTTTGGCTTCCCCTGTTATTTGCACAGACTATTGATAATTAACAGAGAAACTCAAGGGGCCTCTTTTAATATCTGGAAATTGCAACAAGACTTTCTGCCATTCAAATGTAACACACTTCTTATATATCAAGTGATATAATCTTCAATTCTTCACACTATGCAAGAACACTGGGACGGAGACTTAGGTGAAGTGTCAAAAAGACTGGATTTAATAAGTCCACAAAAATCAGGCAGGGGACAAAGCAAACTCTGAACAGAGTGGGGAGAACGTGAAGCAGGGCTGAGACGGAGGTTGGGCTGGACATGGCAGGCAGGACGGAATGGAATGTGGAGTTTCTGGAACAGGCAAAAAAACAGAACAGGATTAGCATACGAAAAAATCCAACAGGAAGAGTATACAAAAGAACTAGAAAATCTAGTCAGCCGGAACTGGAGTTTACCACTGTGAGTATACAAAGAACTGGCGAAGTCTGATGATCGAACCAGAGTTTTAAGCAGCAGCAGGTGAGTGGTGGTAATCAGTGATGATGAGAAACAGGAGCGGAGGTGAGTTGGCGGAAAACGGAAAGTAGGTCAACCACGCCCAGCCAGGAAGACAGACAAACAGATAGACAAACAAACAGAAAAAAGGAGAAGGAGATACCGCAATTCCTCACAGTACCCCCCCTCAATGGGAGCCACCTGGCGACCCCCAGGCTTGTTTGGATGAGCCCTGTGAAAGGCCCTAACCATGATTGGGTCCAGGACACGGGAACGAGGAACCCAGCATCGCTCCTCGAGGCCATAACCCTCCCAGTCCACCAGATACTGGAAACCCCTGCCCCGACGTCTGACGTCCAAAAGACGGTGCACCGTATAAGCAGGGTGATTGTCGATAATACGGGCGGGAGGAGGGGGTAAGGCCGGAGGGCTCAATTCACTGGTGTGAACCGGCTTAATGTGAGACACGTGGAAAGTGGGGTTAATTCTCAGAGCTCTGGGAAGCTTCAACCGGACTGTGGAAGGGTTAATGATCCTTAGGATGGGAAAAGGACCAATGAAGCGTGGGGAAAGCTTCTTGGACTCAGAGATGAGAGGAATGTTGCGGGAGGACAACCAGACTGACTGGCCTGGGACGTATGGAGGAGCTGCCTTTCTGTGACGGTTGGCTGATCGCTGGTTCCGTGCAGAAGTCTGGAGAAGGGCAGATCGTGTATCTCTCCCGATCTTCTGACAGCGACGCACATGCTGCTGGACTGAGGGAACTGCTAAGTCTCGCTCCTCTTCGGGGAACAGGGGCGGCTGGTACCCTAATGAAGCCTCAAAGGGGGAGAGACCAGTAGCGGAGCAGGTGAGTGCGTTGAGGGGTTTCGGTCGGTGACGCAGCGGAGAGCTGACTCCAGGTCCTGATTTGTTCGTTCTGTTTGGCCGTTTGATTGGGGGTGATATCCAGAAGTCAGGCTGACTGAGGCTCCCAGGGATTGACAAAACTCCTTCCAAACTCGAGAGGTGAACTGGGGACCGCGGTCTGAGACAATGTGGGAAGGGATACCATGTAACCGGAAAACATGTTCTGTGAGGAGTTGGGAGGTCTCCAGGGCTGACGGGAGTTTTGGAAGAGCAACGAAGTGAGCCGACTTGGAAAACCGGTCTACTACAGTGAGGATAGTGGTGTTGCCCTGGGAGGGGGGCAGGCCGGTAACAAAATCCAGTGTGATGTGTGACCAGGGACGACTAGGGATAGGTAGGGGCTGTAGCAACCCTGCAGGAGACTGGTGGGAGGACTTACTCCTAGCACACGTGGGACAGGCAGAAACGTACTCCAGAGTGTCCCTGTTGATCGTTGGCCACCAGAAATGTCTCTTCAGGAAAGAAAGAGTGCGGTTTACTCCGGGATGGATTGAGAACCGGGAATTGTGGACCCACTGTAGAACCTTGGAGCGGGCAGCATGAGGAACAAACCGACGGTTTGGAGGACCATTGCCTGGGTCTGGTTGCTCTCTCAATGCCTCCAGGATGGTGTTATTAATCTCCCAAGAGAGGGCGCCTACTACACAACTCTTGGGAAGGATTGAAGCATCTGGAGGCTCGGGAGAGTCAGGAGAGTATAGCCTAGACAGAGCATCGGGATTTACATTCCTGGAGCCAGGGCGGAAGGTGAGGCAAAAGTCGAAGCGACAGAAGAACAGAGCCCATCTGGCCTGTCGGGAGTTCAGTCGCTTCGCCGACTGGATGTAGGAGAGATTCTTGTGGTCCGTCCAGACCAGGAAAGGCTGCTTGCTGCCTTCGAGCCAGTGTCTCCACTCCTCTAGTGCCAACTTAACAGCCAGAAGCTCCCTGTTACCAACATCATAATTGCGCTCCGCAGGAGAGAGGCGACGTGAAAAAAAAGCACAGGGATGGAGGATGTTATCAGGACCAGCCGTCTGAGACAAAACTGCTCCTACTCCAGTGTCAGACGTGTCCACCTCCACAACAAACTGCTTCTCTGTGTCTGGCTGAAAAGGATGGGAGCTGTGGTGAACAAGGACTTGAGTTTGATGAAAGCTCTGTTAGCCTCTGGAGTCCAACAGAACGTGATGTTGATGGAGGTGAGTCTGGAGAGAGGTGCAGCTACCTTACTGAAGTTCCGGATGAAGCGACGGTAAAAGTTGGCAAATCTCAGAAACCTCTGGAGCTCCCTCCTTGTAGTTGGGACTGGCCACTCCACCACTGCCTTGATCTTTCCAGGGTCTGCCTCCACCTTGCCCTGGCTGATGATATAGCCCAGGAAGCTGATCCGGTTCTGGTGGAACTCACACTTCTCCGCCTTAACATAGAGCTTGTTCTCCAGCAGTCTCTGTAGGACCCTGCGGACATGGTTCTCGTGTTCCTCCTGATTCCTGGAGAAAATCAGGATGTCGTCTATGTAGCCAAAGACAAAGCGGTTAAGGAAGTCACGCAAGACATCATTGACCATAGCCTGGAAAACTGCTGGGGCGTTAGTGAGACCAAAAGGCATGACCAGATATTCAAAATGGCCCAATGGAGTGTTAAACGCTGTCTTCCATTCATCCCTCTGGCGGATGCGGATCAGATGATAGGCGTTTCGAAGGTCAAGCTTGGTGAACAGGGTTGCCTCTTGGAGAGGTTCAAAAGCTGAGGTGAGAAGGGGTCATGGGTACTTGTTCTTGACCGTGATATTGTTTAACCCCCGAAAGTCTATGCAAGGTCGTAGCGACTTATCCTTCTTGCCTACAAAGAAGAACCCGGCACCCACAGGAGAAGAGGAGGGACGAATAATACCAGCAGCCACAGAGTCCGTGATATAACGCTCCATAGCCTCCCTCTCAGGACGGGACAGATTGTAGAGGCGGCTGGAGGGTAGAGGAGCTCCAGGGAGCAGATCAATTGGGCAGTCGTAGGGTCGGTGGGGAGGAAGAGAGAGAGCCCTCTCTTTGCTGAAGACCCAACGCAGGTCGTGGTAAGTAGCAGGAACACCAGTCAAATCTACAGATGCATCAGAGCAGACAACAGGATTTGGGGAAACAGAAGTTGAAGGTATGGCAGAACACAGGCAGTTAGCGAGACAGTGCTGATCCCATTCAATAATCCTTCCCTTAGCCCAATCAATGTGTGGGTTGTGGGCTCTCATCTTGCTCAATCGTGTTGTCACGTTGTCGTGAGAGGACGCTGGCGTAGACTGTTCGCCGCTTATCCGGCTACACCTAGTAGTGTTTTTGTTTGTTTGTCGTTCTTTTGCCGGCTCTAACTGTCGGCCTCTTACTCAGCCGTGTATCTCATACTTCACGTGTTATGTGAACACGTCTTTACACCCAATTCCTCTGATCTTTTACCTGTACGCAGCAGCTGCTACACCAGCTCCTGTAGCTAGCTGTAGCAGTTAGCTGTAGCAGCTACTCCGGCTCCAGGCTAGGTGTTCTTTGCTTTCCTGTCATCTCCGACGGATTGCTCTGTCCTGCCTTCCCTGCGTGCCCCGACTCTGGACTACCCGTCGCCGACTTTCGATCACTCATTGCCGACTCTACCCTGTGCCAACATCACCACTGAGTGCTCGACAAACCCACTGCTGCGGTTAGCCTTGCTGGCTAACTCCGCTCCATCTCAACGGCTGGGGTTTCGGCTACCCTCCTCAGAACATATCTGGATCACCCGTCCTCACCCGTCTTCACCCGTCTCACCCCTCCTGTGCTGTCCATGCTGAGAGTTCTGTTCCACGACACATTCAAATCCATCCCGGAGTGGCTAGCCGCTTGGTTGGGACCACCCTCTCCCAGTTGGCTCTCAGCTAACGTAGCATCGTGCTACCATACCACCGGCTCTATGATGCTGAAATACTCCACCGCACAACTGGTTACTCTCAATAGTTGTATTATGCAACATCTACGCTTAGCAGTCATCAACAAGCTTGGGCTGTTACGTAGCAGACCCCAGTACATCCATAGAGGCTCTCGGTGTAGGTTTGTTGTCGCTGGGTCGGAGCCTCTCTCCAGCTGGTCCTGCGCGCGCACCATCCCTGCCTCGCTACGTCATCACAACAAACCTCGCGCGTGCATTGGCAATCTGAAGGCCCTGGTTTGTGTCGACCGTGTCATTCTGCTCACACCACCAGCATCCAGTAGCAATGCCCCCACATTCATGCTGTTGAATACCCGTTCCCTCAATAATAAAGCACCACTCATTCAGGACATCATCACTGACAGGAAAACGGACTTTGTTTGCCTAACGGAGACCTGGCAAAAAGACTTTTTCACCTTAAACCAAGCCACACCCCCAGGCTATATTTACCTACAGAAGCCCCGCTCCCTGGGTCGGGGTGGTGGGCCGGCTGTTATCCACAGAGCAGAAATCCCGATAAAACAACTAGCTGTGGTAAATACAACCTCTTTTGAGTGTATCGCCTTTTCTCTGCCTGGTTCATCACAGCTACAGGTTGTCCTCATATACCGCCCCCCCAAAGCCTCCGCCATCTTCATGTCTGAGTTCGCTGAGCTGCTCACCTGTGTCTGCTCCAGGTCTCCATCCACATTACTGCTTGGTGACTTTGACATCCATGTCGACTCTAGTACATGCACCTTTGCCTCTGAATTTCTCTCACTACTCGACTGCTTCAACATCACACACTGTTAAAAAAATTACAGGGGATTTTACAATAAATTACTGGCAGCAAAGTTGCCAACAAGTTACTGTATTTTTACTTTACAGTAGCGATCCTGTATTTAGTTTACAGTAATAAAATCAGTACTGTATTTTTACTTTACAGTAGCGATCCTGTATTTAGTTTACAGTAATAAAATCAGTGCTGTATTTTTATTTTACTGTATATTACTGTAATTTTGTAGGTTGCTGTAATCTCAAAAACAATAGTTTACTGTGATTATACAATACTTGTATTGTGAAAAAAAATACATTACTGTAGTTTATACAGTATAACTTTACAGTAGTGTATGCATTAAAACAGTATCTTACTGCAGTTTTATCTTTACCCACTTTTACATTACATTACATTTAGCTGACGTTTTTATCCAAAGCGACTTACAATAAGTGCATTCGACCAAGAAGATACAAACTTGAAAACTTTTAGATCCTTGTTTCGTGCTACTGTACCTGAAACGATAAACAAAAACCGGGATTAAATAAAATATGTTTATTGATTTGATTTCAATGTTAAATTCAATATAAAAAAAACAAATTACAAAACAACAGTTCATAAAAGATTCAATTGGACAGTTCATAACAGATTCAATTGGACAGTTCATAACAGATTCCAATACAACAGACCAATTCAAATACAAAATCACAACAGTACATCTTCTGTAATTATATGAAAGTAAAAGAAACAAAACTGATCCTGGAGGCGATATTTTAGTTAGAACATTTAACAGAAATTAATAAGAAAAGCCAAACGACCACTTAAAGAGCAACTTGCAGGTTACCCAGATAGCAAAATATGAGTGAATCAATGTTGAAATATGTTTAGGCAGATATATTGAATCCATGTTGAAACCCGGACATTGAAATTAAACTGAAAGCGCAAATTGTTTTAATGTTGAATAAACGTTGGACTTTCAACCATAACTGACACTATCAATGTTGATTCAACCATCATCTAAATAGGAATCTACATGCACATTTTTGGTTGATTTTACATTGAATCAATGTTAGGAATCGACATTGATTCAACCATCATCCAAATGGGAATCTACATGCACATTTTAGTTGATTTTATATTGAATCAGTGTTTGGAATCAATATTGATTCAACCATCATCCAAATGGGAATCTACATATACATTTTAGTTGATTTTATATTGAATCAGTGTTAGGAATCAATATTGATTCAACCATCATCTAAATGGGAATCTAAATGTAAAACTTACATTAAAATATTCAACTTTTCTAAGCATACTGTAACACATTAAAAAAGTGAATGTTTTTCACCAATGAGTTTTCTGCGTATACTGTAGGTCTACATCTTAACAGACCATTAACAAGTGCAACATCAATACTGTACTGAATGAAGTGGTCCAAACTTGTAAACACACACTACACCATGTATTGTTGTCAGACGATTGTTATTAGCTTGTTCAAAATTACCTTGAATTACCATATTTCCCAAAATGTATGAAATCAAACTAAAAATGACAGAAAACATGATTTTAATATTCAAATTTATTTTAGAAAACAGGCAGCAATGCGTCCCTGAGCAAGACTCTTAACCCGTTATTGCTCCCCAAACGCTGTGGAATAAATGCAGAGGACATATCGTATGTGCAAATATACAGTGACACAAGATACCCCCATAAAAAAAGAGGGTGTGTAAGAACCATTGGTGCAACTCCAAACAAGAACAGCCTGAAGCTTCAAGTCTTCCATGAAGGCGAAGCTGTAAACATTTGACTTATTTTTGACTGTAAGAACAACAGTCTATTGTCCATGAAAGAACAGTATTGTCTATGAGGCGGTAACCTTTGTACTGTATGCACAAGGATAACACATTAGAGTGTGGTGGGGTACCCTAAGTTGGACTTGCGTTCGTTTCACTTGTGTTCGTTTCACTTGTGTTCCTTGGGATGCCTCCCTCGCGCTCTGGAGCATAACGAAGCCATTTCTTCACAGTTTCACTGAAGCCATTGTGGGTCAGCTTGCGGTCGAACTGCCGAGCAGCAGCTGAAAGACAAGATTACAAAAATAAGCGTGAGGAAGAGAGAGTGTGTGTATCCCATACAACTTCTGTTATAATAAGAAAATCACTCTCACTCTGTACAGTAACACAAGCTACAGTCAGCAGCCAGTTTGCTAAAAGAGGAGCAAACGGCTAGCCTGGCTCGATCCAGGTAATAACATTTGCATCCGAGCACCTCTAAAGCTCACCAATTAGGTTGTCTTTTTTTGGTTTATTTCTTATAGCTTCACCATTACCTGATTCCAACCTAACCTTTTTTGTTAGATTAAGTTCATGCTTTATTCTTCAACAGGGGATTACAGAGAGACATGAAACAAGGGCAGAGAAGAGACATAAAATACATTATAGGAGTTGGATTCAAACTCGGTAGTTGGTACTATATGGCTCACAAAGAGCATAATTATGTTCTGAATCACCATCAGTCACACCTCACTCCCTAAACTTAAGCTCATAAGTAGTTTGCAGGGGAGGAAACTCACCAAACATGCAGTCTTGTATTGCCGGTTCCTTGAATGGCTTCTTGCTGCTGCAACGCTTATCTTTCTTTCCAGCCTGTGACGAAGGTAACTTCGTCACTGTGGACTAACGGCTTCGGGCCTTGTATATTGCACATGTCTTGTATTTTGAAAAGAGTTCCCCCTCCCGTTCTTTCTGTTACTCCTGATTATGTTCACCTGGTGCCCTGTGTTGTCTCCTCCCCCCCCCCCCCCACCTGTGTCTAATTGCTCCCCCCTCACCTGTGTCTAATTGCTGATTAGTGGGTGTGTATTTAGGCTCTGTGTTTCCTGTTTGGTGAAGGCTGGTAGTGTGGGTGAGATCCTTGTGGCTGGTGACTGTGTTCACCTGGGCAGCAATATTGAGGCTGTGTATCCTGTTCCACAGCGATGAATAAATGCCCACACCGGGTTATATTTGAATTCTCTGCCTCTGCCTCCTTGCTTGGCCGGGCCGCTCAACGGTCAGCCTAAGGCTAAGGCGTTAGTCAGAGCAGTTGCCAGCATCCGTCTGATCAGGTTCTCTGAATTGGTGCCTCCTACCAGAGCCAGACGAGCAATCTAAATCAGACGAGAGAAACAAATAGACCACTGCTTTAACTGTTGTATTTAGCTACGTTCTGTGGGACATACGTTAGAAACAGCACAACAGCACTCTTATTTCATACACAGAGACCAACTTTGTTTTTTATACACTTGATACACTGATATTCCAGCCCATGGTATTCAGTCAAGTTCATGCCAGTCGTTATGTTTAACCACTTTAACCCTGGTTTCCCAATTTTGGTCATGTCAATATAAATGTTAGATGTAAACTTACTACAATTATATGTGGTTGAGTTGCTAAGACTAGAATTATTTGTGGTTGAGTAGCTAAAGGGCAATAACTAAGCACATTTTGACCGCACTGATATTATCCACATTTCATAAATGAATGCAGTTGATATTGATAATGTACTCACTAAACTTACGATTCATTTCACTTTTTTTCTTCCAAAAGTTAATTATCCAAAGCATCGAACACCCCCCTCTATTTACATCTAATGGTTTGGTCCTGCCTCCAAACGCTGTGCGGGGCCCTTTCTAGCAGAAAGTGATAGCATGTGAGGAGGAATGCTAGTAGGCCTACTTACGTGTGTACGATGTCTCAACGACTAACAAAGTCAGGCTTTCAAGAAAGAAAAGAAAGGAGAGAAAGACAAGAGAGAGGGACTAAAGGGCATGTCATGTCATGGGTATGTCACCCAGTTTTTCAAAAGAAAAGGTGGGTGTGGTCCATGAGTGGTGGAAATTAGTCTGTTAGCTAAGCTTAGTCCATTGTAAATAATAATTGTAATTTTTTGCTGACATTAAAGGTGTGGTAGGTAAGTTTGAGAAACCCGGCTTGAGATACACTTTTTGTTATATTGCATGGAATGCTCTTAACATCCCGATAGCAATGAATATCTTAAATGCTTTGACAAAAAATCCATTAAAAAATGTCATCTGTGGAAGCCTGTAAAAAGCACGACCAATCATTTTAGCCGGCCCGGCTAAAGTAACTGGATGGCCTACCTGCCTGTCAGCCTTCCATCTGTGCACAAACTTATCTCGTGCCCTCATTGGTCATGTGCGCGTTCCTGTGTGTTGGAGGAGGGGCTCTGTGAAGAAGTGGCAGATTTTCTCCGGTTGTGTATTTTCAAATTCTAGCGCACTCGAGCTGGTTTCTCCAAAATTACCTACCCCACCTTTAAGTACTGTTAATATCTTCACAGAAAATTCAGAGGTTTTTCATTTCACTCCTTTTTTAGCTGACATTTAATAAATGCAGGTACATTTTTAGCAGCTATTCATACTAAATCAGTTGTCCCTCCCCCTGGTGCCAGGACCAACAGATCCATCTTTAGGCTCCGCAGCCCTGTCCCCCCATATGGCTTTGCAGTCTTGCCATGCTGTCCATTGAAAGCCAGTTGGCTAGAAAGCTGGACTTCAAGGACTTGATCAGTGAATTTGCCTGTAAGAAGGCTAGGCGCTGGACTCTTGGTGAGTAAGGCTGAGCCAGGGCTCAGCTGGACGTGCCTGGAACACCTCCCTAGGGAGGCGCCCAGGTGGCATCCTAACTAGGTTCTCGAACCACCTCAACTGACTCCTTTCGACGCGAAGGAGGAGCGGTTCAACTCTGAGTCCCTCCCGGATGACTGAACTTCTCACCTTATCCCTAAGGGAGACACCAGCCACCCTGCGGAGAAAACCCATCTCGGCCGCTTGTATCCGCGATCTCGTTCTTTGGGTCCTGACCCATCCTTCATGACCATAGGTGAGGGTAGGAACCAAAATGGCCCGGTAGACAGAGAGCTTTGCCTTCTGGCTCTGCTCCCTTTTCGTCACAACGGTGCGGTAAAGCGACTGCAGTACCGCTCCCGCTGCTCCGATTCTCCGGCCCATCTCACGCTCCATTGTTCCCTCACTCGAGAACAAGACCCCGAGATACTTGAACTCCTTCACTTGGGGTGAAGGAGATCATTTTGATGTTAATTAATTATTTGACCCTGCGGAAAGGAACATTTATATCAAAAAACGTTCTTTATTGCAAAAAAAAGACAGTCAACACAAGTAGAAAAGCAGCTACTGTTTGTTATATAATCAACTCCATTCAATAAATTCATGGTTATGTAAAAATGAATCAAGGCAGCTACAAGACTAATGCAAATCTCATGCTTTACATCTGGCATCTGGCAACCAAGCGTGATTCGGATTTCTCCAAAATTGTCAACACAGCATTCATAATTTATGAAGGGCACGCTTTAGGATGTAACACAGACATATTACGCACTAATGTTATCAGTTGAAGTCTTCCACATGGCAGCAAACATGCACATACATGCCATTTCCAATCCCCTGTCCTACACCATCCCTGTCCCATGACTCATATTGAGTGCAGCTGAAGGAAAAAGGTCATTTTAAGTGGTTGCAGGTTCAGCCGCTCGGCTCATATGACTGCCGTACCTTCAGATATTACTGCCGAGGAGGAGGCTAGCATCTTCTGAAGAGTTATAGCCTGATTCAATCATTCATAATCACAGACTTGGCCACGTTTGTTACTTCTGCAGATGCAAGAGCAACAGCAAGTACCACATTAGGGCCAATCAGAGGCAACGTGATTCCCTCGAAGAAAGAATGTGCTTCTACAAGAGACTTTTTATATCAGGATGCACGAGCTATCTGTTGTAGTGAAATTATTTTACCACAGAGTGTATAATTAATAGTAGTTGGAATTCAATAACATTTTGCATATATGTTTTTGCTTTCTTATAGAGGGTATAAGAAGATTGATACCATGCACTCTCGTGTCTCTCTGTCTATGTACAACACAGTCTCACGGCATTTCGTGTTATAGTCACGAAATTAATCTATTGATTCGTGTTCACCAACATGATTTTGCCATTTTTTTCGTGTCACACAGAACGATTTTAAAAGCAAGGTAAATAAAAACAAATTAGAAGGAAAAACAGATTTCAGTATTCTGACACAGAACGATTTTAGAAGCAATGTATTTATATTGGTAGTATGTTTTGTGCCTACACCAAATAATAACAAAATAGAAGGAAAAAAAGAATACAGATTTCAGTATTCTGAGGCTCTGAGCCCCATTTATTTTCCTCGCAGACGGCAAAAAAAGGGATAGGGTTAGGCTTAGGGTAAGATATAGATTAAGAAAATGTTTTTATGAACCACACAGCTTCTGGTATTCCAAGACCCGACCGGACAAAAAGACGTGGTGAATCAGTGGTGCAATCAATAGATTAAATTAATTTCGTGACTATAACACAAAATGCCTTGAGACTGGGTTGCTATGTGATGCTAGAGCTAGCTGATAGTTAGCTTAGCATAGCTGGTTGTGTCCAAAGGTATCCAAATCAAAGTTGTCTAAAATTCACAAATCAAAATGTTGTTTCACATTTTATTAGATTTGAATTGTGGTTTTAGCTGCAGGCTAGTTTTTATTCAAGTTTTCAGTGAAAGTAAGTTTCAACTCAAATGTTTGTGTCCATCCCTTTACCATTTTACAGTTTTCAGAATCAGAGCATTTTTTCATTTACATAGTGTCATTTTCAGTTGAAGCTATTATTAAATCTCATTGTCCACCTGCTCACCATAAAGGGCAGATAAAAAGCGAATGGCTGGGAAACATAGTGAAACATTTATCAATTGTTTTTCAGATATTTCCTTTAGAAGCCGGTGGGACCAAAGACAGAGCTAAAAGAGATGAACTTCAGGTGGACAGAAACACCACCTCGGCCGAAAGACAAAAGCATCAAGATCATGAATAGATTGTTACACCAATCTATTCATGTCTGTTGGTGTATGAGCTCTATTATGAGCATGATAATCTCTAGGTAGATCATTTGTTTATATATAATTTCGAAGTCAATAATATTTTTGTTTATCAATTTGATGCTGCTTAAGTTTGTAAAGCATCATAATTCTCATGTTTCATTTCATTATTATTTTTTTGTATTATTGTTTTACAAGTTCAAATCAAATCAAAATCTTTCAGTCTTTGAGGTTTCAGTGTTTCGCTCTGACTGAGGCTGAGTACACTGAGTGAACTTAGAGTCTCTGTGACCACATGAGCAGACACTGTGCTGTATGCAGTATGACTCTGATTATGGAAACCAGACGGCAGGAGTCGAGTCACTTTACACCGCGCATCTCATTAGTAAAATCTCAATTTAAATGCTGACAATTTGGAAATTCGAAAAACTGCAAGAGCCATTTTCAAATTACAAATCTCTATTCTATCATGCTATTTTTAGGCATGGGTCTCAGATTTATTAAAATATATAAAAAACATGTCTATGATGTGTTTTGCTCAAAATACCAAACCGATCATGCATTTCAGACATCCCTCATATCCCTCTATTTCAGCGGGAGTACGGAGGAAAACAGAGAGGTTTTAGTTTTTGACACTTGTATACAAAAATATATGAAAAGTGCATTTTGCATGATAGGTCCCCTTAAATCATAGATTCTAGATGCAGATTTTTGAATGCAGTGTTGTTTTTTATTTAGTATATTTCCCAATCATCTAGTGACATTTAGCTCCTTGTAGCATTTCTCTGATAAGCAGATTCAGTTTATTTAACTGTGACAGGGGAATTGATGAAAAGGCATATATATATATATTACAAGTTATTCTGATTATTGCTTATTGAATTCGTATACAAGTTTATGATTAAAAAGGTCCAACATTAACTGCACATGCAATCCATTATTTTTCATTATATATTCTTTGTTTTTTTTAAAGCCTGACTTGTTGGAGTGTATCACTTATGCACTGTGATATGTCTATGTTATTTCTATGCTCCCCCACAAATGTGTCTACAACAATAGGCCTGAAAACACTAACAATAGAATGAGAAGAAACACAAACCTTGACATAGAAGGTGAAGTGTTATTATGACTCATGGAAACACTGCCCCCTACAGACACTCATAACGCATCAGAGTTAGAAGCACCCTTGCCTAATTACATTACATTTCATTTTGTTTGTACATGTTAGACACTTTGATCCAAAGCGTCTTACTCAGTACTGTGGGCAATCCCCACAGGAGCAATTTTGGGTGAAGTGTCTTGCCCAGGGACACAACGACATGCTGACTGCAGTGGGGTTTGAACCTGTGCTCCCCTGATCCGAACACCAACACACTAACCCACTGCGCCACATGCCTCAATGCAATTACAAATATATATACATATATTGATACAAACACAAGAAGTACAATTACAAAAGAAAAAAACTATGCACATTGCACTTTTACATATAAACACAAACATATAATACATAATTATGAATATGTTCTAATATGTGTATTACAATATACATATCCATCGTTATCCAGTGTTGAATATATTCCTTTTTGACATGTTGACTTTTTGTTGTTGTTTTTTTTAACTTTGTTTATTGGTTTTTTTTAACAGCATACAGTTAGAAGGTTTCTCATTTCTCTAAACGCCTGTTGCTTCCCCTCCTCTCTCCTCGGTTCCCCTCCTCGACTTCTCCGCTCGCATCTCCTGTGGGCGGGACTAAGACACAGGGATAGGAGTCGAGGAGGGGAATTAGAGAAATGAGAAACCTTCACAGTTATTCTATCAGAGCATGCATCAAAAGTAGGTAAACAAATCTTCACTTTATAGAAAAATAGGTAGAGTAACAATGTAAATACAGAAGACAAACAGACATACAAAACAGACAAACATACATACACAAATATATATATTACAACATAAATTATAAACAAATAAATAAGATAAATACATAATTTAATAAATTAATAAATCAGTCAGCTAAAACAAAAATGTCAATACTAAACAATACATGTCAGTACGGCATGATTTGCACGTTTTAATTGGAGAATCCTGATTAATATGTTTATTTGTTAAATGGAGCCATATCCCTCCACATATTACTGTCTTAGTGTTTCATTTATTCTCGCAATGAAACATACTTGAATAACCATATCATGTATTTCCTAGAGAGGAGTCCTCGAAGGCACCACGTGCATTGCTGTCTCTGGTCCAGCAGATGGAGCAGTGTGTTTGGGAGTTTGATGGCTGTCCATGAACCAGATGTATCTTCTCTACAGCGGAACACCATACGTTTTGATTACAAAATAAAAGCACATTTTGTCACATCTATTGTTCATTTGTTACCCACACAATAATACCTTATCGTACTGTGTCTATTTCCCATAACACTTTATGCTTTGATAGTTCTCACACATGAGAGTCACCTTCAACTTGCTGTGTTCAATCGTTGATTACACTCTGACTGCATTGAAAATTATGCAAAACGTGGCAGCATATTCGCCTCGTGGCTATATGCTTTCATTTTGAAAGACATCACCGGAATTACCACTACACATTCCGTGTATCTTGACGCCGGTGTTATCTGCTCGGCAGTCAGTCAGTCAGTCTCATACCGGAGAAACCGAAGCGCTGGATTCAACTGTTTCCCCCGGTTGTCTGAGGCACTCGATTCCTGCAGGTAGGAACAATTTAACAAGTGCTATTTTATTTTTCCTCTATCACACATTTGCATTCGTTGTCGGTTTGTCTTCTGCTGCATTGTTGTATGGCATTTAAATATCGGTTCCTCTGCACCACAAAGCTACACATCACCATCACGGTGAGAATACTCCACTTCAACACATGCATGATGCAACAAGTAGCCAGAAATAAAGTTAGGAGAAGTGTTAATAACATGCAGGACACTCGCGATATCTCCATGTGTGTTGTTCTTTATTCACCAGTCAGCTGGAGCTAACCTACTGCATTAGTTAGTGAATGTAACTAGCTAGCTAAATGTTAGCCAACTGACGTTAACTGACGTTACCTAGCAGATCGTAAACACTTTCTTTTGACTGTAATGCAGCATTACGTAGTTACTGTGTAATATATTGTATTAACGTTGTAATATTCCAAGAGTACGACCAATAGATGTAGTACTGGGGAAACCATTTCTGAAGTAACGAATTAAGGAAATGAAATGTTCTTATTTTGTTCTTATTCTATGCATTTTTGTATTGTTATGTTCTATGTGTTTCACTATGTATTCTCATGTTTAGATGCCATTGTTTAACTCACCTGCTGTCTGTGTACGTGTATGTTAAAGCTCTCTGTTTTGAAAGGTGCTCTACAAATAAAGTGTATTATTATTATTATGATGATTATTATTATTTATAGGCTACTGTGTTTTTCCAGGAAGAGATAAGATAATATACTTTATTGATCCCAATTTGGGATTTGTTTCCGTTACAGCAGAACAGATAAGACATGAATGAGTAGAATAAAATCCAAATAAAAAACAATAAAGATATACACATGAGCAGTCGAAGATAAACACCATACGCAAAATACGTATCAATAATGAAGGATACATATCTATAGAGCAGAGTTCCCGTTAGAATATTTTTTCGCCGGTCAACATGTCCGTTAAAGTTTAAAGCTTCCGGACAACATTTGAAAGGTGCATAAGGGTTTGAGTGCATTATGAGGGTACATGACTTGTACATGTTGCATTTTTGAGTTGATACCATTTGTTACACAGATTTGGGACAATATAGGGTTAACTAACCCTAACCAAAATTGCCACCAAATTATTAAGCAAATGTATATTCGAATATTCGACCCACCAAAAAAAGGTCAGCTGTAGAGAAGACCCTCTCAGCTGGAATTTGGGCATAAGATGAGGTTTGAGTCTGCGTGATCTGCGTGTAGGGAGGGGCAGCAGCCGTATCGTTAGCTAGAACTAGCTAGATCTGATGGATTTGGACATAAACGCGAGTGAATTATAACCAGACGTGAGAGAGCGAGATCAGCACCTGCAGCTCTGCCCGCTGTGAGGGACCGGTGAGCGGAGCAAAACACACCTTTAGACCTAACACATTTAGCTATGGCACTGTCGTAAACATTGAATTATTCCATTTGATAATATATAATCAACTTAGGCACCCCTCCCAAAAAATAAAATAAAATTCATAACTCATATTCTCATATTCGAATACCTGAATAATTTCGAATATTCGATTAATCGTTCCCATCCCTAGTACCAATAGAGTGGTGCAGTGACGCGTCCTAAAACTAATCTAATCGATAGGGTTATGATCGATAGATTTATGATTCGAACATTATAAAAGTAGGGTAGACATGTGGCTATTATCCGGCTGAACAAAACGTGCATTTATCAAACAGGTTCGTTTTCCACAGACCTTATTTCCAGCTATTTTCCAAAATCCTATGGAGAAATCCCATTGCTCTTTTGTCGAGGGAACCCATGCGCAGCTTACTTCCGGGTTTTAGGACGCGTCACTGCACCACTCTGTCCTATAGGCAAGCCATACCTCCTCTGAATGCCACATGTCTTTAGTTTGTGGTTGATAATTTTCATTCAGATATATCAAGGCAAGAGGTCGTTGTATCCCTCTTCACAATTCAGCCTAACTTGAGCCTAATCCTAAATGTGTACATTTTCATTTCATTTCATTTCAAACCTTTATTTATACAGATAAATCCAATTGAGATCATTGATCTCCTTTTCAAGGGAGACCTGCTCAAGTAGTTCCACATGAAACATAAAAACATAAATAGAACAACAAAAGGACATCATAATTTACATAATTATCCACATAAACAGGTACCAATAGCTTCCGATTGACTAGCATCCAACCGAGCTTTAAAAACATTTAGTGGCACCAGATTGTTCAGTTTCCATTTAATTTGCAGACTATTCCAAGACAGAGGAGCTGCGCATCTAAAAGCTGTCTTCCCTAAGACAGTCCTAGCAGTTGGCACATTTAATAAAACCACAGCATTCGATCTCAGGCAGTAGCCACTTACAATTTTCCGTGAGATCAGGGAGCAGATATAAGATGGAAGTTTCCCTAACATGGCTTTGTATATAAAAATGTACCAGTGACTGAGCCTCCGTACAGTTAGTGAAAGCAAACCAGCCCTTGCATACAGGGTACAGTGATGGGTTAATGCTTTACAGTTTGTCACAAATCTTAGTGCACTGTGATACGCAGCATTTAACTTGACCAGGCAATTGGCAGGTGCATTCATATACATCAAATCACCATAGTCCAGCACAGGTAAAAAGGTCACAGAGCCTTTTCCTGGCTTCAAGCAAGAAACAGGACTTGTTCCTGTAGAAGAAACCTAAGCAAGGCAAGGCAAGGCAAGGCAAGGCAAGGCAAGTTTGTTTATATAGCACTTTTCAACACAAGGCAATTCAAGGTGCTTTACAAAAATGAAAGACATTCAGACAAAGGCATTTAGCCTAGCCTAACCCTCAGCTTTTTAAACAGGTTATTGACATGAAGTTTAAAAGTGAGACAATCATCAAGCCAGATACCAAGGTATTTGTAACAGGTAACCACTTCAAGTTTTATTCCTTGCGTAGTTACAATATCTAAAACAGGCTCTGGTGTCTTTTTAGCTTTTGAAAAGAGCATTACCTTGGTTTTATCAACATTTAAAAGAAGCTTTAGTTCAGAGAGCTGAGCCTGAATAATGTTAAAAACAGCCTGTAATTTAACACCAGCCTCCTGAATGGAGGGACCTGCACAGTACATCTCGGTATCATCCGCATACAAATGTAAAGTAGCTTCATCCACATTTTCACCTAAACTGTTGATATATATAGAGAATAAAAGTGGACGTAAAACAGAACCTTGAGGAACACCATTAGCAATGTTTAACCACTCAGAAGACAGCCCATCAAAATGAACACATTGTGACCTTTCAGAGAGGTAGTTTACAAACCACCCTACTGCATGGCTGGACATGCCAATACTGAGTAGCAAATGCATGTGATTGTGAACTTAATTAAATGTTAAAGGTTAAACCACCCCAATATTCCACAGCACGTGCTAATTAAGTAGATCTCAAACTGTACCCCTTTAATCAATGCCTTGTAAACTGGCAGTACAACAAAGTACACCCTGGAGTTTTTAAGCTGCATGCTGCAGGCTATAATCTAAAACGTGGATGTAAGCAATATTTAAATTCAATAAGTGAGCTTTGTTGGGTTTTGTATGGCAAACCAACCAGTGGCTACAGTTCTTGCAACATGTATGCTATAAATGTGTGATCTATGACGTTTTTATACTGAATTGATAGGAAACTCAGCATCAAACTGACTGGAGTTTGGTGTGGCACATCCTGAAATACAGGATAGTGGGAGCAGACAGTTGCAAAGGTCACACGGTGCATGTTTGTTGCTCCAATTCTCCCTGAGGCCTCATTTCATTGTACCTTGGTTAGATGTAGGCTTAAACACTCCTGTCTGGGAGTATTTTGAGACACCCTAATGGTAGGGTTTATTGTGCAGGGCTACATTTAGTGCAGTTTAAGTTCCTTCCTCCCCCATGTCTCCGCCTGGTTTCCAACCCTCTGCTCTTTCACGGACTATTCATGGATGTGCAAAACTGCTGGGTTTGGTGGAAAATTGTAAAGGCTGTCTCAGTATGTGTGTGAAACCTTTGACTTGATTTACCTACAGTAAGAATTATATTCATCTGTCCACTATACTACAACGCCCATACAACTTCGTCCAAAATATCATCAACACAGGCTAGAGTATTTATCATTTCAGTAAGAACACAAGTACTTAAACACAAATAAGAATAACTGCATACTAGTGATTGACAGATTTTCTTCCAGTAGTTGGTCAAACAGAAAACTTTTTGACTTGCCGTTTTACACTGACCTTAGCACAGATACCACTGTCATGAAAGAGGTGAATATACAGAATTGCAACATATTTTTTTGTAAGATCATTACCAAAAAAGTAATTACATACTGCTGCTTCTTTCCAATTTTCCACCCGGTTCATGACACAAGGGAAAATGCCAACTGCTTTAGTTAAAAGATTTTGAGTATTAAAGAGGCGGCGTGTGGTGCAGTGGATTGTGCGTTCACAGGTTCAAACCCCACTGCCGTCAGCATGTCGTTGTGTCCCTGAGACTCTTCACCCCAAATTGCTCCTGTGGGGATTGCCCACAGTATTAAGTATGTAAGTCGCTTTGGATAAAAGCGTCTAACAAGTGGCATGTAATGTAAAGACCAGGATCAACACTTGGTCTATTTTCTCTCACGCCTCTTTAAAATAGGAGCAAACTTTGAATGCTACACTTATTGTTTTACCATATTTCCTAGTGATACTCTCATCTCTGAACAAACATCCATAAACCTAAATCATACAACTACTGGCCAACTACACAGATGTCCTACTTTTGTCTGAAAGGGGAACTAGTCTGAATTTAAAACCACCACCCTGAGTATTTTTATGATTTTTAAAAGCAGTGAACAAATGACAGCTGTTCATCATAGCCCGAGTATTGCTAACTTAATGAAGCCAAGAAAACTCCCCATAGATTATAATCTCCAACAGTATAACAATTGAGAACAACAAGCCGTTTATAAAGCTCCATTTTCATAAACTCATTCTCACTTTGCGTCCAGACTGCAGGGATGGGTGGTGATCTGGATGGCTGACGGACAGGAAGGAGGACCAATCACATGAGAAGATGCTGGCTCGTAACCGCTTCCTGCTGCTGGTGATGGTGGGGGGGGCCGCGCTGGCCATCATCAGTCTGAGCCTCCAGTTCTGTAAGTGCAACTCCACTGATTTACATAGTCAGCTATAGAGTGGTGCAGGAATGAGTCCTCAACCCAGAAACAAGTTAGCATTTTAGCACACACCCTTTCATGAGGTTTTGGTTGGATGCCTGCAATAGTGTTGTCACGATACCAACATTTTGGTTTCGATACCGATACCAAGTCAAGAATTGCGATTCCGATTCTTTTTCGATACTTTTCTTTTACTATTTTCATGATCAATAAAATTGTAGTTTATCTGTTAAGTGTTTTCTTACAACATGGTCTCTTCTTTATACTTGAGTTTATGTGATTTCTTTGATAGTTAACTTTATATTTTATTAACATGTAATAGTACAGTAATATACATAATTATTGACCAAATATACATTGCAGATGTTAGCCACAATTGGTAAGTTAGCTAAAAAGATAGCCGTATTAGACAGTTATCATTGCCATTAATTGCCTCGTCAAACTACGAAAACGTTCGTTTGTCACAAAATAAATTACACTAGTTTGACTTAGATTTGAGGGCATGGCTTGAGCATGATGTAATTATGTTATCTATCACTTTCGCTAACCTGTCTGTCTCTGGATGCCGGTCGGCGAGGTGCTTAGCCAAGTTTGATGTGTTGGCTCCCTTGGTTTGCAGGGATCTAAAACATTTCTCACAGACAGGCCTCGTGGTGTCCGTAGGCTTGCCCTCACTGTCAGAGATATAGCTTAAATACTTCCAAATTTCGCTTCTGGCGTCTTTGTTGTCAATAAGCCGAGGCGCAGCGGCAGTTGCACTCCCACTTGCAGCCATGCTTCTCCTTTTCTCACATGCTCTGGCAGCTAGCGCGTGCACGAGAGAGGGGGGGCACTTAGAGCGTGCTTGAGAGGGGAGGGACTTAGAGCGTGCTTGAGAGGGGAGGCACTTAGAGCGTGCTTGAGAGGGGAGGGACTTAGAGCGTGCTTGAGAGGGGAGGGATTAAAACAGCGCTTTCTCACCGGAGTACTTTTCCCCGTCATTCTTAAAGTACCGATACTAATGAAACGGAGGAATCGTAACGTTTTTAACGGCAGGGTATCGCGGTACCTTTCAAATATCGCTACACCGTGCAACACTAGCCTGCAATAAAGTATTTTATTTTAAAATCAAATACGCCAGCTACTATTCCTCATAAACATCTTTTGTCTTTTAAACGGTGGTTGCTAACTAATGACTTCATGAGCCTGCTAAACGTCATCATGCTAGACATTAGCTGCCTTTAGCTTAGCATTGGTGACATGAAGAATAGAATATATCTTAAATTGTCATCGTACAAAGTACAACGACATTTCTTTGGCAACTCTCACTGCGGTTAAAAAAATGGACACAAATAAATAAGACTGGTAAAAGCAGAGGTAGTAGCCATGTGACCGTGCCGTAGTTCCTTGATAGCTGTTAACTTTTTACTTCTGGCGATTTCACTTATTATAAAGTTAGCTGTGGAAATTATCCTGCTGATGTAAATATGTAAATATCATGTTTTCCTCTGATCTTATTTATTGCAATATTTTAAATCCAATAGAAAAATCTCAATTGACTATTTGTCGAAGGAGCTTTTGTGTTGCTAACTTCTACAAAACGACATTACACTTCATTAAGTTCAATAGACAAATGTCTCAGTTCTTCTGTTTGTTCATACATGCATGTCCTTTCATTGCTCTCCCATTGAAGGGACCCCATTCATTCTGAAACAAAGCGAAATCCCCTAAAGGCTTCCTATAAATATCCAGCAGCCGCGGCCTCACTGCGGAAGAGACTGGGTCAACAATCTGCTGGGGAATGCCTAGGTGTTCATGATTGTGTCTTTGCCCACATGAAGTCATTGTTCAGGTATTGTGTAGAGTGTGTGAGCCTCAGTGAATGAGAGGAAGCACCGCTCAGCGAGTGGAGACAGATCCTCCTGCACTGAAAGTGATTTGCAAGCCTCACAGGCGTGATTGGAAAAACAGAGGGTGATGAGGCGTGTGGTACAAATGGAAATGTGTGTTCAGATGTCAAATATGTAAGATAGAGTCACTTTTTTCTGGATTCCTGAAACCCCAAATAGGGGGATGCAGTGATGACATATTTTGTTAGACAACCTCGAAATTAAAAAAGGGCTCCTTCTACAAAAAGGATGTTAGAGTATTGAAGATCTGTGGAAAACACACGTTTATGATACCTTTAGGTTTTGTTCAGCGGGGTGATATCCAGAGATTAAGACCTTTTTATGAGTTTTGAAGCGTAAATGCAATTGCCAGAAGTAAAAAGCTAACGTTAGGCTATAAAATAACTGCATCACGACAACACCGCTAAGCTAATGGCAGCTAATGTTCTGCATGTTAAGTCACTTGTTGGCAACTGCCGTTTTAAAGGGGACCTATCATGCAAAATGCACTTTTTGATGTCTTTCATACATCAACATGTGTCCCCGGTGCGTCACGAAACTCACGCAGCGTCAGAAAATAAAACACTCTCTCTTTTCATCCGTACCCAAATCTCTAAAAACGGGGGAACAACGGAGCTGATCCAGATTTGCGTCCGATATGACGTAATATCTGAAATGTGGACCCACGGGCCAATCAGAAACGTTGCTATCAGAAACAATGCCCGACTGTTTTGGACGTAATATGGTCGGTGTTTACATTAGCATCGCTAACACTCAGAGCTAACCTGTACTGGAGAGCATGTGTGTGAAGAAGCAGGAAGTAAAAAGGAACTCACCTTGTGGTATAACCGGCAAGAGAAAAAGCCTTTGAGCTCCATACTGTTTGAGAAACAATCCTTGATAATCCATGATATGGCGTTTCATCACGGCAGTATTTAGTTTAGACAGTAGCTGCCGGGTCCCGCATGAGCTCAGACCCCTCCCTTCTTATGTTATCAATTCTTTTTTTAAAGCTTTATACCCCAAATCAGCACTTTGGAAACAGGAAGTGAAATAGAGGGGTATGAGGCATGGCTAGAATGGGTGATCACTTCATAGACATGTTTTTTATATATTTTTATATATCTGAGACCTATGCTATGGCCTAAAAATAGCATGATAGGTGACCTTTAAAGACAAATAAAAGCTTCAGGCATTCACCATGGGTAATTACTGACAGATTTTATGTCATAGAATAAAACAATACAATCTCTTAAACCTTTGTTAACCAGTTTATTTCAGCCTTCTAACCAAAAACACATTTTAAAAACAGTTGACTTTAAGACAAGGGAACTGCATGTGGTAAAATACTAACTAACTTCCTGCTCCACTCACATCAGAAGTGTCGTGGTGCTGGTCTGGACGAACCTTCAGGATTACACTTGCATGAATCATGCTCTGTCACACATTTAGGATTGCAGAGGAATCAGAGCCACAGAGCTGGTGTTCTGGACTGAATGTTTGCCAACACTTTGATAGCAGTCCATCAGCTTTTTTTTTAGGATGATGTCCTCTCATTTGAACTCAAACTTGAAGCTTCGGATACTGAAAGCTTGTGTTTCGTCTCCCTAATCCCTCGTCTTCTGTTGCTTTAAATGCCATGAAAATAAGAAGTGTAAAAAGGTTACTAAGACAAGTGGGCTTTTCACCCCCGTCTTGTCTATCAATCAATCAATCAATCAATGTTTATTTATATAGCCCAATATCACAAATGTTACATTTGTCTCAGTGGACTTCACAGTTTGTACAAAATATCAGTATGACAATACGACACCCTCTGTCCTTAGACCCTCACATCGTACAAGGAAAAACTTCAGAAGAAAACCCACAGTTTTAAAGGGAAAAATGGGAGAAACCTCAGGGAGAGCAACAGAGGAGGGATCCCTCTCCCAGGACGGACAGACGTGCAATAGATGCCGTGTGTAAATTGAAAAGATAATACATTTGCAACATAGGTAGTCCAAATGTTTGGAAATGCATGTGTGTATAATAGGAAGATGAATCCACGAGGATATCCATCCAAGACCTATGATCCATGACCACAGCCACGACTCAAGATCCAGGGCTCGCGATGCAGGACACAGGACCGCAGGATCATCCATGACTCCGGATCCCAGCGTATATAGACACCAAAAAGAAAGAAATTTGGGGATGCTGGGTTAATCGGAACATGAGAGTACACAGGTATAGACAGAGAGAAGGAAGAAGTAAGATGTCCCCCGACAAACTAAGCCTATATCAGCAAAACTAGGGGCTAATCAGCCCTAACTATAAGCTTTATCAAAAAGGAAGGTCTTAAGCGCACTCTTAAAAACGGATAGGGTGTCTGCCGCCCGAACACAAACTGGAAGCTGATTCCACAAATGTGGAGCTTGATAAGAATAGGCTCTGGCTCCCATTGTACTTTTAGAGACTCTAGGAACAACCAACAACCCTGCATTTTTGGAACGCAATGCCCTAGTAGGACAGTAGGGTATAATGAGTTCTTTAAGGTAAGATGGCGCCTGCCCATTAAGGGCTTTGTAGGCGAGAAGAAGAATTTTAAATTATATCCTGTGTTCTATAGGGAGCCAGTGTAAGGCAGCCAGAACAGGAGTAATGTGGTCCCTTTTCCTAACTCTGGTTAGTACACGAGCTGCAGCATTTTGAATCAGCTGAAGCGACTTGACTGACTTCTTGGTACACCCTGATAATAAAGAGTTACAATAATCCAGCCTTGAAGTAACAAATGCATGGACTAGTTTCTCTGCATCGTTTTGAGGCAAGATATGCCTGATTTTTGCAATGTTACGTAGATGGAAGTAGGCGGTCCTTGAAATTAATTTTATGTGGGCTTTAAAGGATAAATCCTGATCAAATATAACACCAAGATTCCTTACAGTCTCACTGGAGGCCAAATTAATGCCATCCATAGTTAGTATATCTTTAGATAATTTGTCTCGTAGATTCTTCGGGCCAAGTACAATAACTTCAGTTTTGGTCGTGTTTAACATCAAAAAGTTTAAGGTCATCCACGTTTTTAAGTCCTTGAGGCAGTCTTGAATTTTATTTAGATGATTAATTTCATCAGGCTTGATTGATAAATATTGTTGAGTATCATCCGCATAACAATGACAATTTACAGAATGATTCCTTATAATATTGCCTAACGGAAGCATATATAATGTGAACAAAATAGGTCCGAGCACTGAGCCCTGTGGCACTCCATGGCTAACTTTGGTTTACGTGGAAGATTCATCATTGACACGTACAAACTGAGAGCGTTCAGATAGATAGGACCTAAACCAGCCTAAAGCAGTTCCCTGTAAGAAATATGACTCTCGTTACCACAGAGTGGCTTGTTTGTTTTTTAAGGCTATTCATACTGCTATGCAGAGGATGCCTGTAAGTTGGCAAGCTGTTAAAAGCCCCTACTATTTTTAGTATAGGCCTAATGTCAGGGGCCTCTTACTGTCTAATTCTGCATGTATTCACATTATATGGACCATGTTTCCACCTGGTGAAACTAGAGGCTGCACGGAACTCAGGCTACAATACGACCATTCTGTTCTGCTCTAACGATTCAATTTATAGATTCTACATCAAAACAGTTCGTTTTTATTGTTTCCAATGATAACGTCACCTTAAGTGGAGGAATGCAAACCTGTTTTCAAATGTAAGGTTTTGAATTTGTTTGACATTTCTCAGTAATGACACCCTCACACACTCACTATCATTCATGCTATGCCTTCAGTGGTAACTCAGATGTTAAGGAGGATGAAGCTTTTCCTCCCAAATCGGCTATGCTTTGTTTTTTCAACAAAGGTATGCATTTCCTGCATAATATATGTTTCTCACAATTGTTTTTTGTTAGCTGCGCACAGGTGATACTGAGTCTTCTCGAGTAATGGATTATGATCTATTCCATGCTTACATGGACTCGTATGTTTTATTTCATATCTAACAGAAGTGACAGAAGAAAGAGATGGGAAAGTGAGAAAAGAAGGACATGGAGAAGTGAGGAAAGAGGGGGATGAGGAAAGAGGGAGATAAGGATGAGAGAGGGATGAGGAAGAGAGAATAGAGAGAGATGTGGAAGAGAGAATAGAGAGAAGATGGAAGAGAGGGATAGGAAAGAGAGAAGAGATATTTGCGAGTTGCATACTGATACTGAGTCTTCTCGATTAATAGCTTATATACAATACCATGTTTAAATAGACTCCTACTTGTTATTACACATGTGACATATGTAAGAAAAGGGAGGGGAGAGTCAATTATATTGAGTAATTGATTTCATATTGGAACATTTATTTCAAATGTATTTCTGATAAACTAATCTTTTATCAAACGGTAAATGGTGAATTAATATAACATTTAGAATCATTGAGAAGGGGTTATATCCAGGAACTAGCTCACAACCCCCCAATTGCTCTGCTTTTTGTGTGGCTCAATTCAGTGAGCACTGTATGATCCCCCAGTGAAATGGAGGCTCATCTGCCTGCATTCCTTCTGCTTGAGAGCAGTGCAACTGCCTATTCCAGTGGCACATCCAGATGCCCCCCCCCGTGATGGGAGAGGTTACGAAGACATCTGCTCCTCCAAGAAACATGGAACCTTGTATTATAGAAGCCTCTGAAGCCATCGCTCGTCCTGCAGGGTTGTCTACTTGGGCCCCCCCAGCAGAAAGATGAAGAAGCATCCCATCTCATCAGAAAGTTGAAGATTAGAATCCTCTCATCTCGAACGACCTCGTGCTTCCTTGCACGTGGCTGGGGGTGCTCTCTGCAGCCGGAGAGTGTGATCCTCTCTCTCTGACCCTTGGCCTTCAGAGCTGTCCTAGTTATTGGGTTAACACTTGATAGGGATGTTTTCCTGAGTGAAGACAACTCAAGGTAATGGATTAGCACATTATCATTCAATTACAAAAATAGGATAGGGCCCTCAGAATTATTTGGGAGCCTTCCTGACACATGCACATGCATAAATGTAAGGTTTGTGTTAGTCATTTAACATGCAAGAATCATATACTCATCAGTCCAAAGCAGAGAAATGTTATTTTAAGTTAAGTGCCTCCAGGTGTTCACAGATACTTTCTTCCAATATGTGGGTTGACTCTCTGTAAACTGGTTAAAAGGTCTAGTCGAGAGATAGGCTGATTCAGATTTGACATGGCAATCCACCCGTGCAGTCAGAATCTTTGACTGTGTGACTTGTGATGTGAATTTCTCCGGCCGATGCTTGTATTAAATCTCAGTGTTTGACATCAGAACTCCTGCTCATCCCGTGTCTCCTTTCTGAGTCGGTGACTCCCAAAGCATTGCTACACAGAAGTTTCCTCCACACCAACTAAGTGCTCTAGTCTTTGCAATAAGATATCATGGTCGATAGTACCAAATGCAGCACTGAGATCGAGCAAAACAAGAATAGAGACAAGTCCCTTGTCAGAGGCTATTAGAATATCATTTGTGACTTTAACCAGAGCTGTCTCTGTGCTATGATGTGTTCTAAAGCCAGACTGAAAATCTTCAAATAAATCATTGTTTTTTAAGTAATCACACAACTGTTTTGCGACCGCTTTCTCAAGAATTTTTTAGAGGAACGGAAGATTAGAAATAGGTCTATAATTGGCTAAAACCTCTGGATCGAGGTTGTGCTTTTTAAGAAGCGGTTTTATCACTGCTACTTTGAATGATTGTGGAACATAGCCTGATAATAAAGACATATTCATATTATTTAATAAAGAAGTGCTAATTAATGGAAAAACTTCCTTCAACAGCTTAGTTGGAATTGGGTCTAACATACACGTTGATGGTTTAGAAGAGAGAATCATTGAATTTAATTGTTCAAGGTTTATGGCAACCTTTCCATGAACTGAAATACAAACATACTTCTCCATCCCTCCCTCTCTCCGCCTCCACTAGATAATAATGTGTGCTTGACTGCCTTTGTGGCTGCTGTGTACATTCTTATTAATGTCTGACTATCAAACCCACTCTCATCTCCTGCCCTGTAATCTTCTCCCTTAATGAAACTCTGAGTTTAAAGACGCTACGATGGTAGAAGTGGATGAGTGAAGGTATTTGAATTCATGCCTACCTTCCAGAGTTCATACTGTCTCCTGTTTTAATGTATCCACACCAGGATTATGTTTTTACAACAAACTATTATCCTCTTCTTGTACACACAATATCTCAGGAAGACTATTTGTATTTGGCCAAAAGATGGACTGATAAGGTTCAAGGGTCAATTGGCCTGACCTCACATTCTTGAGAAGACGATATCTCAGAAACACATTGAGGAAATGTCCAAATATCCACCTGAACAACACACATGTTGGGCCATTAAGAAGACTTAAGAAGTTTTACACAAATGTCTAACAGGATAAAATAATGACATTTTGGAGCTAGGTGGGTTTTTCTCTTAAAGTAAGTTATTGGTAAAGGGACTGTACTTATATAGCGCTTTAAGACCCCTCAAAGCGCTTTACATACTACATGTCATTCAACCATTCATACAGAGCAGTGTACCTTACTCTAGGACCTAACATTCACACACATGCCATTGGGAGCAACTCAGGGTTAAGTATCTTGCCCAAGGATACATCGACATGTTGACTGCATGGGCTGGGATCGAACTCACAACCTTCTGGTTGAAAGACGACCGCACTCGCAGCCACAGTCACCCTTGGTTGTTCTGCTGAAGAAAAGCTGCTGTCATCATTTATTCATCACACATACTGTAGAGGAAGATTTGAGCTATTATCCAGGAGAAGCATGGGATGAAAGCATTTGGGATTTCTCCTCATGGTTAATGGATGTCAGCTTCTGTTTTTGTTCCACGTCTCTGGGTCATTTTTTAAAAGTATCTTGTCGGCATTTCAGTCTGTAGTCTGCGTGCATGCATTAGCTTTTTTCCCCACACTTTATGTCAAGCTCATTCATTATAGTTTGTTGACAGTTTCCACGAGAGACTGAGTGACGGATGTGGATCGATAGTGGAGTAAAAGCCTCTCTCTGGCTCCAGGCTACTTCAGATGATAGCTTGCAAACACAAAGACAGCGAAGGCATTGTCTGACTTAACTGACACATGAGGGAGGCACCGGAGGAAAGTTGTGTGAGAGTCTCCTGAGAGGGGAGGGGCTGAAACACAGAGACGGAGAAGTGTTCCGAGGTGTTGGCAGTATAGTGAGGGGAAGGTGAAGCAGAGCTCGTTGGGAGTTAAGTGCTGCAGGAGTGCTGGCAGATCCACCGTGAGAAGAGGGAATGTCAGGGGAGGATGAAGAGGTAGGAACAGAAAGAGAGGCTGACCCACAAATGGCGCGTTTCCACTGCAGCCCTCGCTCGGTTTGGTTAGGCCTTATTAGGCCCGGCTCACTTTAATGCTGCGTTTCCATTACAGTTTAGGAACTGGGGTAGTTACTATAGTAACGCAGTGTAGGCGGAGCCATGACGTCATCTTCAATGAGCGCCCCAAAAAACAACACAGCCGTTAGCTCTTAGCACTCAGAGCTCACAGCTCCTCATATCTGTTCAGAAACTAGACAAAAGTGAAACAAGTACAAACCACAGACTGTCTGTGTCATGGAGAATACAGTCGCTGGTTTATTTATGTCTGTAGGCCGTTGTTGTGAGTGTGGACGGTCGGAGCATATATAACGTTAGCTTAGCCAAGCTCCATTTAGAAAGCACGCATTTTAAAAGGGTTTTTCGCCTGCCGTCTGTCTGCAGACTTGTCAAAGCATTAATTCATGGTTTTTACTAACCGGTATCAGTATGTTGTTACTTCGGCATCATTTTGAAACGTGTATTACAATTAAATCACGGGCAAATATGTTTTGTTGTAGTTGTAGCCCCCTTGCTAGCGATTCTCTCTCTAGTTTAGCATACTCAGCCCGACTCAGCCTGGTTGTTCCTGGCCCTAGAACCACGATTTAGTCGGGCCAGAAAAAAGGTGAAAAAGTAGTCCCGGGCCAAAACTAGGCCAAGTGGAAGCGCAATCAAAAACGGGCCCCGCACGGCTCGGCACGCTTAAAGCGAGCTACCCGCTGCAGTGGAAACGTGCCAAAAGATAAAAATAGCTGGAATGAAGTAAATGTGCGTTTGTGGTACGCTGCTATCTTAAAATTAGATTAGATAACATCTTAGATTTTGGATATCATGATATTGTTGCCTTGTCCTGCTTTTAAAGGCTCAGGAAGGGGATAAGGGCCACATGTGAATTTGTTCATTTAAAAAAATTCTGATCAAAATTCTGATTTTTCTTCTTAATAATTCTAAAATAAAAGTCAGAGTTTTATCTGAAAAAAATCTAAAGTGGTCCTTATTATGTAGTGGCAATTTCTTATGTTACCTTATATGCTAAAACCAAATGCTTCTAAAAGCATTGTCCAACACTACTGTACCATTTCTTGATATGTGCTGTTTGCTCTGCATACTCTAATGAGGGTTATTATTCTCAAGCGCTTCAAGGCCACTGAGCTGATTTGGCAGACTATTTTGAAACTACTCCTCTTCACACAAAGTTTGAACTTCCATATGCTGATAACCGTTATACTTTCTGCAGCTCAAGGACACAGGTGTCTAATAGCAATATGAGACATCCGTGTGAAAGCAGATTTCTGAGGCGTTCCGCCATGCTACACAAAACTCTGTCTGTCCGCCCTATCTTGTATATAAGCTTTGCTATTCTGTGACTATTGCGGCCCGTCCACACAGCGGCGTGCGTTGACGCTTGCCGGCGGGCGTGTCTGACACTCGACCAACAACCAATCACATGAATCTCCCGCCCCTGACACACAAGCAGCGGTTTGATTGGCTAGAGCTTGTACTGGCATATGATTCGATTGGCTGACGCTTCTGCCGAGGCGTCAAAAGTTGAACATTGCTCAACTTTTGCAGCGAGCCACGCCAGCAACGCTCCACGTCGCTTCCCACGATGCAGTTCGGCTAAAAGTGACGTCACCCCATTCAAAGTGAATGGGCAGAAGCGTTGGAAGCTTCAACGCACGCCGCTGTGTGGACGGGCCGTTGTGCACACTCCTGCAGACTATCCTATACTCTGTGAGACCTGTGCCTTTGAAGCTTCAAATAAATAACCAACAAGACAACGCTGTTTGCTTTCACCAGTTTATTATTGATTACTCTCATTGTACATCTTTACAGTATTGACGAGTTTAAAATATCCACGACAATCATCTTCCATAAAAAGCAGTTTTACAATCAAATTATGTAATTTTCTGAATTCACCAGACTATTCTACCTGTTCCTTTGATATCATTTAGATATTACATTACATGTTACTTGTTACACGCTTTTATCCAAAGTGACTTACATACTCAATACTGTGGACAATCCCCACAGGAGCAATTTGGGGTGAAGTGTCTCAGGGACACAACGACATTTTGTGGGGTTTGACCCTGTGACCCTCTGATCCGAACACCAACACACAGGCATCTGGCGCAGACAAACATTACAGGAAAACAGAAATTCAGTACAAGTAGCCGTTCTTTTGTTAACCTTTACCCGCTTAATTATTCTATAACCAATGCTTTTCTATCAAAACTATCATTGTGTTAATACATTGTCTTATACAACTCTAAAATATGGTCATAACATCGATATTGAGGTATTTCGTCATAAATATCAAATGATTTTCTTCTTGTCACCCAGGCCTAGTTAAAAGGCAACAAGAAAACGTGTATCTCAAAACAAAAAGCTGACAAGCAGGTGACATTTCTTAAAATCAGCTTTTGTAACTTCTCCAAAAGAAACAACAACCTACCAACGTGTGTTGTTAAGTGTTAAATTGGCAGAGGTCCAAGCACTTAGCAGATTATTTCCTCCACATTCGGACTTTCTGCGGTGTCTGCTCTGAGGATCGCCCTGTGCTGGAATCTGGATCTGAGTCTGAAATAAAGGCCTGTCTGAGTTCTGCTCTGAGATTAGTCCACATAACATTATGAGACAAGACACTTTTAAATCCCTGTAGGGAGAAAACAGCAGTCTCGTGTTGTGTAACCAGATTTGATTAATGCAACCTAATCGTTTCTCTATGAAAAAAAGTCTTATTTGAAGCTTAAACAAAGCCACCCCACAAAAAACGAACTCAGGAATATTAGAGCCATATGTTCATGTCCATTAGACTTTGCACTAAAGATTTTAATCTGGGTGTCTTTGTCTTTATTTGACAATGTACACTGACATGACTTTTCTTCTAGTTCCATGCTTTTTGGATAACAGTTCTACTTGCAAACTACCAGAAGAACCAGTTTGATGAATCATGACATTATGATTTAGCTTGCTGCATTTCACAGGAATTCCACTGCACATGTTCATTGTCGACTGCTGTGCTCATACTGGTCTTATAGCTAGGACGTGAGTTGAACAGCAAGCAAGACTTCTCTAATAACTATAAGACTCTCCTCCAGAAGGAAATGAAAAGGGGTATAATAAGAGGGGTATGGCATGCTTAAATCGTCTCAAGGCTTGACTGGAACATGTGCTCTAACCACAAGGTTAGAAATCGCTCCTTTAATAGTTTTTGTTTGTAAAGTATCCTGAGCCTTAGTGATGGGTGAGCAAATGTCCTGCACAGATACAGTGATATCTAACAGTAGGAACCTCACACTCTGTGCTCCCCACTGAGCCATTATGCCACTTTAAATAAACATAGACTAAAATATAATATTAGATTGTTCTCACTATGAGAAAAAACTCCACGGGTTAAATCAAGGGGTCTCATCAGCACATACTTAGCTGTAGTGCCCAGCATTAATGCTTAATTAAATGAGCACAATGATAATCTCTGTATCCCTGCAGATTGTTTATAAAGCTGCATCCAGTGGTAAACAGTCTTAATGTCGATTAGTTTGCAGAAAGAAGGGGGGTGATGCATGTGATTCTACGTGTGCAGGTGACAAAGTGATGTGTAAAATCTAGCATTTGAGAGACCTGAAATGATGGACGTCTGCAGGTTGCCATTTAAACACAATACTCATGCTGGGTCAACTTTTGTTACAGCTTCTTCACAGTGCTGCTAGCCCTCAACACTTAAAGGTAGGGTAGGTAAGAATGGAGAAACCAGCTCGAGTGCGCTAGAATTTGAAAGTACGCAGCCGAAAAAAATCTGCCCCTTCCTTCAGACTTCGGCTCAATCCCAAACCACTCCCTCGACCCTACCCCTCCGTGATGGAGTGAACTCCGTCTGTAGCCACACTCGCAGCTCAACGAGGCTCCCTCCTGTCAGATGGAGGGAGTAAATACAGCAGCAAGCTTTGGGACGGCCTCCCCTCTCTCCCCTCTCTCCCCTCTCTCCCCTCTCTCCGGCAGAAACAGAAAATGCCGTAACTGTATGTAACAACGGTTTCAAATCAGCATCTCTTAGACAAAAAGTTTAAATGAATAACTCAAATAAAACTCCAAACATCTTTCATTGTGTTTCAAAGCTCTTTTAGTTTTAAACCTGATGTTTATAAGCTTCTTAGTTTTTGCAACAGTCTGTAAATATACACAACTTTATAATAAAATGCACACATTTACCTTTTTCTAGACTAAACACAGGTTTGATCCTAAGTTTAAAACAGATGAGGTTATCATGAGGTTGTTAACATCGCAGTTTATCAGTGGATGTTTGCTGGAACTACTTGTTAACAGCTTGTTTCCTGACGGACACACACAGCGTGACTCCGGTCAGGTAGAGACCGGTCTCAAGTCAGCACCGCTGCAGACTCGCTGTTTGAGGGCTTGATAGCCCACTCCCCCTCCACACTCGTTGCTTTGGAACAGCCCTCAATATGGCGGACCCTCCGCGTGAACGCGCAAACGGAGGGGTAGGGTGTAGGGGTAGGGTGTAGGGTGTAGGGGTAGGGTGTAGGGGGCGGTTTGGGAATGGGCCTTCCTTACAGAGCCCCTCCTCCAACACACTCGAACGCGCACATGACCAATGAGGGCACGAGAAAGTTTGTGCACAGATGGAAGGCTGACAGGCAGGTAGGCCATCCAGTTACTTTAGCCGGGCCGGCTCAGATGATTGGTCGTGCTTTTTACAGCGCCACGGCTTCCACTGATGATATTTTTTTATGTATATATTGTCAAAGCATTTAATGTATTCATTGCTATCGGGATGTTAAGAGCATTCCATGGAATATAACAAGTGTTTCTGAAGTGATTTACCTACCCCACCCTTAAGAGTCCGGTAAGTAGGGACACTTTCAGGTGAAACCACATTCTGTGAATACCTGCTCCTCTCCTAATCGCTGAGGCAGCTGACACACATTCTTCGTGTGCATTTGTGTGGCAGAGCTCCCTCCTTGCTTTTGCCTTCAGGTAAAAGTCAAGCTTTGTGTGCATTTTAATGGGCTCCAGGACACGGAGCTGAAAGACTGAACAACAGGGCGTGACATGTTTAAATAATGAGCAAAGGTGCATGCATGCTTTTTGTGTGTGTATAAGCGGACTCTTTTACCATTACAATTCAAGAGAAATGTAATATTTATAAACTGAGATGTCAACGTTGTTCAAGCAGCATGATTTTGTGTTTGTAAGATTTAAGGAAAGGTAAATGGAAAGTTGAAAATCAGTGCTTTTTCCTGTAGCCACTTTTAGTGTGGGTGCAATCATTTGTTGTGTGTGTGTGTGTGTGGTGTGTGTGTGTGTGTGTGTGTGTGTGTGTGTGTGTGTGTGTGTGTGTGTGTGTGTGTGTGTGTGTGTGTGTGTGTGTGTGTGTGTGTGTGTGTGTGTGTGTGTGTGTGTGTGTGTGTGTGTGTGTGTGTGTGTGTGTGTGTGTGTGTGTGTGTGTGTGTGTGTGTGTGTGTGTGTGTGTGTGTGTGTGTGTGCGTGTGTGCGCGTGCATGTGTGTGTGTCAGTGCTGTGTATGCACTTGGTAATGTTGGGCAGAGAGTTACAAAAGCGCCATTGTGGCTGTGGCTGAGCTGGCCTCCAGAACTTTGGTTAGTTCAGACAGGTGTGTGTGTGTGTGTGTGTGTGTGTGTGTGTGTGTGTGTGTGTGTGTGTGTGTGTGTGTGTGTGTGTGTGTGTGTGTGTGTGTGTGTGTGTGTGTGTGTGTGTGTGTGTGTGTGGGGGGCAGAGTATGGGGTGCAGTGCATAGAGGGGGACAGGTTCTGGTAATGAATGAGCTCCAGTGTGCGTAGCCGGACCTTCAAGCTATCGAGCAGTCGTCAAAATGGTCTCCGCTGTCGCCATACACCTTCTCCTCTTCCTCGTCAGTGGTGAGTTAGGAACCAGTTTTAATAAAGACCTTAGTACTCGGCATGTATTCATATATAAGATCTTCATGGTATGCATTTGACTGAAGGAGTTGTTGTTGCTTAGCCTTTGCCACTGCTCAGCTGTTGGGAAAATGTTTTGCAGTTGAAAAGAGTTACAGCTGTAGAACTGAGAGTCTGCATGCTTTAGATAAACAGCTGCTTGGTTTTTTGTTTGTGAATCTTAAAAATTCCTTTATTTTATTTTTCCAAAGCAATATGGTACATTGTGTTTAGCTTTGTATAAGAATATGTAGTGCTCCATGTTGGTTTAATACGTGATGCTATCATCTTTCTAGCAACTTTCTTGCATTTTAGTCAGCATTGCTTAATCAGTTTATACATTTGAACTTACTTGGTTAATCGTTTTGTTTATGTAAGTTATAAAAAAATAGCTAACAAATGTCCACAGGGGGTCCGCAGGGTCTTAAAAAGTATTAAAAATGGATAAATCAATTTAGCGAAAATGAAGGCTATTAAAAAGTATTAAACGGCATTTTCCAACGTTACATTTTGTAGCTTGTTTTCAATAAGTATGTAAATTGTCCAAAGAGGTTGTATTCTACAGTCTGCCTGAATGTAATCATGGCGTAGGTGTGTAGTGTGATTCTGTGTAGTTTATTGATGGCATCCCGTTGGGTTTGACGTCATCTGAACAGGACATCGCACGCTCACTGCTTGATAGCGCGCAAAGCTCCGTTTACGCCGGTTGCTAAACAACATCGTTATGGGGAAATGCAAGTCTGCGTCCAAATGGTTGGAAGATAAGGAGGAAGGACAATCAATACTGTATATAGTCAATGTGAGGTAAAGTGTGTCGCCAAGGTAACCGGTTAAAACTCCAAGTGGCGATGAGGTCTTAAAATGTATGGAAAGCGTCTTAAAAGGTTACATTTGACTTCAGGATTCCTGCATATACCCTGGTCCATCAAATAAGCAAAAGGTGACATATTCAAACACTTTATTTTGTTTGAAAGATAAAGTACTTATTTATCCAAAAATCTAAGACAAAATAGGAACAACTTCGCTCAATGAAAAGGCTAGAATCATTTTGTTATGATTATTGTTGATTGGCTAATTGATCATTTGGTTTTCCCTTTGTAAGAATAATACATTCATATAAATAGTGTCAGAAGAGAGTAAAAACATCTCTGTGAGAATGTCCCAAAGCACAAGGAAATGTTGTTTTGTTTGGATTAAGGGTCCAAAACCCACCAATATTAAATGCGCAGTGAACTAAAACAGAACAGCAGCAGTAAATGAGATGGTGTTGAGTCGGCCTCCGGGTTTATCAAACTTTGTCGAGCGCTATCTCAAAAACCTAGTCCTGGGAGCTCATTAACGAAGGTGGATATTTGCAGAAAACGTCATGTCTGCAACTCTGTGAACTTTCTGAGCTCAGCTGCAGACGAGGGGAAATGGAAAACTGTTGCAAGAGAGCGAAGAAAGAGAGTGTGTAACCCTTTACACACCGCGCACTACACACACCTTGTGTAGATAGTTGCTATAGCGATGAGAAACCATTAGCTCGTTGTGCTTTATGATGCAGGCAGCGCCTCTCTGTCCTCTCTGCAGCAGGATGCAATATTTGCACAGATGCCAGTTTGAATTTCTGATGTGTGTGTGTGTGTGTGTGTGTGTGTGTGTGTGTGTGTGTGTGTGTGTGTGTGTGTCTTCCATAAGTAGGATTGTATATCCCTCTTGCCAAAGGGCCACATGGGTTTAGCTTCCTTTTCTTCAGAGTTGGAACTTTGTGAATGCGCTTTCCAGTTCCCACATCTCTGCTCTTATTAAACCATCACTGCCCGGGGTCAGAGGTCACTGGTGTCCAGGCAACGCACTGGTAGCACTGAGGGGATTTGGGCTATAGAGCTGTCAACATGGAGAGAAGAACTACAGTTGAAATGCTTTTCTTAATACCATGCACTCTGTCACTGCTGGTTCAGTTGGCCTCATTGCGTTACTTGGTCCCATTTAGTAATTAGGGTAAGGGTTATTATTGCCTGTAAATGTTTCTTAAATCAATTTTTTTTAATTTAGCCTTTATTTATACAGGTGAAAATCTCATTGAGACTAGGGTTGCCAGAAACTGACCATGATCAAAATCGATTATTCGGCAGCCCTGGCGAATAATAATCGATTATTCGACCGACCCCGACACAAAGTTACAGACAGACAGGACACTAAACACAGAGGCAACAATCAAATAAAACATCGTAAGAAGTAGTAAAATTCATATAGTCAGATATTGCAGGTGCAAACAATCAGTGGATGGCAATGCTTGTCTGTCATAATACATATGTGATGAATTGCCATGCCAATTGTGTACAGACAATCAAGGTCCCCAGATAGTGACAGTACTCTAGCACCATCATAAAGTTTGTCTTTAAGTGATATATAGTATATTCAACAACTATCGCAGTGACCATCAACTGGCAGCCCGCGGGCCAAATCTGGCACGCCAGACATTCTCATCCGGCACGCGCTGTGGTGCTAGTGCGTTCGCCCCTCACTCATTTTGTTTTTACGTCTCGTGAGTAATGTGCAGTACCGGAGTCCAACAGAGAGGTAGCAGCTGCGGGACAGTAGCCTGCATACTGCGTAGCCTTCCCTGCCTTGAAGAAGAAGTGATCCTTCGTTAGCGTGAAGAGTCTGCTTTATGTGATCCGCAGTACCTGAGCGTGCTCCACTAGAACCCCCCCCGGTCAACAACTTCAAAATTCTGGGCTATATACAGTGGGCAAAAAAGTATTTAGTCAGCCACCAATTGTGCAAGTTCTCCCACTTAAAAAGATGAGAGAGGCCTGTAATTTTCATCCTAGGTACATTCAACTATGAGAGACAGAATGGGGGAAAGAATCCAGGAAATCACATTGTAGGATTTTTAATGAATTTTGGTAAATTCCTCGGTAAAATAAGTATTTGGTCACCTACAAACAAACAAGATTTCTGGCTCTCACAGACCTGTAACTTCTTCTTTAAGAGCCTCCTCTGTCCTCCACTTGTTAACTGTATTAATGGCACCTGTTTGAACTCGTTATCAGTATAAAAGACACCTGTCCACAACCTCAAACAGTCACACTCCAAACTCCACTATGGCCAAGACCAAAGAGCTGTCAAAGGACACCAGAAACAAAATTGTAGACCTGCACCAGGCTGGGAAGACTGAATCTGCAATAGGTAAGCAGCTTGGTGTGAAGAAATCAACTGTGGGAGCAATTATTAGAAAATGGAAGACATACAAGACCACTGATAATCTCCCTCGATCTGGGGCTCCACGCAAGATCTCACCCCGTGGGGTCAAAATGATCACAAGAACGGTGAGCAAAAATCCCAGAACCACACGGGGGGACCTAGTCAATGACCTGCAGAGAGCTGGGACCAAAGTAACAAAGGCTACCATCAGTAACACACTACGCCGCCAGGGACTCAAATCCTGCAGTGCCAGACGTGTCCCCCTGCTTAAGCCAGTACATGTCCAGGCCCGTCTGAAGTTTGCTAGAGAGCATTTAGATGATCCAGAAGAGGATTGGGAGAATGTCATATGGTCAGATGAAACCAAAATAGAACTTTTTGGTAAAAACTCAACTAGACGTGTTTGGAGGAGAAAGAATGCTGAGTTGCATCCAAAGAACACCATACCTACTGTGAAACATGGGGGTGGAAACATCATGCTTTGGGGCTGTTTTTCTGCAAAGGGACCAGGACGACTGATCCGTGTAAAGGAAAGAATGAATGGGGCCATGTATCGTGAGATTTTGAGTGACAACCTCCTTCCATCAGCAAGGGCATTGAAGATGAAACGTGGCTGGGTCTTTCAGCATGACAATGATCCCAAACACACCGCCCGGGCAACGAAGGAGTGGCTTCGTAAGAAGCATTTCAAGGTCCTGGAGTGGCCTAGCCAGTCTCCAGATCTCAACCCCATAGAAAATCTTTGGAGGGAGTTGAAAGTCTGTGTTGCCCAGCGACAGCCCCAAAACATCACTCCTCTAGAGGAGATCTGCATGGAGGAATGGGCCAAAATACCAGCAACAGTGTGTGAAAACCTTGTGAAGACTTACAGAAAACGTTTGACCTCTGTCATTGCCAACAAAGGGTATATAACAAAGTATTGAGATGAACTTTTGTTATTGACCAAATACTTATTTTCCACCATAATTTGCAAATAAATTCTTTAAAAATCAGACAATGTGATTTTCTGGATTTTTTTTCTCATTTTGTCTCTCATAGTTGAGGTATACCTAGGATGAAAATTACAGGCCTCTCTTATCTTTTTAAGTGGGAGAACTTGCACAATTGGTGGCTGACTAAATACTTTTTTGCCCCACTGTATATAAATCGCTGGCCCGCGAAAGTGTCTATTGGATACATTTTGGCCCTTGGACAAATGTAGTTGGTGATCCCTGAACTATCGTTTGATTGCCATGACATTCGGCATGGTATCTAGAAGGTAAATGTCTTTAGAGATCCCCTGACTTTTTATGGAATGCTTTGTTTAGGTCAAAGTTACTTTACTTATCCCATTGTTGAGGAAAATATTTAACAAGGCCCCCTGCCTTTTACCCAGTTTATCACTCTACTCCTATAGTCAGCATTCAGGCGTGCGACCTCGGTAGCCACCGTATCTCTTCACTTGAGAATGGTTTTGTATAGAACTAGATAATTACTTGGGATTTGGTGAGATCTTCAGAATTGGTAAGGCTGTGTCACCTTGTGGCTGCAGCAGAAGTCTCTGTCAAATCTCTGGCTGTAACTTTCAATAAATATTTCCGTCATCAAGTTGAGCTCTCCCGTGTTCTCATTGTGTTTTGAGTCCTCGCTCCAGAACTTTCCATTACACCCAGGAATAACGCAACAGTTTCCGGATGGACTGACCAAAAGTTTTGTTTAGGCATTCTTGTGTCCTATCGATGTTTCCTAATGGCTTTGGTGTTCACCTCACTATTCATCTGGTGTCACCTTGAGAATCCCATTTGTGGTTTTCAGTGGCAATTTATAGCAATGGATCAAACCAAAATTGGGGCCTTAGTCTGTTTTCGTCTGTCTTTTTATTTATTAAACAGGCCCTATTGTGCTTTTTGGGTTTTCCCTCTCCTGTAGTCTATTAAAAAGGTTTGTGTGCATGTAAATGGTCTGCAAAGGCTTGAATCCCAAAGTTCTCAAGAGTTTCCTTCCCACACACTCCCCCTGGACGCCTTTGTTTAATTCTGTGACATCACTGAGTAACACTCCCGCTTCTATTGGCTAGCGCTCCAACGCATTGTATATGATAGGTAAAGGGGCGGGACATCTCTTAGCGCAGTGATTCTCAAACTTTTTTCAATAATGTACCCCCTTTGAAAAAAAGATTCAGCCAAGATCAGCACAAAAACAATTTGTTGGGGAAAAAAAGCCTATATAAAGAGTTGATTTATTAAAACAACAACATTGTAACTGAGAAACACTTAAATGCTACATTTCAAATGTTTACAATCCATCACTAAATTCATGGCAAACCCATTTCAACATCATGCAATAACACTGAGACGACATTAGTTGCATTGAACTGATCTTTTTAATAAGTTGTACTTACAATGTAGTGAAACATGGGCTTGTGCTTCACTGAGGATCTTTGTCATTCTCGATGACAGGGAGGCAAACTGCAGTTATTACACTTCGCGTTTTGAAATATGTGTAACTCTAGTCTATTAATATAAAACCCACACTGCTCCAACTTCGTTACTTTTCCTAAAATTGGTATATTTATCTTTTATTTTTATTTTTTATTATTAACATAAAATAGATCTCACGTACCCCCTGCAGTACTCCAACGTACCCCTAGGGGTCCGCGTACCCCCATTTGAGAACCACTGTCTTAGCGGGTTGACCAATCACAACAGAGTCGACCAGCTAACCAATCAGAGCAGACTGGGCTCTGGTTTCACACAGAGGGTGAAAAGAGTTGCTGCAGCACAGACAGTATGAGAAAAATAAAGAGCTTTTTGAACATTAAAGCATGGAGACATGTAGAGACACTACATACAAATTATAAACCTAACAATTAGCAGAATATGTCTTCTTATAAGTGGCCTCCATTCTTCATCACCTTTTCACATTAGTTATATTTTGCATTCTAACTTTCTTCCTCTTGTTTCCCAAGTGAACCTGATCCCCACCACTCCCCTGCTGGAGGAGCGCTTCCTCCAGGCTGCAGATGGAGGCGTTGGGGGGGCCGTGGGGAAGAGCAGGAAGAGAGTGTTCCCGGCGCCTCACACCCTGGAGCCAAACCCCATCGCTGAGGCTTACAGCTACTGCAACACCCCCAACCGCACCGAACAGGCCTGGGAGGGTGAGGCCTGCACACTGACCATCAACATCTGTCTAGTTCAAATCACGACTGCAATCTGTGGACGTGGGATTTTGAGCTTTGTCACGTCTGTGATATTAGTCTCTAAAACACTTATCTCTGCAATGATATGAGAGCAGCGATAGGATGTAGACTTAACCATCAGATCTGAAAATAATGAAAAAACACAATTATTTTACGTTTCACAGTGGGGACATTTACAGTTTTATAGCAAAGGTACAGTGCATATTAGTCAGAATCAGAATCAGGTTTATTACCAGGTAGGTTGACACGGACGAGGAATTTGACTTGATGTCGTGGTGCATACATAAAGTAAAACAAAAATTAAAAACACAGATAGAAAACTATTTTAAGAAAACTATAATAACATTAAAGGTCACCTATCATGCTATCTTTAGGCAATAGCATAGGTCTCAGATATATAAAAATGTATAAAAAACATGTCTATGAAGTGTTTTGCTCAAAATACCAAACAGATCACCCATTCTAGCCATGCCTCATATCCCTCTATTTCACTTCCTGTTTCCAAAGTGCTGATTTGGGTATAAAGCTTTAAAATAAAAAAGGAGGGGTCTGAGCTCATGCGGGACCCGGCAGCTACTGTCTAAACTAAATGCTGCCGTGATGAAACGCCATATCATGGATTATCAAGGATCTGAAACAGTATGGAGCTCAAAGGCTTTCTCTCTTGCCGGTTATACCACAAGGTGAGTTCCTTTTTACTTCCTGCTTCTTCACACACATGCTCTCCAGTACAGGTTAGCTCTGAGTGTTAGCGATGCTAATGTAAACACCGACCATATTACGTCCAAAACAGTCGGGCATTGTTTCTGATAGCAACGTTTCTGATTGGGCCGTGGGTCCACATTTCAGATATTACGTCATATCGGACGCAAATCTGGATCAGTTCCGTTGTTCCCCCGTTTTTAGAGATTTGGGTACGGAGGAAAAGAGAGAGGGTTTTATTTTCTGAAGCTGCGTGAGTTCCGCGACACACCGGGGACACATATTGATGTATACAAAACATCACAAAGTGCATTTTTCACGATAGGTCCCCTTTAAAAATAATAAAAAAAATATTAAAATATAGCAGTATTTACCTCGAAATTGAATGGTATAAAATATGTTCAGTACTTTAAAAAAAACATATTATATATGAAAGGCAAAGTAAAACATGATAAGACTCATTAAATATTAAATAAAGAAGCAAACACACTTCAAATAAATAATATCAAATTAGTACTCAACCATGGTTAAAAAAATAAGGAACAGAATCAGTTTAAGTGAATATTTAAAAATTGTGAATTAACCAGTAAACACATTAATACAATGATGAAAATATCCATTACGGTCTGATCTAGTGAAGTTATCAGAAATGATCATAGCCTCTCCATTACACCGCATTAAAGACACATTAAGATCAGTTCTCCCACTGCTGTCATCACCCGGTTTGATGGACAGCGTATAAATACTTAATATAGTAATAATGTCAGATTTAGTGTGTCAGGACTCGGGGGATGCGTTAATTGTGGGAGAATCATTTCCCCTAGATTGCATCATCCATAACGCCACAGGGCTCTCTCTCTCTCTCTCTCTCTCTCTCTCTCTCTCTCTCTCTCTCTCCTTACAAGTGTACCATCAGCACAGCCCGAGGCAATCGTACAAATATCTTCACTGCCTAACACAAGTTGTATCAGCCACCACTGATTAAAGTGGACGGCGGATCCATTGTGTTTTAGATTAAGATAATACAATTATTGGAAATCAATCAGAAACAAGCAAACAATCTAGAAATGGTTATTTTCCATGTGTCAAGACTATTGTCGTTAGATTGTTAAATCAACATTTCCTTTTGTAAGACGTGGCACGCATTAACTCTCCTACCATTGTTAGATCTCGTGAGGTCAGCTTTCCCTTCAATATGAACGATTTGACCAAGTAGAATTAAGTTTAACGTGAATCTTTACACCTGCTGGGTGTTTTATGTCCACTTGGGGGAAACATACATATTTGCACATTAAGCAGATAAAAAAAAACACTAGAATTTATTTGGAGATGTGTTTCTGTCTATCTGCCTTTTATCTCTTTTAGTTTTTTAGTAAATTATTTGAAATGTAGCTAGTTTAACTGTGTCTAGTGTTTGGCGATTGGCAGGTAGTGTACAGTGTTTTTACGAGAGCTTTAACGGGGACCTATCATGCAAAATGCACTTTGTGATGTCTTCTCTACATCACCATGTGTCCCCGGTGTGTCAGGGAACTCACGCAGCGTCAGAAAATAAAACCCTCTCTCTTTTCCTCCGTACCCAAATCTCTAAAAACGGGGAACAACGGAGCTGATCCAGATTTGCGTCTGATATGACGTCATATCTGAAATGTGGACCCACGGCCCAATCAGAAACGTTGCTATCAGAAACAATGCCCGACTGTTTTGGACGTAATATGGTCGGTGTTTAAATTAGCATCGCTAACACTCAGAGCTAACCTGTACTGGAGAGCATGTGTGTGAAGAAGCAGGAAGTAAAAAGGAACTCACCTTGTGGTATAACCGGCAAGAGAGAAAGCCTTTGAGCTCCATACTGTTTCAGATCCTTGATAATCCATGATATGGCGTTTCATCACGGCAGCATTTAGTTTAGACAGTAGCTGCCGGGTCCCGCATGAGCTCAGACCCCTCCTTTTTTTCAAATCAATTTATTTAGCTGTATACCCAAAATCAGCACTTTAGAAACAGGAAGTGAAATAGAGGGATATGAGGCATGGCTAGAATGGGGGATCTGTTTGGTATTTTGAGCAAAACACTTCATAGACATGTTTTTTATATATTTGTATATATCTGAGACCTATGCTATCGCCTAAAAATTGCATGATAGGTGACCTTTAACACCAAAAAAGATTTGCCTGCTTTATCTCAAAATGACACTGATGCGGGTCGTAAAACTAAAACAATGAGCTGAAAGACACTCAAATCTTTCTGTGTACGCCCTTTATTACATTACATTGCAATTTAGCTGACGCTTTTATCCAAGCGAACTTACAATAAGTGCGTTCGACCAACAAAATACTAACTTGAAGAAAAACAGAATCATATAAGTACATCAGGTTTCATAGAGCAAAAACTTTCAAGTGCTACTCAACTGGCTTTAGGTAAGCCAGTCCTTTATTAGTATATAAGTGCTTTGTTTATAGTTATATTGCTCGAAGTGGAGTCGAAAGAGATGAGTTTTCAGTCTGCGCCGGAAGGTGTGTAAGCTATCTGCTGTCCTAATGTCAATGGGGAGCTCATTCCAACATTTTGGAGCCAGGATAGCAAACCCACGTGTTTTTGCTGATGGGAACTTGGGCAGCGAGGGTGCAGCGAGCCGTTTCGTTGATGCAGAGCGGAGTGCACGTGCTGGGGTGTACGGTTTAACCAATGTCCTGGATGTAGGAAGGGTCAGATCCATTCGCAGCATGGTACGCAAGTACATTGTCTTGAAGTGGATTCCTAGCAGTTACCGGAAGCCAGTGGAGGGAGCGGAGGAGCGGCGTGGTGTGGGAACATTTAGGAAGGTTGAAGACCAGACGAGCCGCTGCATTCTGGATGAGCTGCAGAGGTCGGATGGGAAGAATTTAGGAAGGTTGAAGACAGTATCTGCAGCAGCGGGGTTGTAGCAGCGATGTTTGCAGTGAAGGACAGTTTGTTATCTAGGGTCACACCCAGATTCCTTGCAGTCTGAGTCGGGGAAACAACAGAGGTGCCGATGTTGATTGTTAGGTCAAGAGTGGGACAATCTTTTCCCGGAAGGAAAAGCAGTTCAGTCTTGTCAAGGTTGAGCTTGAGGTGATGAGCAGACATCCACTGAGAGATGTCAGCTAGACAAGCAGAGATGCGTGCGACGACCTGGGTCTCTGAGCGGGGAAAGGACAGAATTAATTGGGTGTCGTCAGCGTAGCAGTGGTATGAAAAACCATGCGGGCTAATGACTGATCCGAGCGAGTTTGTGTACAAGGAGAAGAGGAGGGGACCAAGAACAGAGCCCTGAGGGACCCCTGTAGTTAATTGACAAGGGTCGGACGCCGACCCTCTCCAAGTAACCCTGTAGGTGCGGTCTTTGAGGTATGAGGTGATGAGGTTATCTATTATATCTCTAAGGGAAGAAGCTGCATATGTTATTTTCTTTCTTATTCAAGTCTACATGTGTTCCTATTAAAACCAGCATTAAGCTGTTAAACAATCTACCTTGATGTCTATTCATTTAGAACAAAAAGCAACAATATAAGCTACGGTGAATCTGTCACTGATACTACAATGACAGTTTCCTATTCTTCTTGGGAAAGTGTGTATGCTGATGCAAGTTTCCTCCACAGGTCACAGTCCCGCCGACTACAAGCTGCTGTCGGTCCAGGTGATGATTCGCCATGGTGACCGTTACCCTCTCTACTACATCCCCAAAACCAAACGTCCCGCCATCGACTGCACCCTGTCCACCAGCAGGTACACACTGAACACAACTCTATGTAATGGCACATGTCTTCCTTCTCAATGTCATCTCTTCCTGTTGCCGTCCACACACAGGTAGTTAGTAAGAAGACACAATACAGAAGATTTACCAGCAGTTCTGCAAGAAAGTGTTGTTCTGTCTGGTGTTTACTCCCTTTCCTGTCACCTATGACCTCATGTATACACCTTGTGCATCTCATCACCCCCACCAGTGTTCAGAATAATACTGCACAATATAGCGAAACGAAATAATACGACATATTATCAATAAACAGGATTGGCTCCTACACTCGAGACTTGTCAGAAACTAGTTGATACTGTTTTGTCTTTAAGCCAGAAGTTCCTTTCATTTATCAGTCTTTTTCACTGGGGCACAGTTTTCTAGTATACATGCACTGGAGGCAGTTGGGTACTAGGGATGGGATTTTGAAAGCAAATGTATATTCGAATATTCGACCCCCAAAAAAACGGTTAACCGATTAAGCGAAATGTACATATCCTATAAAATGTAATTAAAATAAATACATGTCCAAATAAGTATAGAAACCAAGTCGAATTTGTCAAATGTAGGCCTCCAGCTTTCATGCTTAAAACATAACTTGTTTTTTAATGAAAGAGGGATCATACACGAACAACATAACGGGGTAGGGTAACGTAACCCGTGACAACAGAGATCAACAACCTATAACAGGGCCTATGCACAGAATGCAGCTATTCAATACTCATTCTTGTTTAAGAATATGAGCATGTCTACTCAGGGGAGAGGCGATCAGGCCAGCTGTAGAGAAGGACCCTCTCAGCTGGAACGGAGGTTGCGGGTGTGTCACGAGCGTTGACGGGGGGCGGGGGGAGAGCACGCTCGTGAACTGTTAGCACCGCATTTGGGCATAAGATGAGGTTTGAGTCAGCGTGATCTGCGAGTAGGGAGGGGCAGCAGCCATGTCATTAGCTAGAACTAGCTAGATCTGATGGATTTGGACATAAACGCGAGTGAAGTATAACCGGACGCGAGAGAGAGATCAGCACCTGCAGCCCTCCCGCTGTGAGGGACCGGTGAGCGGAGCAAAACACACCTTTAGACCTAACACACTTAGCTATGGCACTGTCGTATACATTGAATTATTCCATTTGATCATATGTAATCAACTTAGGCACCCCTCCCAAAAAAATAAATAAAAAAAGACCTGAATAATTTTGAATATTCGATTAATCGTTCCATGTGATAAAAGGCATCCTAAATCTGTTGAAACTATTTTTTTTACAAACTACAACTAATAAGAAAATGTTGACATAATATGTGCAAGTTGTTGTGGTGGCTGACATTGTTATAAACGTAGAAAACACACATGACATATGTTGGTTTCATGTGTTCATTGAGGATGAGTCCTTTAGTGAAGCAAAGCGTTCTTTGTTGCATCTCTGCTGAGCAGAAGAATATTCTTGCAATATTTTAATTTCTTACACTTTTTGGGACTTTCCATTGCATTGGATCAACATTGACCGTAAGCATGTTATCATACGCTCTTTAATGATATTAGATCAGATATCTATTAGATTATTTATGTATTCGTTTAGTTGGCAGGGACATTAATGAACACTTAAAACAGGAAATGTGCCAAGTGTAAATATGCCGGATTTAGCTTTGAGCTACTTTCCATCCGCATAAAACATTAAGAAAATGAAAATTACAAACATAGCAGTACACATACGTAAAATGCAAGAAAAGTGCAAGAGTAATGCTGCGTTCAGACCGGATGCGATGTTTGGGGGCGGCGCGATTACATGTAAAGTCAATGCAGAGACGCGGACAGACGCGAATTCGCTCCGACGGCGAGCATGAAGCGGTGGACGCGGCGCGAATCACGCGATTGAGGCGACTGAACTGGGCCGCGTCAAACGCGAGAGTTCAATTTTTTCAACTCGAGCGTCAAATTCACGTGACGCGTTCTCGCGGAAGCCAATCAGCGGTGAGGATCTCAGCCTGCCGTTACTGACGTTCAACCAGAAAACATCAGCCATTAGCTGTTAGCAGTTAGCACACAGAGATCACAGCTCCTCATATCTGTTCAGAAACTGGACAGAAGTTAAACAAGTACAAACCACAGACTGTCTGTGTCATGGCGAATACAGTCGCTGGTTTATTTATGTCTGTAGGCCGTTGTTATGAGTGTGGACGGAGTATATACAACGTTAGCTTAGCCTGGTCGACCCAATCTCCATTCAGAAAACAAGCATTTTAAAAGGTTTTTCGCCTGCCGTCTGTCTGCAGACTTGTCAAAGCATTAATTCATGGTTTTTACTAACCGGTATCAGTATGTTGTTACGTCGGCATCATTTAGAATGTATTACAATTTAATCATGGTAAAATATGTTCATTTTGTTGTTGTTAGCTCCCGAGCCAGCGCGTCTTGTTTGAATGATGCGAGTAAACACAGCTGGCAGCCGCGGTGAAACTCGAGCGATTAGAGCGAAGCGAATATTCGCATCGCGTCCGGTGTGAACGCAGCATAAGAGTAGACTACCCAAGTATTTAGGTCATGGTAATACAATATAGCAGCATCGATACATAAAGTGCAAGAGAAGATACCCCTGTATTAAAGTGCATTATGGATCTCGTATGTTAGAGATTAAGAGTCTGGCTCAAAAACAAATCACATTTTAGACAAAAGATGTAGAACAACAGACAGTGCAAACAGCCATTTGCTACATTTGTTTTTGGTTGTATGTAGAATACAAAGAATGGAAATGAGAGGGTTAACAAGGAAAATGAATGTGTTTTTTGTGTGGAGTCTGAAGATACAGGCTTTATTCCCACAGTTTAAATTAATCCAGGTCAGAGTTAAGGGCACAGAATGCCCCAGGGATTTAAAATGGTTTCCCGAGCAGAGCCCCAGCTCCCTCTTTGTATCACCTCACAAGCAGGAGAGCGAGAGAGAGACACCAAACTACACCAGCTTCTCATATCCTCCCGGAAAAACAGAAAATAAGAAGATACGCTGTATTTGTTTTACATTTGAGATATCAGGATGTGTGTGTAGGCGTTGAACTGAAGAATTGAACGTCTCCCTCTGTGTTATTGCATGTGTCAGCAGCAGCGGGTGGGTTTGCTGAGATACATCTGTTCTGCTGTGCTTTGGTGCCGATGGATACACACATAGAAACACGATTACTCATGTGTGCGTGGGTTTGTTGAAGCAGAGTGTTATCTCGCTCGGTTTGAGCGACACACTCACTGAGGATGTCGCCGCTGCACAAACTATGCACAGATATGAGCGGGGGAAACACAGGCTCAAATGAACATTCGTATCTTCTGTATTTCATTATCCTAGTTCTCTCGGCTGTAGCCCTTTCTCTCTCCTAAACTGCTGGCAGTCTGTCTCTGCTCTCATTGGCTCTTCTTTCAAGAGGGCCAGATAAGAGTCCCTGATTGGAAGTTATTCAAAGCCAGCAAGCCTCTGAACTTCAGCTTCAAGACGAGTCTGACATTTATGCAAACTATTCCTGTGGATTCACATGTACTAAGCCAACAAACTTATTCTTTTGAATCCAGAGTATTTATTTTGGTCACATGTTTTTGATCTATGCACACACACACACACACACACACACACACACACACACACACACACACACACACACACACACACACACACACACACACACACACACACACACACACACACACACACACACACACACACACACACACACACACACACACACACACACACACACACACACACACACACACACACACACTGCTGGAGTTTTTATCTTGACCAATAAATACCCTGTAAAAAAACCTTTTTTTAGGGCTGTTTACCTGAGCTCAGATTTACCCAATCGCACATCAGCTCTGCACATCTGGACGCTGTAATCTGTAGAGCTGGCACAGTGACACACTGCGTATCTGCTACACACATTTGATTACTATTAGATGTTTTCAATACGCTTGATCTTTGAACTTTAGCTGAATGGAGGCCATCCAGCAGCACACAAGCCTCTTATGATATCCACTTTATTATCAATATCTCTGTTTGTGTGGTACAGACAAGGAGACCGAAATGCTGTTTGCCACCGTCCCAAAGAGTACACTATATACAATTATGTACATGTGTATATATACTTTACATACACAAAATAAAAATAAAGGATTCAAATCAAGGCAGTGTGGTAGATTGAAACAGATGAGTATATGACAACAGTACGAATATATTAAGTAGTTCAATAACTATCTGTAGCAGCTAGTAGAATAAAGTGTTTGGTGCTGTACTGTATGTGTGTGGCCTAGCATTACTATACTTGTGGGGACCTAAATCTGTTTACACAGTCACGTGTGGGGACTCGCCTCCCTTATGGGGACAAATTGGAGGTCCCCATAAGGGGAATCATTAATTTTAGGGTGAAGACTTGGTTAGGTTTAGGATTAGGGTAAGGTTAAGGGTTAGGGTTAGGGTTAGGCATGTGTTGGTTATGGTTAAGGTTAGGATAAGTCTCCAGGAAATGCATGTAAGTCAATGTAATGTCCCCTGAAGTGATGTATACATGGTATGTGTGTGTGTGTGTGTGTGTGTGTGTGTGTGTGTGTGTGTGTGTGTGTGTGTGTGTGTGTGTGTGTGTGTGTGTGTGTGTGTGTGTGTGTGTGTGTGTGTGTGTGTGTGTGTGTGAGACTCAGGCCAATGTGACGAAATGCTGCCGTTGTTCAGGCCAGGAAACGAGCTGTGAATTAGGTAATTGTATATATAGTGTCCCCCCCTTATATAGTGTGTGTGTGGCCTAGCATTACTATACTTGTGGGGACCTAAATCTGTTTACACAGTCACGTGTGGGGACTCGCCTCCCTTATGGGGACAAATTGGAGGTCCCCATAAGAGGAATCTTTAATTTTAGGGTGAAGACTTGGTTAGGTTTAGGATTAGGGTAAGGGTAAGGGTTAGGGTTAGGCATGTGTTGGTTATGGTTAAGGTTAGGATAAGTCTCCAGGAAATGCATGTAAGTCAATGTAATGTCCCCTGAAGTGATGTATACATGGTATGTGTGTGTGTGTGTGTGTGTGTGTGTGTGTGTGTGTGTGTGTGTGTGTGTGTGTGTGTGTCGGGGGGGGGGTGTACAAATCCAGGTCCATTGGGGGTAGGGGGAAGAGGTGGAGCTTGATTCGATTCTGAAATTGACAGAAATTGAATTGACTCTTGGCGCCACCTACACTTCCTCCCAACTACTGTAGTACTCGTGTGTGTGTGTTTGTACAGTAGGTGTGTGTTTGTACTGTGTGTGTGTGTGTGTGTGTGTGTGTGTGTGTGTGTGTGTGTGTGTGTGTGTGTGTGTGTGTGTGTGTGTGTGTGTGTGTGTGTGTGTGTGTGTGTGTGTGTGTGTGTGTGTGTGTGTGTGTGTGTGTGTGTGTGTGTGTGAGAGAGAAGTAGGGAGGTGCTGCACAAGCTATTTTCAGACTTCATAGTAGATTATGAGGTCATTTAGATCCATACCACGATATAAACACGTTGTTGTGGTCGCTGTCCTTCATAAAAACAAGAGTGGAAAACACAAATATGGCACGTATGTTTCCCTCATGTATTCATTTCAGGAATATTTTGAGTCTGTTTAGAAAAGGGAAGCTTTGGTAGAAGTATAAAAGTAATGCTTCATGTACGTCATTATTTATTAGTTTCAATTGTTCATCATTGCATTTTTTAAATGGAATACATGAGCTTGTTCATCTCAGCTAAGCATAAACATTTTATTGCTATTATTTAGTTTATTTGCTTCACATTTTGGGCACATTTTCTGTGGGCATGTCAGCATTCTGGCGTTAATGAAATGAGACTAGATATCATCTTTTGGATGTCTTAATATCGCGTAAGGGTTAGCCATTTCCTGCTGAAACTATTTTAACGTGTTTACATCAATAATCAAATCTACAATAATGTTGCTTTATCAAAATAGAGTTATTGATCTATTTTTTTTTATATGTCAAAGCACAGCTGACGAATATTTTCCATAAAAGAGTTCTGCAAACATCCCTGAGTGTAGTTTCACCAAACCCCTGTTCTGAATAAAGGTTGTTGTCACACTGAGGCTGAATGAGTTACACAGTGGTTGTATTTGTGGTTTGAATGTGCTGCTTTTGCAGAGAAATAGAATATTACAAGCTTATTAAATATTTCTGTGGTTTCTCTGTGGTTTTAATGTAGGCAGTTCTGTTTTTATCTACACCAGCCTTTTGCTGGGTAGTACTGAACTAGCATATGCCCAGGGCTGGATCCTTAGTGTGTGTGTGTGTGTGTGTGTGTGTGTGTGTGTGTGTGTGTGTGTGTGTGTGTGTGTGTGTGTGTGTGTGTGTGTGTGTGTGTGTGTGTGTGTGTGTGTGTGTGTGTGTGTGTGTGTGTGTGTGTGTGTGTGTGTGTGTGTGTGTGTGTGTGTGTGTGTGTGTGTGTGTGTGTGTGTGTGAGAGAGTGTGTGTGCTGGCACCAGCTTGCAGACCCACTGTCTCCGTCTGCGGTTAACTGAGCTCTCTTCAACATCTCTCTCTCTCTCTCTCTCTCTCTCTCTCTCTCTCTCTCTCTCTCTCTCTCTCTCGTTTCTCTTCATCCTCCAGCAGCACAGTCCTTGTCAGTTCTTTTTTGTCTCTCTGCATCCCATTTACTTCCATTTCAGTCTGGCACTCTCCAGTGTTTAGACCACATCATCTCATATCCTCTCCTGTTTATTCCTCCCCCTCACTTTACCCGTCTTTTCATCCTTTTTCCTCCCTCATCACTAAGCTCTCTCCCCGTCCTATCCAGTGGTAATAATCCCCGCTTAATGTAATTGGGCTCTGTAATCTTTGGTTAGCAACAATCATCCTAATAGTCAGCCGGGCTTTTTGTCCACACGAGTGTCCCCGCCCGCTGACGTCTAGCCTCTCGATGTGGCCAATTAAATCTGGATTTCCCCAAACTCCCCTCAGCAAACGTATCTGCTGACGACAGAGCAGAATGCAGCACTGGCTGGCACAGAATCTCCCTCATTTCACCACTCGTGTGCCTGGTGGTCAGGCTTGGGGAGTCATTATAACATGTAACGGGATTACTAGTATCTTTTTAAAGAATGGCGACTTCTTACAGGATTACAATGATACGATAGATTTGATAGAGGACATATTACACTCATTTTCAGGTGTATATCAGTATGTAGTGTCTCTACTTTAAAGAGTCCTCTCCTGCTGATGTTCAGGTGTATATCAGTATGTAGTGTCTCTACTTTAAAGAGTCCTCTCCTGCTGATGTTCAGGTGTATATCAGTATGTAGTGTCTCTACTTTAAAGAGTTCTCTCCTGCTGATGTTCAGGTGTATATCAGTATGTAGTGTGTCTACTTTAAAGAGTCCTCTCCTGCTGATGTTCAGGTGTATATCAGTATGTAGTGTCTCTGCTTTAAAGAGTCCTCTCCTGCTGATGTTCAGGTGTATATCAGTATGTAGTGTCTCTACTTTAAAGAGTCCTCTCCTGCTGATGTTCAGGTGTATATCAGTATGTAGTGTCTCTACTTTAAAGAGTCCTCTCCTGCTGATGTTCAGGTGTATATCAGTATGTAGTGTCTCTACTTTAAAGAGTCCTCTCCTGCTGATGTTCAGGTGTATATCAGTATGTAGTGTCTCTACTTTAAAGAGTTCTCTCCTGCTGATGTTCAGGTGTATATCAGTATGTAGTGTGTCTACTTTAAAGAGTCCTCTCCTGCTGATGTTCAGGTGTATATCAGTATGTAGTGTCTCTACTTTAAAGAGTCCTCTCCTGCTGATGTTCAGGTGTATATCAGTATGTAGTGCCTCTACTTTAAAGAGTCCTCTCCTGCTGATGTTCAGGTGTATATCAGTATGTAGTGTCTCTACTTTAAAGAGTCCTCTCCTGCTGATGTTCAGGTGTATATCAGTATGTAGTGTCTCTGCTTTAAAGAGTCCTCTCCTGCTGATGTTCAGGTGTATATCAGTATGTAGTGTCTCTACTTTAAAGAGTCCTCTCCTGCTGATGTTCAGGTGTATATCAGTATGTAGTGTCTCTACTTTAAAGAGTCCTCTCCTGCTGATGTTCAGGTGTATATCAGTATGTAGTGTCTCTACTTTAAAGAGTCCTCTCCTGCTGATGTTCAGGTGTATATCAGTATGTAGTGTCTCTGCTTTAAAGAGTCCTCTCCTGCTGATGTTCAGGTGTATATCAGTATGTAGTGTCTCTACTTTAAAGAGTCCTCTCCTGCTGATGTTCAGGTGTATATCAGTATGTAGTGTCTCTACTTTAAAGAGTCCTCTCCTGCTGATGTTCAGGTGTATATCAGTATGTAGTGTCTCTACTTTAAAGAGTCCTCTCCTGTTGATGTTCAGGTGTATATCAGTATGTAGTGTCTCTACTTTAAAGAGTCCTCTCCTGCTGATGTTCAGGTGTATATCAGTATGTAGTGTCTCTCCTTTAAAGAGTCCTCTCCTGCTGATGTTCAGGTGTATATCAGTATGTAGTGTCTCTACTTTAAAGAGTCCTCTCCTGCTGATGTTCAGGTGAATATCAGTATGTAGTGTCTCTACTTTAAAGAGTCCTCTCCTGCTGATGTTCAGGTGTATATCAGTATGTAGTGTCTCTGCTTTAAAGAGTCCTCTCCTGCTGATGTTCAGGTGTATATCAGTATGTAGTGTCTCTACTTTAAAGAGTCCTCTCCTGCTGATGTTCAGGTGTATATCAGTATGTAGTGTCTCTACTTTAAAGAGTCCTCTCCTGCTGATGTTCAGGTTCATATCAGTATGTAGCGTCTCTACTTTAAAGAGTCCTCTCCTGCTGATGTTTAGGTGTATATCAGTATGTAGTGTCTCTACTTTAAAGAGTCCTCTCCTGCTGAGGTTCAGGTGTATATCAATATGTAGTGTCTCTACTTTAAAGAGTCCTCTCCTGCTGATGTTCAGGTGTATATCAGTATGTAGTGTCTCTCCTTTAAAGAGTCCTCTCCTGCTGTTGTTCAGGTGTATATCAGTATGTAGTGTCTCTACTTTAAAGAGTCCTCTCCTGCTGAGGTTCAGGTGTATATCAATATGTAGTGTCTCTACTTTAAAGAGTCCTCTCCTGCTGATGTTCAGGTGTATATCAGTATGTAGTGCCTCTCCTTTAAAGAGTCCTCTCCTGCTGATGTTCAGGTGTATATCAGTATGTAGTGTCTCTACTTTAAAGAGTCCTCTCCTGCTGAGATTCAGGTGTATATCAGTATGTAGTGTCTCTACTTTAAAGAGTCCTCTCCTGCTGATGTTCAGGTGTATATCAGTATGTAGTGTCTCTCCTTTAAAGAGTCCTCTCCTGCTGATGTTCAGGTGTATATCAGTATGTAGTGTCTCTACTTTAAAGAGTCCTCTCCTGCTGAGGTTCAGGTGTATATCAGTATGTAGTGTCTCTACTTTAAAGAGTCCTCTCCTGCTGATGTTCAGGTGTATATCAGTATGTAGTGTCTCTCCTTTAAAGAGTCCTCTCCTGCTGATGTTCAGGTGTATATCAGTATGTAGTGTCTCTACTTTAAAGAGTCCTCTCCTGCTGATGTTCAGGTGTATATCAGTATGTAGTGTCTCTACTTTAAAGAGTCCTCTCCTGCTGATGTTCAGGTGAATATCAGTATGTAGTGTCTCTACTTTAAAGAGTCCTCTCCTGCTGATGTTCAGGTGTATATCAGTATGTAGTGTCTCTGCTTTAAAGAGTCCTCTCCTGCTGATGTTCAGGTGTATATCAGTATGTAGTGTCTCTACTTTAAAGAGTCCTCTCCTGCTGATGTTCAGGTGTATATCAGTATGTAGTGTCTCTACTTTAAAGAGTCCTCTCCTGCTGATGTTCAGGTTCATATCAGTATGTAGCGTCTCTACTTTAAAGAGTCCTCTCCTGCTGATGTTTAGGTGTATATCAGTATGTAGTGTCTCTACTTTAAAGAGTCCTCTCCTGCTGAGGTTCAGGTGTATATCAATATGTAGTGTCTCTACTTTAAAGAGTCCTCTCCTGCTGATGTTCAGGTGTATATCAGTATGTAGTGTCTCTCCTTTAAAGAGTCCTCTCCTGCTGTTGTTCAGGTGTATATCAGTATGTAGTGTCTCTACTTTAAAGAGTCCTCTCCTGCTGAGGTTCAGGTGTATATCAATATGTAGTGTCTCTACTTTAAAGAGTCCTCTCCTGCTGATGTTCAGGTGTATATCAGTATGTAGTGCCTCTCCTTTAAAGAGTCCTCTCCTGCTGATGTTCAGGTGTATATCAGTATGTAGTGTCTCTACTTTAAAGAGTCCTCTCCTGCTGAGATTCAGGTGTATATCAGTATGTAGTGTCTCTACTTTAAAGAGTCCTCTCCTGCTGATGTTCAGGTGTATATCAGTATGTAGTGTCTCTCCTTTAAAGAGTCCTCTCCTGCTGATGTTCAGGTGTATATCAGTATGTAGTGTCTCTACTTTAAAGAGTCCTCTCCTGCTGAGGTTCAGGTGTATATCAGTATGTAGTGTCTCTACTTTAAAGAGTCCTCTCCTGCTGATGTTCAGGTGTATATCAGTATGTAGTGTCTCTCCTTTAAAGAGTCCTCTCCTGCTGATGTTCAGGTGTATATCAGTATGTAGTGTCTCTACTTTAAAGAGTCCTCTCCTGCTGATGTTCAGGTGTATATCAGTATGTAGTGTCTCTACTTTAAAGAGTTCTCTCCTGCTGATGTTCAGGTGTATATCAGTATGTAGTGTCTCTACTTTAAAGAGTCCTCTCCTGCTGATGTTCAGGTGTATATCAGTATGTAGTGTCTCTACTTTAAAGAGTCCTCTCCTGCTGATGTTCAGGTGTATATCAGTATGTAGTGTCTCTACTTTAAAGAGTCCTCTCCTGCTGATGTTCAGGTGTATATCAGTATGTAGTGTCTCTACTTTAAAGAGTCCTCTCCTGCTGAGGTTCAGGTGTATATCAGTATGTAGTGTCTCTCCTTTAAAGAGTCCTCTCCTGCTGATGTTCAGGTGTATATCAGTATGTAGTGTCTCTACTTTAAAGAGTCCTCTCCTGCTGATGTTCAGGTGTATATCAGTATGTAGTGTCTCTACTTTAAAGAGTCCTCTCCTGCTGATGTTCAGGTGTATATCAGTATGTAGTGTCTCTACTTTAAAGAGTCCTCTCCTGCTGATGTTCAGGTGTATATCAGTATGTAGTGTCTCTACTTTAAAGAGTCCTCTCCTGCTGATGTTCAGGTGTATATCAGTATGTAGTGTCTCTCCTTTAAAGAGTCCTCTCCTGCTGATGTTCAGGTGTATATCAGTATGTAGTGTCTCTACTTTAAAGAGTCCTCTCCTGCTGATGTTCAGGTGTATATCAGTATGTAGTGTCTCTACTTTAAAGAGTCCTCTCCTGCTGATGTTCAGGTGTATATCAGTATGTAGTGTCTCTACTTTAAAGAGTCCTCTCCTGCTGATGTTCAGGTGTATATCAGTATGTAGTGTCTCTACTTTAAAGAGTCCTCTCCTGCTGATGTTCAGGTGTATATCAGTGTGTAGTGTCTCTACTTTAAAGAGTCCTCTCCTGCTGATGTTCAGGTGTATATCAGTATGTAGTGACTCTACTTTAAAGAGTCCTCTCCTGCTGATGTTCAGGTGTATATCAGTATGTAGTGTCTCTACTTTAAAGAGTCCTCTCCTGCTGATGTTCAGGTGTATATCAGTATGTAGTGTCTCTACTTTAAAGAGTCCTCTCCTGCTGATGTTCAGGTGTATATCAGTATGTAGTGTCTCTACAAGTCTCCATGCTTTAATGTTCAAAAAGCTCTTTATTGTCCTCATACTGCCTGTGCTGCAGCACCTCTTTTCACCCTCTGTCTGAAACCAGAGCCCAGTATGCTCTGATTGGTCAGCTGGCCGGCTCTGTTGTGATTGGCCAACCGCTAAGAGATGTCCCACCCCTTATCACATACAATGTGTTGGAGTGTTGTGATGTCATCATGTTACAGAAGTAAGCAAAGGAGTCCAACGGAGGCGTTTTAGGCGGGGGTCAGAAACACAGGGATTGTAGCCTTTGCAGACCATTTACATGCACACAAACCTATTTAACACACTTCAGGACATGGCACATGCGCTCACATCCTCAATCCTCCCGGCTTCTAGTTCAAAGAGTGCTTCGTTAGTTATTCAGTAAATGTTATATATTCTCTTGCGTTTAATAGCATTGCATTTGATGTTGAGGTAATCCAAAAGTAACAGAAAGTAATCAGGTTACATGACTTTAGACACTTAGATTAGGTTTCTGATTACATTTCTTTACAGGTACATACTAATTGTAATGGATTACATATAGGTAACTCCCCAGCTCTGCTAGCGTTGCATGTATTACTGTTCAAGTGATATATAGCTCACAGAGAAGCGAGTAGATTGTGACAGTGATGCAACGTGACAAGAAGATAACAATGCGCTCAAAACAACAACAAAATGTAGGCTAGTGTCAAAACAGATCTGAAACCAGAGTTTTGATTTGAACAAAAAGGGGAACTGCATGGTGAAGAATGACTGTCCTTGTAGCTGGAGAGTGTAGATGCATGAACATGTTCACTGTGTTCACTCTGTTACAAAAAAGAAAACGCATTAAGTGTAAAGACAGAAGGTTGGTTTTTTTGATGCGCTGTCCCTGAACCAGTGATCACTATGGAAACTGTGTGTGTGTGTGTGTGTGTGTGTGTGTGTGTGTGTGTGTGTGTGCCTTTAATCTGAGCTACACAGTTGAGCTGCAGCTCCCACAGATTTGATATATTAAAGTGTAATCTTCAATCATCTCTAATCTATCAGATCACCGATTGCTCCTCTGGCTGCCATGACCCCTGTGTGTGTCCGTGTGTGTGTGTGTGTGTGTGTCCGTGCATGTGTGTGTGAACGTGAGTGTCCCCCCCCCAAATAAACACATTTCACTTTCATCTTTTTATATCTCCGACCATTTCCCACATTCCCTCCCACACTCGTTGAAATGGGCTGTAGTGCAGCAGTGTTAGAGTGACACCTGCTGGTAGATGAAGGAAGTGCCCCCTAAAGGGAGTAGATGCTGAACATGAGAAAGCAATCACTATTAAGATTTATTGAGTACTTGTTAAGAGGGAAATTACATTGAAATCACTATTTAATTTTCTATAGTTGACGAGAGTATGCTTATGGATTATTAGTATTTTGTCTGAAAAAGCTATTTAAACCTGAGACATTTAGTTTACACTGATGGTCAATGGAGAACATTTTCAAGCAACCTCCTATATTGACGGGAGCAATCTAAAAGCTATTTAAAATGACCAGAAATAACATTTATATACCCAAAGTAACACAAATCTTAACCATTTTATTGTGATGTCTTCATAAAAGATGACGGAAGGCAGGTGTATTTGGAAACCTCAGTAAGAGCTTTAAATATAAGAATACACTGAAGCAGCTTAATAAAGTTTAGCCATTGTTAATTTCATTGCTCACATGTACACTGTTCCTACTGTCACATGTTAAAATGTCAGCTAGGCTTATTTCCTAGACGATTCATAAAAAAGGCACTTGCAAACCAAACGTGTTAATTTAAAGTATATTTTTTTAAAGATTTTCTCGGGCACCATGCCTCTTTTCAAGTAACAGGGGATGACTCTATACAAATGGTATAGTAAAAGTCCCATGATAGTATTTTACAGCAAGATTATTTTCTAGATTGAACTTCTGCCTCCTTCAAGTCATCAAAAATATCTTGTTGCAGACACAAATGCTTTGAATCCACAGCAGGGCCAATAAGGCAGCTGCTCAGAGGTCAGGAACACAAGCTGTGGTTTCAACAGGAAGCTCCGTCGAGTCTGTGAGAAACTGTGTGACTGGATCTTCTTTAAATTAAGAGAGAAAGTCCAGTGTGAATGTCTGCCTGTGCGTGTTGCATTACTTTATAATACTGTATGGGTTAAAGTGGGCTTTTACCATTAGAACACAGTAGAACTATTAGTGGCACCATGTTTGTTTTAAAGGTCCCCTATTATACTGTTGTTCATCAATATATCACAGGTCTCAGATATATACAGAACCTGTCTCTGATTGGCTGAAACACCAAACCGATCATTGCAGCATTACCCATAATCCCCTCTGTTTCAGCCCTGTTTCCAAAGTGCTGATTCTCTGTCTGTTACTTTAGATGAAAATAAGGAGCCCCTCCCCACGCCCCTCTGAGAGAGATTTGGTTACAAAGAACTCAATGGTGCTCTAGGAGGAGATTCAGGTGATAAGGTGTGGGGGGGGGGGGGGGGGGGTTACCTTGGTTGCTGATTGGCTGATGGTTACACAAAACAACACATCGTTATGACATCATAAAGTGGCCAAAATCTGATCAGCTCATTTTCAGACAGGTTTTTATAGAAATGGATCAAAAAGAGAGAGAATCTTTGTTCCTGAAACTTTCAGAGTCTCTTTCCACAGAGGGGACACATGTTTATGTAGAAGAGACATGAAGAAGAGGGGACACATGTTGATGTAGAAGAGACATGAAGAAGAGGGGGACACATGTTGATGAAGAAGAGACATGAAGAAGAGGGGACACATGTTGATGTAGAAGAGACATGGAGAAGAGGGGACACATGTTGATGAAGAAGAGACATGAAGAAGAGGGGACACATGTTGATGTAGAAGAGACATGGAGAAGAGGGGACACATGTTGATGTAGAAGAGACATGGAGAAGAGGGAACACATGTTGATGTAGAAGAGACATGAAGAAGAGGGGACACATGTTGATGTAGAAGAGACATGGAGAAGAGGGGACACATGTTGATGTAGAAGAGACATGAAGAAGAGGGGACACATGTTGATGTAGAAGAGACATGAGGAAGAGGGGACACATGTTGATGTAGAAGAGACATGAGGAAGAGGGGACACATGTTGATGTAGAAGAGACATGAAGAAGAGGGGACACATGTTGATGTAGAAGAGACATGGAGAAGAGGGGACACATGTTGATGTAGAAGAGACATGAAGAAGAGGGGACACATGTTGATGTAGAAGAGACATGAAGAAGAGGGGACACATGTTGATGTAGAAGAGACATGGAGAAGAGGGGACACATGTTGATGTAGAAGAGACATGAAGAAGAGGGGACACATGTTGATGTAGAAGAGACATGAAGAAGAGGGGACACATGTTGATGTAGAAGATACATGAAGAAGAGGGGACACATGTTGATGTAGGAGATACATGAAGAAGAGGGGACACATGTTGATGTAGAAGAGACATGAAGAAGAGGGGACACATGTTGTTATAGAAGAGACATGAAGAAGTGGATTTTGCATAATAGGTGACCTTTAATATTACAATAAGAAACACAGCCCTAACAGCAGAATTGAGAAACCTCTATAAGCCATGAGTTTATATTTGTACAAGTCTGTCTCTTAACATTATCCTCCCCTCCCCCCCACAGGAAGCCGTCCCACCCCCTGCTGAACTCCTTCATCCGTCACATGGGTCAGGGGGCCCAGGGCCACTGGGACTCTCCGCTGGGCGCCGTCCCCCGCCTGCCCAACCACAGCGCCTGTGAGATGGGAGAACTCACGCAGACAGGTGGGCTGGAACCGCATCATTTACATTTGTATCATCAACCAGAGTTGGACAAACACACTGTACACTGACCAGTTTGCATTTCATTTCATTTGTATGTAATCCGTTCATGGTATGCACAACTTAATGTATAACAATTATTTACAAAACACGTCTCTGTAAACACACCGTGCCCGGAAAGGAGCAGGGAGAAGAAAGTAATCTTATGTTATAAATAAGAAATAGATGGTCTGTCCTTCATATTTTCTTATTCACAGCCAATCATAACGGTATCGTAGGAAAACAAGAAAACACAAAAACAGACTTAGTTCCTACTTGACAAACAAAACACCAAAACATCACATGTACAAGGAAAACACCTTCATCTGAGTCCTACTGGTGTATGAGTATGAGAGTATTAATAGTTAAAGATAACATCCATATATATTTGCTCCTTTTTTTCAGGGTTCTTACGGTCATTACAAACCTGGAAAAGTCATGGAAATTCAAAATGCTAATTCCAGGCCCCTGGAAAAGTTATGGAAAACAATATCTTTCCCAAAGTTTTGGAAAAGTAATGGAAATGTAACTAAAGTGAAATATAATTTATATTTTATCTAATCGCCGAAATAGTAATACTATAATGATAATAAATACTGTGTCGTAGGGCTGCTCGATTATGGCAAAAATCAAAATCACGATTATTTTGGTCAATAATTATTACATTACATTACATTTGGCTGACGCTTTTATCCAAAGCGACTTACAATAAGTACAATCGACCAGGAAGACACAACCTTGAAGAAAACAGAATCATAAAGTACATCAGGCTTCATAGAGCCAAACATTTCAAGTGCTACTCAACTGGCTTTAGATAAGCCAGTCCTTTATTAGTATATAAGTGCTTTGTTAATAGTTCTATTGCTCTAAGTGGAGTCGAAAGAGATGAGTTTTCAGTCTGGAAAGTGTGTAAGCTTTCTGCTGTCCTGATGTCAATGAGGAGCTCATTCCACCATCTTGGAGCCAGGATAGCAAACCCACGTGTTTTTGCTGATGGGAACTTGGGTCCCCCTCGCAGTGCGGGTGCAGCGAGCCGTTTGGTTGATGCAGAGCGGAGTGCACGTGCTGGGGTGTACGGTTTAACCATGTCCTGGATGTAGGAAGGGCCATGATCCATTCGCAGCATGGTATGCAAGTACCAGTGTCTTGAAGTGGATTCTAGCAGTTACCGGAAGCCAGTGGAGGGAGCGGAGGAGCGGAGTGGTGTGGGAGAATTTAGGAAGGTTGAAGACCAGACGAGCCGCTGCATTCTGGATGAGCTGCAGAGGTCGGATGGCACATGCAGGTAGACCAGCCAGGAGGGAGTTGCAGTAGTCTAGGCGTGAGGTGACGAGAGTCTGGACCAGAACCTGCGTGGCTTTCTGGGTCAGTTGGGGACGTATCCTCCTGATGTTGTAAAGCGTGTATCTGCAGCAACGGGTTGTAGCAGCGATGTTTGCAGTGAAGGACAGGTTGTTATCTAGGGTCACACCCAGATTCCTTGCAGTCTAATTGATATCACGATTATTAAATACGATTATTCATTGACTTTGAAAACATCAATTTATTGAACTTCAAAACAAATAATAATTTGAACAGTATCTTTTTAACTGCTGATTACCCTGAACGTATAATTCAACAGAAAAACCAATACAAACATAAATGATACATTTATATTCACATTTAAATAAATAATATCAAAATAATAAATACCAATAAACAAGTTCAACAAATATTTTGGAGCGCACTTCCACTAAACATATATAAATAAAAAATAAATTCGACACAAATAAATGAGATCAAATATGTTGCAGTGCAACCTGTCCTTTTTTTCGATGATGTTGTTTTTCGTAATTGTGGCAGGCCAAAATCGTAATTGCGATTAAAATACGATTAAGTGCACAGCCCTACTGTATCGTATAGTAATGAAATGTAAAATGGCATTTAACTGACGAGGTGTTTTACTGGTCAGAGATGTTAGTTGCTTCAGCGTGTAGAAGCTGGTTAGCCTATTGGATTTGTTTCAGAGGCACAACATGTTTCATATGCAGACCTTATTTTCCTGTTCCATGTTAAAATAAACCATTTTCAGTGGAACCGCTGAGAAAGGGTATTTTTTTGGTCATGGAAAATAAGGTAAAGGTCCTGGAAAAGTCATTGAAAATCATTGGTGAAAAAGTGTATGAACCCTGAACTTGATTCCTTAATACACCGACGCAAAATCCTATTTACTGCGGTCAAAAAGCGCTGTACGATCCAGCTCGCTGCAAATAAAGGGAGGCATATAATACAAATAAAGAAAAACTGACTTAAATCCAATGAATACATTTTTTTCTAATCAAGATTATTTCAGGACTAAAATCTTGTTTTTAAGATTTATTGAAAAAACTTTAATAGAATCTCGAAAAAAAGGGCAATTCTGAAAATGAATCAGTAATAATAAACATTAGAGCCTTTTCTCCCTCTTGACACAGTTTGTTAACAAGCATTCACTCTGTGCAAATATCAAATCAAACCTTCATCTTGTTTACTTTTTTTCCAGGTGTGGTTCAGCAAATTGATTTTTTTGTAGATTAACTAAAGGGGACCTATCATGCAAAATGCACTTTGTGATGTCTTGTATACATAAATATGTGTCCCCGGTGTGTCGGGGAACTCACGCAGCGTCAGAAAACAAAACCCTCTCTCTTTTCCTCCGTACCCAAACCTCTAAAAACGGGGAACAACGGAGCTGATCCAGATTTGCGTCCGATATGACGTAATATCTGAAATGTAGACCCACGGGTCAATCAGAAACGTTGCTATCAGAAACAATGCCCGACTGTTTTGGACGTAATATGGTCGGTGTTACATTAGCATCGCTAACACTCTAACCCAGTGGTTCTCAACTGGTCAGGCCTCGGGACCCACTTTTTACTTTGTCAATAAATCGCAACCCAACATTTTGAACCACTCAAATCTATTCAACAAAAAATCCTGCTGTAATATATACGCTTTTCAGCATACAATATGAATTAAAGTGAAGTACAGTGCATATATCCCTTCACAGAACTAAAGTATGATTTAAAAAAAGGTTTATTGAGATGAACTGTATCACATAAAAGACACACATGCTGAAAACCGAACCCAAGAAGGGGGGTCTGGGGGGATTCACCCCAGGAGATTTTTTAGAAATACTAACATATCAACTACGCATTCTGGTACAATCTGAGAAGAAAATAAATAAATATATTACAACCATAGACATATTAATAATATTTTATGCCATTGTTTGTTTTTCACTTTGTTCTGACAGCTGAACTTGTCTGTGTGAATTACTTTAAATTGTGGGTAAGGGTAGATAGCCCCCATTGTTCTGTGACCTGTCAGTCATCAGATCGGGGGTCATATTTCATTATGTGTTCATTTGTATCTGAAGTTGTACCCATGGATGTATAAAGAAGAGTTCTACAGGCTTGGAATTTCGTCATTTTAGGGCAAGGCCATTTGGCCTTGGTGTTACACATTTTTTCAGGGCGCAAAGGCCACATGCCAGGGCACAAAGGCCATTGAGGGAAACATTGGATTTGGAGCTTGCAAATAAATAACTTCACTTTTTATAAGAAAAACACACGAATGACATGGAAAACAAATCACTTTTTTAATATCAATAATGTCAAACATGATATCATCATATAGGCCTATGCCTCCTTAGTATTACCGCATATAAAATAAAATACTTTACTTTGAATAATTAGTGTTTGGTATGTTTTCCATATGCTACTTCTCCCATTCACAAATCCAAAATCAAATCAAAAAATCTAAAATCTATTAATATGTAACAAATATATTCATTTCAGAGCAGAAGAAACAGCCTTCAAGGGTCAAACTCTGCACATACATCATTCAGCAGTGCACAGTGAAGTGTGTGTGTGAGCGCGCGCGCGATGTGGGTGTGTACGGAGTATATTTAATCAACTCCTCACAGCTCTGGTCAGAAAAACTGGACAAAAGTTAAAACATGTACAAACCACAGACTGTCATGGCGAATACAATCGCTGCTTTAATTCTGTCTTTAGGACGTTGTGAGTGTGGACGGAGCGGCTACAGTTAGTTTAGCCTGATTGATCCATTCAGAAAACACGCATTTTAAAAGGTTTCTCGCTTGCCGTCTTTTCTGCAGACTGTCAAAGCATTAATTCATGTTTTACTAACCGGTATCAGTATTTAGTTACTTCGGCATCATTTTGAAACGTGTATTACAATAAATCACGGTCAAATATGTTCATTTTGTAGCAGTTGGTTTCCACCACAGTATTTACATGGAATAAGCCCCGCCCCCTCTCCAGCGCGTTCTGTTTGAATGACAGGAGTAAACAGCTGACAGCCGCGCGTGAAACTCCAGAGCGATGAGAATATTCGATCACGTCGTGTGAACGCAGCATAATGCAGTTCAGAAAACACTGTTCTGTCGCTTTTAAAGCAACTTCGAGATTTTAACAGTATCAGGGGCACACAGGCCATGGTGGCCGTAGGACGTACAATTATTTGTGGGGCATAACGGCCAGACCGAGGGGCTACGACGGCCATGGCCGTCGTGGCCGCCGTGAAAATCCTACCCTGGTTCTACCGCAAAGTTATTCTCCGTGGGGACTTCCGGCAACAATCTTGATTCTGATTGGCCAGAAGACTCGAAAAAACATCAGCAAAGATGTTTTATTGAGAAGATGATCACTACGTGACAGAAGTTTTCAAAACCGTTTATGGTCTCCGGTACTTCCAGTCCAACGCCGACTGCATGCACAGCGTTAGAAAATCGGGCCTTCAAAATAAAAGTTTGACTTTTTTCCCACCAGTTGAGAACCACTGCTCTAACCTGTACTGCACAGAGCATGTGTGTGAAGAAGCAGGAAGTAAAAAGGAACTCACCTTGGTATAACCGGCAAGAGAGAAAGCCTTTGAGCTCCAGACTGTTTCAGAGAGAATCCTTGATAATCCATGATATGGCGTTTCATCACGGCAGCATTTCGTTTAGACAGTAGCTGCCGGGTCCCAGATTTCTTCTGACCAATGTAGTAAAAAACAATTCTGCAAATGAACCTACAAGTAATTAACAGTTAACATTAGAGCAATATCAATTACATCTTGTTTGATTTCCCCAGGTGTGGTCAGCACCTGCGCAACGGGCAGCTCCTCCACAAAGCCTACCGGCTGCACAGCTTTCCCCCCCGCAGACTGGACGCCCCGCCAGGTGTGGCTGGAGACCACCGGTAAGAGCCGCACCCTGCAGAGCGGACTAGCCTTCCTCTACGGCCTGCTGCCGGACTTCGATTGGACGAAACTGACCGTCCGTCACCAGTGGAGCACGTTGTTCTGCGGCTCGGCGTGCGACTGCCCGCCAGAAACAGACACCTGGAGGAGGAGCAGAGGAGACAGTACCGCTCAGGGTGAGCGACACCCAGCTGGAGAGGACGTACACTGACATGGCGCGCACTTTAGGTCTTCTAACCCGACAGCTGAGGGCCGCAAACCCCATCGACTCCCTGCTATGCCACCTGTGCCACGGCATCTCTTTCCCATGTGTTCCTATGGGAGACGGCACATACGGATGCCTCACGATGGCTCAGTTTGCCGTCATTCGTCGACAGCAGCTAGACGATGAGGTGGATCGGAGACGAGTGGGGCTGTATCATAAATACGCCATTTTGGCCATGTACCCCTACCTCAATCGGACTGCCACAAAGATGGAGCGTGTCGCCAAGGACAACGAGGCGGGCAGAGCGGGCGGGCAGGAGGCGAGGAGGTCTTCTCGCTGTCTTCAGCCCACGATGTTACCGTGGCACCGCTGCTCAGCGCTTTGGGGCTCGCGGAGGCGCGATTCCCACGTTTTGCTGCACGATTAGTCTTTGAACTGTGGAAGAGTCCTCCGGCCACGCAAGGACAACAGAAGAAGAAAGGCGACAAGTCGAAGGTGAAAGACGGAGAAGTGTTCATCAGGGTGCTTTACAACGGCGAGGACGTGACATATCACACAACCTTCTGTCGCTCACACGTCACAAACACCAACCAGCCGCTCTGCCCTCTGAAGAACTTCCTGTCTTTTGTCAGGAGAGACATGTTCAGTGTGGTCAACGCCACGTCCTACCAGGAGGCGTGCTACAAGCCCTGTTTGATGAAGAGGAGGGTGAAGATTGTTTCACTTTCTTGCGTTTCGTTTTCCACTTTTGAAGACGGTGCACTTTTATGCTGCTCATACAATTCCTACATCTTTTTAAATGTATATAGCGGTACATTCCTGAGCACACACACACACACACACACACACACACACACACACACACACACACACACACACACACACACACACACACACACACAACACACACACACACACACACACACACACACACACACACACAACACACCACACACACACACACACACACACACACACACACACACACACACACACACACCACACAGTACTGTACATCACGTCTTTGTAAGATCGGTATCTAACCTTTTTTGGTCTGTTTTCCTAAGCGTCTTCGTAAGAGTCATTCAAGGAAGTTGTATGGCACTTCGCCACTTTATTCCTATATTCCATATTACCATGGAATTCCAGTATTTCCCAAATGCTTGCAATAAAAAGGAATATTGAAACGGGAAATAATATGCTGAAATAATGATTCACGAGTAATATTTTGAGTACAATAAATCTTTTCAATGAAAATTACACTTTGGGCTAATTATGGCCACATTACTCAATATGACTCATTTGTATTAGCATTCATTTTAATATTTATTCATTGCATTCTCTGTTTAATGATGAGGGTTATTTCTATACTTTGACACGTTGCTGTAGGTGATTTTTGTTTCTTACATTTATTTACAACTGCAGAACTGAATCTGCATTCATATCAATTGGTGATTTAACACATCCACTTTTTTTATTTTGCTTGTAGTAAACTGAATCAAATAAAGATTCATTCTGCGCAGAAATGTTCAAATCAATTGCTGAAAAGTGGTTTCCTGGATCCTGGTGGTATGTTGGTATCAGAGGTGGGAAGTATTAAAGGGCACCTATCATGCAAAATGCACTTTTTTATGTCTTTTATTCATAAATATGTCCCCCCCCCCCCCCCGGTGTGTCGGAGAACTCACGCAGCGTCAGAAAATAAAACCCTTTCTCTTTTCCTCCGTACACATCTTTTAAAATCGGGGACAACGAGCGGACACAGATTTGCTGCCGATATTACGTAATTTCGGATGGTGGACCCACAGAGAGTTGCCATCAGAAACAATGCCTGACGTGTTTTGGACGTGATCTCGTCTTTGTTTACATTAGCAAGCCTCGCTAACACTCAGAGCTAACCTGTACTGTAGAGCACATGTGTTTAAAAAGCAGGAAATAAGAACATGAACTCACCTTGTGATAAACCCGCAAGAGAAAAAGCATTTGAGCTCCATACTGTTTCAGAAATAATCCTTGATGTGGTTTTGAATAGGATGGCGTTTTATCACAGCAGAATTTAACTTTATCTCCGGTAGAATTCTGATCAGGCATTAGCTCCGCCTCCTTTTTTTTTTTTAAAGCTAAGGACCCACAATCCGCATTTCTCTAACAGCTGCAATAGAGGGATAAGAGTGATTTCTAAAATGCATGATCTGTTTGTATTTTAAGAAAAACACATCATAGACATGTTTTTATATATCTGAGACCCATAATATATGCCTTAAAATAGCATGCTAGGTGCACTTTAAGTACATTTACTCAAGTACAGTTTTGAGGTAGCCTACTTTCATTTTATGTTACTTTGTAGCTACTTCTCCTCCACTACAGTTCAGAGGTACATGGTGTACTTTTACTCCACTACATGTATAATACCATTAGTTACTTCACAGATGTGGATGAATGATGTGAAATATAATCAAGTGTTGAATCAGACTTTAGTTCCATCTGGAGTAAATCCACCAGCTACCCTGCAGTCTACAAAGTCATTCAAACTAGCTGCACCTTTACCAGCTTTGAGAACACTTTCATGATCAATCATTATAAAACATATCATATATATTATTCTGAAATGGACCAATCTGCACAACGACTACTTTTACTGTCTTTCACTATATTTTGATGAGAATACTTTTCTACTTTCACTTGAGGAACATTTTGAATGCAGGACTTTTACTGTAACAGAGTATTCCTACACTCTGGTACTTCTACTTTTACTCAAGTACCAAGATCTGAGTACTTCTACTTTTACTCAAGTACAAGATCTGAGTATACTTCTACTATTTACTCAAGTACAAGATCTGAGTACTTCTACTTTACTCAAGTACAAGATCTGAGTACTTCTACTTTTACTCAAGTACAAGATCTGAGTACTCTAACTTCTTACTCAAGTACAAGATCTGAGTACTTTCTACTTTTACTCAAGTACAAGATCCTGAGGAGTACTTTACTCCAAGTAGCAAGATCTGAGTACTTTACTTTTACTCAAGTACAAGATCCTGAGTACTTCTACTTTTACTCAAGTACAAGATCTGAGTACTTTACTTTTACTCAAGTAACGATCTGAGATTCTACTTTTACTCAAGTACAAGATCTTAGTACTTCTACTTTTACTCAAGTACAAGATCTGAGTACTTCTACTCAAGTACAAGATCTGAGTACTTCTACCTTTACTTAAGTACAAGATCTGAGTACTTTTACTCAAGTACAAGATCTGAGTACTTCTACTGTTACTCAAGTACAATATCTAAGTACTGCTACTGTTACTCAAGTACAATATCTAAGTACTGCTACTGTTACTCAAGTACAACATCTGAGTACTTCTACTCTAAACTATAGCTTCATGACTGATGATCTTTTAAATTGCAGTCTCTTATACTCGTCTACCACTAGATGGCATATTAGCTCCACAAACCTCATCTAACTCATCTGCTGCCATCAGTTATCCACTTTGTCAACAGTGCTGCAGGAGCACAGCACACAGTCGATACATTTATATAAATGTTAAAATGTTGTGTGCCTACCCCCCCCCCCCCCCAGAAGTCATGTGTCATCATCATTAGGGACATAATACAACGCTGACAAGATATCAATTGCACAGCTCATTTTCAAAAGTGCCTCAGTGTACTCGCACTGCTGTTTCTCCTCTCTGAATCCCCAGAATCAGGAGAGTATTGACTGGAAAAATGCAATAACAAGAGTGAGTGGGGTAAATTACATTTGCAGTATATGGATGTTATATTTGTCCTGGCAGTAGACGGTGAATAAATTGTTACACAATGCTGTAGACGGATCACAAATATCATCTGCTGGAGCAAGAGTTTTTATTGTGTTACCCTGAAGAGATATTTGTTCAAATTAGGAGCTAATAAGGATAATCTTCTCAGGTGACCAAAGCTTGAATGTACATTTTTATGAATTTACTTAATATTGTTGTGACTAAAATCATCTCGGTGTGAAAATATATGAGAAATCCCATTTCATGCTGATGCTGAGTCACTCCCTGAACTTCACTTCACATCTCAATCCCAAAGTTGGAGTCTAAGCGCTTAAGTCGATGCTAATTTATTCCCAAACTTTCCCCGGTCACATCCAAACCTTCTCCCGGTCCATTTCCCCGTGTTATGCCATGACGTCAGGGTTGTTAATGACAGGAGCTAACCTTCCCCAGTCAACCCTAACTCCCAACTCATGTCCTGCCCTTTCCCAATTTCATCTGACCGCAACTCGCTCAATCTTTGATGTTGTTACACTGCCTCTGGCTTTGGCTTATACACCGGTGTGTGTGGGGGGGGGGGTAGATCAAGGTGAATGTATCAGGGGTTGTGTTTGCTTTCATTTGGCTTAATGTTTATGTCAACCTGTTTGTCTGGCCCCAGAACAAAGTCCACTTGACTTAGTCTTGCTTCGAAATCCTGCACATAGTTTTCCAAACACACCCACGTTCTCCAGTTTTAAAAGCAACATTGTGTGTGTGTGTGTGTGTGTGTGTGTTGTTGGGAGGGCTGATTCGAAGACAGATGACTGACAGCTCACACAGTAGGAGAGGAGCACTGTGGTCACCGCTAAGAAGAAG